>OVBL01000228.1:600000-1073768 GCA_900406555.1 Pseudoturritis turrita | reverse complement strand
TTTAGCTGAGCAGAAGGAGGGCTTGATGGGGTCTCATGAGGTATTTGCTCAGCTCGTGGCGGAGATGAGAGGAATCCTGCGACTGTCTCCAGTCCGATCTGACATTCTCAAGGAGCTCAATGATGGTGAGCCCATGGAGACGGCTGCTGCAAGTGTCGGGATCCAGGATTTCTCTGGTTCTAACCAGGGAACGCCTGGTTTGGCTGATCTTAGTCCGGTGGAGGTTGCTAAGGAGATAGTCCCCGAACCACCTTCTGTGAAAGCTCTCGAAGTCGCCCCAGAGAAAAAGGTCACAGAGTCTGCCAAGGCGTTGCTCGAGGAGGACAAAGCGCCTGGAACTGATGTAGTTGAGCGGATGGTGGAATCGGGGCAGAAGGCGGTCACGACTCCTGAGACAGCGGAGGATTACGATCCTCTTTTCTTTGTCTAGTTTTAAAAACTCTTTTTGTTTAATGCCTGGACGGCTTTATCCAAGTTGCCTAAGAACTTATTATCTTCTTTTTATTACCTGGTTGCTGACTTAGCTAACCCTTGCATTTGAATATATATAAGTCTTTCGTTTATTAATAGATTCGAGAATGCTTTGCTTGCATTTTTTTTTGAGTAGTTGTTCTGACGAACGAAACACTATGTTTGCGTAGTTATGAGATGATCAGTCTCGAGATGATCATTTCGGTTTACAGATAGATTACCATAAACTTATCTGCTCCGATAATGAACATTTGTTTGCACAGTCTAGGACAAACATTTCGGTTTTATGGATAAGTTACCATAAACGTATCCGCTCCGACAATGATCATATGTTTGTATTGTTTTGGATGAACATTTCGGTTTACGGATACGTTACCGTAAACATATCCGCTCCGATAATGAACAAAGTATTTGTATAGCGCGCTTTTTAATCCTGAGATGGATGTGATAGTTTAGATCCGAGATGGATGCGAAAGTTCACTATTGTGGCCAACAATAGTGAAGGTGTGGCGAGATGCCCGTAGTCTGTTTTGTTAAGACTTAGTGATCTTTAGGTAAAGATTGTTGTGAAAGCAAAGCTTTGATAGATTGTAGAACTGTTTACAAAGATGGGAGTATACGAGTATGCGTATACGTACCCACTCCCCCCCTTTTGAAAGGAGGGGGGCAACTGAACCCGTCCGAAGACGAGCTGCCTACGTACCCTTTGCAGGGATCAAGTCGCCCCGTAGTTCATGTAAAGTAGCTTAGTGATAGTACTTTTTGAGATGCATTGCGTTCCATGATCTCGGTACTGGAACGTCCGTCATGTTAGCAAGTTTGTAAACGCCAGGTTTGACAACTTCGGTGATCTTGTAGGGTCCTTCCCAATTTGCTCCTAGTTTGCCAGCATTTGTTTCCGCGGTGTTCTGAAAAACCTTCCGCAAAACTAAATCGCCTTCGTAGAATCTTCGTTCTCGAACGTTGGAATTGTAGTATTTTGAGGCCGCGTTTTGATAGTTCTGGATCCTGATCAAGGCTTGGTCCCTTCTTTCGTTGATCAAGTCCAGTTCGTCAAGCATTAACAGGTGATTGAGCCCCTCTTGTTCTGGTAATAGCCTCCGGCGAATCCCTGGAAAATGTATCTCCGGGGGATGACACACTCTGTTCCGTAGACGAGGGCGAACGGGGTTTCTCCTGTCGCTCGTCGTGGGTGGTGCGGTGAGACCAAAGTACCCCCTCCAGTTCTTCAGCCCAACGTCCCTTCTTCTCATCAAGGCGTTTCTTTAGGCCGTCAAGTATTGTTTTGTTGATTGCTTCGGCCTGTCCGTTCCCTTGTGGATATCTTGGAGTAGACTTGCTGAGTCTGATTTTCCATTTCTCGCAGAAACCTTCAAAATGATTTGAGATGAACTGCGAGCCGTTATCTGTCACGATCTCGTACGGTTACTCCATGTCGGCATATGATGTTTTTCCAGACGAAGGCCTCAACTTGCGCATCTTTAATGTTAGCATAGGAGTCGGCTTCGACCCATTTTGAGAAATAGTCGGTCAAAACTAGAAGGAAGCGTTTCTGTTTCGACGGATGGAGTGGCCCGACAATGTCCATAGACCATCGCATGAATGGATATATGGCGATGAGATTGATGAAAAGTGCTTCTGTAGGTTGGTGGATCATCGGCGCATGGCGTTTGGCATTTTTTCGCATTTGGCTGAAAACACCTTGCAATCTTTGATCATTGTTGGCCAATAGTAGCCGTGACGTTTGACTTTTATGGCTAGTGCTCTCCCTCCAGAGTGATTTCCACATGAACCGTTGTGAATTTCTCCATAACTTTCCTGGCATCCTTTCCTCCACGCAGTTTAGCAACGGTCCCGAGAATCTCCACTTGAAGATATTTCCATCAAGTAACACGTAACGTGCTGCCTGGGCTCTAAGCTTGCGAGCTGCCCATTTTTCGGTTGGATAGGACGCCGTCGCATATGTATCCTCTGATTGCGCCGAGCCATTCCTTGTCACAACCATATTCTGGATCTTTGTTGACTTCATTTGTTTCTCCGTTGGGTTCAATGACAGGGTCATTGCTGCTTGTTGTAGTTGGTGACTCAAAGAGATTGTCTTCTTCCATTGGGGCAATATCCGGCTCTGCCGGTGATTGGTCGGCCAATTCTTTCTGCATTTCGTCCATCGCCTCTTGCCTGGTCGAAACGTCTGTCGCTCGTCTAGCCGCTTGTGAACGAGTTATGACATTCGCTGAACCACCGGAACTGATGCTTGGGTGTTGGATGAATTCTACCGGGATCACTCGCTTTAGATCTGGATCGGAAGTTGATGCGAGGGCTGCAAGTGCGTCGGCTGGGGTGTTTCTCCCCTCGCGAAATGCGTGTTAGGATGAATTGCTTGAACTGGGCAGCTAATTCTTTGACGATCTTCAAGTAAGCCTCCATGCGATCATCCTTTGCTGCATATTCACCGCTAAACTGACTCGCGACTAGTTGGGAATCGCAAAATGCATGGAGTTTCTTGATCTTTAGGCCATTAGCAAGTTTCATCCCGGCAATCAAGGCTTCGTACTCCGCTTCGTTGTTAGATGCATGAAACCCCAGGCGGAAAGATTGTTCCAGTAGTTCGCCAGTTGGAGAGGTTAGCCGTATCCCGACTCCCGAACCATTTTTGGAGGATGAGCCATCAACATGGAATTTCCAGAGCTGTCCTTGCATTTCGTCGTCAATGCCTTCTTCGGGTAGCTCGATAAGGAAATCTGCAAGAACTTGCGATTTAGCGCATGTGCGTCCGCGATACTCAATGTCGTATTCGCTTAGTTCGATAGCCCAATTTGCTAGCCTTCCTGACTGACTTGGACTGTACAGAACAGACCTTATCGGAAAGGTGCTCAGAACGACGATTGAGTGAGACTGAAAGTATGGCCTTAGTTTTCTTGCCGACATGATTATGGATAGTGCCAATTTCTCCATCTGTGAGTACCTTGTTTCCGCGTCTATAAGGGTTTTACTTACGTAAAATATCGGCTTCTGTTCACCGCGTTCGTCTCGAATCAATACGCCACTTACCGCTGTGGCAGAAATTGCGGTGTACAGGAAAAGTGGTTCCCCTGCTGAAACGCTTCCCCTGCTGAAACGCTTCCTCGCAGTTGTCCATCCACTCAAACTTCTTGTTCCCTCGCAAAATCGTAGAATGGCAAGCATTTGTCGGTGGATCGTGAGATGAATCGGTTAAGCGCAGCTACTCTCCCAGTAAGACGTTGGACTTTCCTTTTCGTCTTTGGTGACGTCATATTGATGAGTGCGTCGATCTGCTTAGGGTTTGCCTCAATGCCGCGGTGAGTTACAAGATATCCAAGGAACTCTCCCGAAGTAACTGCGAATCTACACTTGGTCGGATTTAACTTCATGTTGTGAAGGTTCAGCTGCGAGAAACATTCTTTGAGGTGAGCGACGTGATCCTGTTCCTTTAGTGATTTCACCAGCATGTCGTCTATGTAAACCTCCATTGTTTTACCGAGTTGGTCCGCAAACATCTTGTTCACCAGTCGCTGGTATGTCGCGCCCGCATTTTTCAAACCGAATGGCATCACCTTGTAACAATATATTCCACGATCCGTTATGAAAGCGGTCTTCTCGCGATCATCGGGATTCATCAAGATCTGGTTGTAACCTGAGAAGGCATCCATGAAGGATAGGAGTGCGTTTCCTACCGTCGCTTCGACCAAGCGATCGATATGTGGAAGGGGGAAGCTGTCTTTTGGACAGGCTTTGTTCAGGTCGGTGAAGTCCACGCACACGCGCCATTTGCCATTCTTCTTCTTGACCACCACTGGGTTAGCTAGCCAGTCCGGGTACTTCACCTCAGTTATTGACCCGACGCGCAATAGTCTCTCCACCTCGTCATTTACCGCTTTAGCTCTGTCTGGCCCAAGTTTTCTTCTTTTCTGCTTTACCGGTTTGAAAGTAGGATCGACGTTCAGTTCGTGGCTTGTTATACTGATATCGATGCCAGGCATATCTTCTGCTTCCCATGCGAAGGTGTCGATATTTTTCTTCAAGAATGCCACGAGCTCTTCTTTGATCTTTCCATCTAACTCTGCTCCAATTTCTACACAGCGTTCGGGATGTTTGTTGTCGATGCAAACTGATATGACGGGGTCGCAGGTTGGTTTAGACACTTCTTCTTCGCGATCCACCGCGATCTGTAACTGCTATAACAGTTTGGAAAGCTCTTTCACCGGTTCTCTGTCGGTCTTCATCTTCTTGCGCTTTGAATTTGCCGTTGGATCAGTCACCGGGTTTCTGAGCTTGTGTGCGGCGAGAAAGCAGACGCGAGACTCTTTTTGATTTCCTCGAATAGTTTTCACTCCGTTTGGTGTAGGGAACTTGAGGCAAAGATGGTAGGTCGAAACGGCTACGCGCATCGAATTTAACCAGGGGGTCCCCACGATGACGTTGTAGATGGCCGGATGGTCAGCTACGGCGAACTCAACAATTTTCGTCACCTCACCAGCTTGGACAGGCAGTTTGATTGTTCCGATGGTCATGGTGGTTTCTCCAAAGAATCCTGTTAAGGGTTTGGGAGTAGATACCACTTCGGACAGGTCCACATTCATCCTTCTGAGAGTTTCGAGGAAGATTACGTCCACGGTGCTCCCAGTGTCTACCAATACGCGTGCTACATCGCAGTCATTGATGATCAACTCGATTACGAGAGGGTCATCATGAGGTCTGTCGATTCCGATCGTTTCTCTTTCCTCGAATGATATCACGTCGTTTGGAAACTTAGATGGTTTAGACCAGTTGATGCTGACGTATGCCCTTCGCTGGAACGCTTTGATTGACGAGATGGTATCTGAGCAATAGTGGGATCCTCCCATTATCATGCTAATCCTTCTTCTGCTTGATCCAGAGGGTGGCATTTCGTCATCCCTTCTATCGCGCTTGGTGTGATCTTCTTTTGTCAGGTCGGGTTTGTATGTGTTTACGTCCATCTCGAAATCCTTGAGGCTGACATTTCCCCCAAGCTCGCCGGCTGCTAATTTTTTAGCAAGCTTCAAGCCTAGAATTCGGCAGTTCGCGGTAGAATGTCCGTAGATGTGGTGGTGTTCGCAGTAGGCTGTCTCGTCATAGGAGCTGTCGCTTTTGGTCCATGTGCTCCATGAGCTTCTTCCACGGCCTCGGCCTCTCCCGCGACCGAATCTAGGAGCGTCGATTTGATAGTTATGAGCTCCTCGAAAGCCTCCTTCGTGCTGGATATAGCTGGAGCCTTGATTGTTCCTCCTAGTGTTGGAAGGGGCTGAAACTTGGGGAGAATGGTTCGTTGTCTTGGCCTTCCCGTACTTCTCAGTTAGGATTTTCATCTCTTCTTCTTCGGTGATGGTCTGCGGCTCGATGCATAGCGTCCTGTATCGTAGTGGGGGTGTTTAGCGCGATTTCTTTGGGAAAATCGGAATTGAACCAGAGTGCTCGCTTCAGGGCTAGTAGGGCTGCTTTGTCGCTCAGGCCTTCCACTTTTGACATAATAGCCTTGAACCTTCCAATGAAACTCCGGAGTGTTTTGTTCTGTCCTTGAGCTAAGGTCCACAGGTCGGCTTCAGACGTTCCGGGATCCATGAAGATGGAGTAATGTTTCAAGAATGCCGCAGATAGCTGGTTATAGCCGTCGATGGAATTTCGCTCGAGTCTTGAGAACCACTGGAGCGCCGGTCCCTTGAGATGCTCCACGAAGAGAAGGCATTGTCCGGCGTCTCTCTCGTTTTCCTTGAAATTCGAGCGTCCCATGGCAATAGCAAAGGCCGTCAGATGCTCCTTCGGATCGGTCTTTCCTTCATAGATCGGGACTTTCATCTTTCCAGGGTCTGGAATTCTCGTGCTAGTTATCCGTGCTGTGAACGGGGTGTTCTGTGCTTCCTCCAGTACACGATCTATCTCTGGCACCTTGCTAGTTGCTTTGTGCATCATGGATCGGACAGCTCTTATGTCGGCAGCCGCTCGATCCATATCTGCTCGCATCCTAGCCATCTCGTCTTTCTGGGCTCTGACTCCTGCTCGGCGCTCTTCGTTCATCCGTGCTTGCTCAGCCCAGAGTATGTTTTCCTCTTCTTCGGTCAGCTCTTGATCTCCTTCTGGGATGGCCTCGCATCTTTTGGTTCGGGTTTGACCAGTTGCTAGGTGTTCAGGATTGTGATGGCTCTCCATGTTTTGCTCCATTCGGTTCTCCTCCTCTAGATTGATGATTGGTGCAGGCTCCTCTTCGATTGGCGTGTCGTCTGCCCCTTGGACTCTTGAGGCTAGGTTTGCTGAGCTTTGGTGTAGTGGTGGCAGTCTTCCTCGGGTCCTTGGTGGGTTGAGCGGAGTTGTGAAGTCCAGGGCCGTCGGGTTGAGATGCCTCCCGACTCGTCTTGCTGGATCCAGACCTGATCCCGTGCCTCGGGTACGACTCGCCGTTGTGAGGGCCTTCAGCTCGCCCGTCATCGTGTTGTTCAGCTTATCTTGCTCCTCCGCCTTTTTGAGCAGTATCTCCAGCATGGCTTTCATCTCCGTGAGCGTTGTCGAAGTCTCCCCAGCGTCTGTGGATCGGTTCGCCTGATCCTCCACGCCGGCGTTTCTGGTGTCAGCAGCGCTATCGTCTCCGTCGTTGGTCATCGTCCTCAGATCGGTTTTGTGGTGGTTCTTTGGTGTAAGAAAATTTCAATCCCCCTCCTTCTAGCGCCAAATTGTGGGAGTATAAATCCACGCCAATTGAATTCGTTATGTCTTTTAGCGAGATCTGAAACTTCTGAGTAAAAACCACCAAAAAACACAAACAGAGATCCAAAGTTGGTGTTTTATTAAGCTGCTTAGAAAGCTTTTTGTGTCAGAGCAAAAGTACAGAGTTTTGCTAGGTCAAATTCTGGATCCTCCTTTCAGAGGGTTTACATGAGTATATATACTAAGTTAAGTCGGCTAAGTTAGTATCCAAAGAGATAAGGGAGATTTCCTAATTCTTCGGGATTTCCTTTTAGCAAAGCCTGTCATCGTCATGGGCTTCGATTCATGGGCTATCTTTGTCATCTCTTTTGTGGGCTTGAACTTGTGGGCTCGTTGTCTCGGCCCATTCTCTAACCATGGTTCGCGGCTCGGGTGACACCATGGTTCACGGCTCGGGTGACGCCATGGTTCACGGCTCGGGTGACACCATGGTTCACGGCTCGGGTGATACCATGGTTTACGGTTCGGGTGACGCCATGGCTCACGGCTCGGGTGACACCATGGTTCACGGTTCGGGTGATGCCATGGCTCACGGCTCGGGTGACACCATGGTTCACGGTTCGGGTGATGCCATGGCTCACGGCTCGGGTGATACCACGGTTCACGGTTCGGGTGACATACTATGGGTCGTGACCCCGATCCGTCTGTCGTGCCATGGATCGGGGTATACGTCCCAACTTCTTCACCGTGGGTCGTGACCCCCGATCCGTTCGTCGTGCCATGGATCGGGATACACGACCCAGTTCCTTCACCGTGGGTCGTGACCCCCGATCCGTCTGTCGTGTCATGGATCGTGGTACACGACCCAACCTACCTCGTCACGGTTCGGGATACCTAGTCCAACTCCTTTGTTCGCGGTTTGGGGTACCTGATCTAACTTCATGGTTAGGGATCCCGATCCAACTTCTCACGGTTAGGGATCCCGATCCCACTCACAGCTCGGGGTACCCGATCCAACTTCATGGTTAGGGATCCCGATCCAACTTCTCACGGTTAGGGATCCCGATCCCACTCACAGCTCGGGGTACCCGATCCAACTTCATGGTTAGGGATCCCGATCCAACTTCTCACGGTTAGGGATCCCGAACCCACTCACAGCTCGGGGTACCCGATCCAACTTCATGGTTAGGGATCCCGATCCAACTTCTCGTGGTTAGGGATCCCGATCCCACTCACAGCTCGGGGTACCCGATCCAACTTCATGGTTAGGGATCCCGATCTAACTTCTCGCGGTTAGGGATCCCGATCCCCACTCACAGCTCGGGGTACCCGATCCAACTTCTCACGGTTAGGGATCTTGCTGCTAGCACCTTTTCATACTTAGTCATTTTCAATCGTTGATTCTCAAGAGGTGAAATCTGATCCCAACAACTGAGATTTTCTTTGACCAAATGTCCTTTTAAGGTCTCTTATAACTTTCCCAATTCCACTTGGCTTGATTTGGAACTTTGGATCCAAACTATCTTTGCCTAGCTTTATCAACCGTACTTACGAGTGAAAATTGAAATTCACTGGACCCAACTTTCTTTTGTTTCAATCCAAAGGCTTATCTTGAACTTCTCTTGATAATTCTAAGTGAATTTCCCTTGGTCAAATCCAGCCCTTATCAGGGTCATTACATTCTCCCCCCTTAACAGAATTCGTCCCGAATTCATAAGGATTCTCAGGTCCGGAGAGAGTTCTGGATAACTCTATACAATTACTCTTTATCTCTCAGACTACCACAATCCAATGTGTTACCTTTCCCAAAATTTCTGTTCTTAAAAAAAAAATATCAGTTCTTCAATTCCCTAACTTGTCGTTTCTCTCATTCATAGGAGTCTTTCTGGATAGATTAAATTTGTTTGGAGATCTTCTATCCATTGGGATTCTATGACATTCGGATCACCGGAGATATTTTCGTGATATGGACATATAGAATACTGGCTCAAGTGTCACATCTGAAGGAATATCCAAACGATAGGTCACTTCTCCTACTCTTCTTATAACATGGTATGGTCCAATATACCGTGTGGACAACTACCTTAACATTTCAACCTCTATTTTCCTTTCCAGGAAGTGCAGTTACTTTCAACTATACCCCATCTCTAACATCCAATTTACTCTTCTTCTTCTCCCATAGTCTCCATGTTGCTTTTGACAGTTGGGTACCTTCTCCATATTCTTTTATTTAAGTGGTAGTTATTATTATACGATAATTCTACCAAGGGTAAGTACTATTCTCAGTACTTAATGTATCAAACTCACACGACAGAAGTACTTTCCTAATGCCCATTCTGTTATCCGCTCATGTCCATCGGTCTGAGGATGGAAATTTATACTTATATGGAGATTGATTTCCAATGCTTATGGAGAGGTTCACGAAACTATGCTTTGATCCGTAGATCATTCTCAAATACGACATTGAATATTACCCTTTGCAACTTTAACCACTTCCTTCCATATACTTGATGAATAAATCTACCTTATCCGTAAAGTTGTTACACTTATCTTATTGACTCCAAATTAGCTTTCACGGTGACAAGTATTCTACTATCCTCCTTCTAGTGGTTCCTTTGTTTGCTATATGTCTCACTACCACAATAACTCTTTATCTTTTAATGATCTGATCTTACCATATAAACCGATCCTCTGCCGTCAACCCACGGTCGTACTCTGAACTGGTCTATTTAACCCAAACTCAAAATTCTCGAACCAAAACCACTTCATCTCGAACCAAACTGATTCTTGTTCGATTAAATCTCTTATAAGGATCTAAACTTATTTATGACAACTTGTCTTGCCTGAACTTAACTGTCATCTACCATCAAGCCAACTGTTTGTACCATTCTACCCATCAGGTTGCTTCGTCTTGACCAACATCCCACTACTCAACCAAAAACCACTTGTCTCGACCCCAATTGCTCTTTTTGCATCCTGTAATAAGAATACCTTGGCCGTCCATATAAAGCTTCATAGGGAGACATCCCACTTTCTTCATGGTAATTATTTTTGTATGGAAATGTTACAACCGGCAAGTAGTCTTCCTAACTTTTTAGCCAATTTAATATGTACCATCAGAACATATTTCTTAAGGTTCTTCTCGTCTGCTCCATGTACTTTAGTTCTCTGTACTTTGTAATCTTGGCATAGACTTCATGTTCATACCTCACTCCAATATTGTCCATGGTTTTGGTCTTGAAGAAAGTTAACCCTTTTGGTTAAGCAGTTAACAATTATCCACATATCTCATTTTCGTTCTTAGAATCTGGATTATCCTATGGTGAAATCCTTCTTGTCACTTCTCCTTCTCCTTCACGGATTGATAAATTATGCATTTCTTTTCTTCTGGTTCGTTGTAATACGGATGGTTGTCTTAACATCGACATTCCCAAAGTTTTTTTTCCCTTTCGACTTGGTGATTCTTCCACTAAATTAAAGATCCCTCACGAGGTCATGGGGTACTCACTTGCATTCCTTCTCCTTGGCTCACCTAACTTCTTCTTAATCTTCTTAATATCTTCTTCTATCTTTTGTTCTATCTGATTCCTTATACAATATTCCTCCATTCAATGTGTGTAGTCTTAACGATCAACTTCCTTAATCTTCTTGTGTTGTTTTATTAGTCATCTCTCCATACCATGAACGACTCTTGAATATGTTCATTTCCTTCCATATATATCTCTCCTCGGCTCAACGCATAGGCTACTATACTTGTATTCTCGGATGATATTGAATCTTCAGGTCGTACCCCACTATAATCTTCATCGAATTTTTTTTTTCTGACTTAATAATCGTCCTTACACTCCTCCACTTTGTGGTATGCGGGCTATCCCGTGTTATCTTTTACACCCAGGTTAGGTTGGCTCCATTCTTCGGGAATCAGGCAATGTCATCATTCTGGCTCCTTTACTTAATTGGATAATGTACCTCCACCTTCTGTAACAGATTGACCCTGATCATCCTCTGTTACCACAATATTCTCTGACCTGACTGAATTATTTGCCTTGATAGAGATGATATTGAGCTCGTCTACACATTCCTACCAACTTTTCTTATCGATCACATAAGCATTGATGGTGTAATGGTAAACCATATGGTATAACCGCCAAACCCTACTGACTCTCTGAATTATGCTTGACCATGAGTCTCACTTCATTCGCCTCGGGAATACAAGTGTGATGGTAACTTTTTGTTGAAACAATCTTAGAAAGCTAACTTGCACCTTCAGGTTGATCCAATTATTCTTCAATCCTTAATACACTATCCACCATCATTTGCTCCTACCCTTTCTTTCCTAAACAGTTTAGGCTTGTTCAATGGTACTAAATCTCATCCGCTACATTCTTCCTTTAACACATCCTAGAGGTAGTCTTCATCATATCTTGCTCTGATATAGAGATTCATTGATGTTACATGAACATGGTAATTCTTGTACTCAACTGCAAGCTTCCATCATTCTTCTCTACAGAGTACTGGAGCTTCTCACGGTGATGAACTTGGTCGAATGAATTCTCTTTTCAACAACTTCTCACTGTTCCTCTGGCTCAACTGAAAGAACCAGATCATCTGGGTTGGTGCCTTGGTTATCAGAGATGCACTCGATTTAAGGGAAATGGTAAATGATTACTTTAGGGAGGATGTAGTCCTTTAACAGTTTAAACCCATCCCCATACTTCTTCATAACTAAAATATCTTCAAGCTTCCATTTATCCTCTAGTCCTTCTCCCACAATGGGCAATACCAGATAGACTTCCCTTTCTCTTAACCCATCATAATCTTCAATGCTAAAACCAAATGCAATCCTGATCTTGAATGGATTCTTGAATGCATCTTCATTAATCATCCACATTCCTCCTGTGTAATCGTTCTTCTGTATTCTTCACTTTTCTAACCAACTTTTCCTTCTTCACTTCGGGTCTGACTGATCTTGGATTCTTAAACTGATCTCACAATCATCGATGAAGACTTGTTACTCTGGACTTGTACAATTCCTCACTTCTTCATAAGTCAAATACTCGGAACCTTCATACCCCTCCATAATCAAACGGCTTCACGCTGACCCAAGGATAACTAGTAGATCAGCCAAGAAGACTTCTTCATCGATCCACACTAGAACTTCCCGTAAACGACTTTTGGCTTGAAGGTTTTAGGTTTCGGTTGTTCTAAAAGGGCACACACTCACACCTTTACAATTGTAAAGGTCCCCTCATGACCAGCAACGAACTTAGGAGACACAAAACTATGTGTTACTCCGAAGTCAAACAAAACATGTGTGGGAACACCACTTAACACGTAATGTTACAAAACAAGCATTTAACTTTTCATTTATAACTTCATACTCATCATGCAATCAATCATCAAGTAACATAATCATAATTTCAATCAATCTCACCATGAGTTAAAACCCTTACGTACCTGTAATCGAAACTTTGATGGATTTAGAAAGGTTCAATTACTTACATCTAAGGATTAGTCGAGTTCCGAGGATGCTTATCACCAAGTCGAAGCTTTATCACCAACCGTCTCGTTGATTCTCAAATGGTTTTTGAAGGATCTCAAGGAGTCAACAAAGTACGCAGACAACTAGTCGAGTAATGACCATTCCTTCCACAGAAATAACAAGTAACATAGTTCGGAACAAATCTGGGTTGTCTCATGCTTGAACAAGCCCATGGATAAGGTCCAACTCGACCGCAATGATAACACTCCAGGGTCATGTCTATTGGAGTTGTATGTATGCACCGAGTTCTTCGTCCTCTATGTGTAATAATCAGCCGCAGTGGCATTGCTGCATCGAAAAATAAGGTAAGTACTTAACCCACCCTATTCTAAAGTACAGGAACCATCCAGCTTATCCTAATTGCCTTTTGCGACTCATTTTGACTCGATAAATCATTTGAAAATCAAGTCCCATTTGAACATGGCCAAAACCATGCTCTGATACCACCTTTGTAACACCCCCGATCATTGATTGACCGGAAATGTCACATATGCGTACTTAGACATTCGATCCGAGGTTTCCAGAACTTATCCAGAGACCTTAGACCAAACGACCAAGCACACATTTCCTACCGAACAAAACTCAAGGCTTTTTAACCCGAGTTATGTCAAGTAGTTAGTTCGTCCGGACTAGGACTAGCATCACATGAAACTCAAGTTTAAGGAACACATTTTTATATATCATAATACTTAGGTTCTCAAACGTGATACAAGAACATATGTATACATGCCGGCAGTGAGTCTAGTACTCAAAACATTTTCATACATATTAAACATTAGTTCTTTACAAAAGGCAACATAAACTACCGCTGGTTTCCCATCGTTCCTTGTGTACACCCGTATGGTTTACCCGCTAATGGTCACCTGCAAAACAAGTAGAATCATAAGCAACTAATTTGCTTAGTGAGTCAGGGCTCCCCTAACATTCATATAATATCCCAACCAAACCCAAAATAACAATCACACGAAATCATGCATGTTGGGATCAGATTTCACCCCTTGAGAATCAACGATTAAAAATGACTAAGTATGAAAAAGCACTAGCAGTTGAGCCCCTAACTGTGATGGAGTTGGATCGGGTCCTTGGCCATGAAGCAGACGGATCGGGTCCCCTGATCATGATGGAGTTGGATCGGGGTCCTTGGCCATGAAACAGATGGATCGGGTCCCCTAACCGTGAAAGGTGAACCCCGATCCGTGACAAGGCAAGGGATCGGGTACCCCGATCCATGAGCAGGTTGGGTTATGCGCCCCGATTCGTGACCAAACAGACGGATCGGGTCCCCTGATCATGATGGAGTTGGATCGGGGTACTTGGCCATGAAGCGGATGGATCGGGTCCCCTAACCGTGAAAGGTGTACCCCGATCCGTGACAAGGCAAGGGATCGGGTACCCCGATCCATGAGCAGATCGGGTCCCCTGATCATGATGGAGTTGGATCGGGGTACTTGGCCATGAGCAGATCGGGTCCCCTGATCATGATGGAGTTGGATCGGGGTACTTGGCCATGAAGCGGATGGATCGGGTCCCCTAACCGTGAAAGGTGTACCCCGCTCCGTGACAAGGCAAGGGATCGGGTCCCCTGATCCATGACCAGGTTGGGTTATGTGCCCCGATCCGTAACTAAGCGGATGGATCGGGTCCCCTGATCGTGAAGTAGGTGGATCGGGTATCCCCTAACTGTGAAGGGGTGTACCCCGATCCGTTAAGGGAAGTTTGGTTCCAAACCCCAAACTGCGACAAGGCAAGTTGGGTCGTATACCCCGATCCACGACATAACAGACGGTTCGAGGGTCACGACCCACGACGAAGAATCTGGGATGAGTATACTAATCCATAGCATGTCACCCGAACCGTGAACCGTGGTGTCACCCGAGCCGTGAACCATGGTAAAAGATTGGGCCGAGACAAAACAAGCCCACGAATTCAAGCCCACAAAAGGGGTGACAAAGACAGCCCATGAATCAAAGCCCATGACGACAACAGGCTTTGCTAAAAGGAAATCCCGAAGAAATAGGAAATCTTCCTTATCTCTTTAGACATAACTTGGCCGACTCGGGCTTGTATAAATACTCATGTAAACCCTCAGAAAAGGAGAGGGGGCAATTTACCTAGCAAAACTCTGTACTTTTGCTCTGACACAAAGAGCTTTCTAAGCAGCTTAATAAAACACCAACTTTGGATCTCTGTTTGTGTTTTTTGGTGGTTTTTACTCAGAAGTTTCAGATCTCGCTAAAAGACAACGAATTCAATTGGCGTGGATTTATACTCCCACAATTTGGCGCTAGAAGGAGGGGGGCTTGAAATTTTCTTACACCAAAGAACCACCACAAAACCGATCTGAAGACGATGACCAACGACGGAGACTGCCGCCACTACACCAAAGCTCAGCCAACCTAGCCTCCAGAGTCCAAGGGGCAGACGACGCGCCAATCGAAGAGGAGCCTGCACCAATCATCAATCTGGAGGAGGAGAACCGAATGGAGCAAAACATGGAGAGCCATGACAATCCTGAACACCTAGCAACTGGTCAAACCCGAACCGAAAGATGCGACGCCATCCCCGAAGGAGATCAAGAGCTGACCGAGGAAGAGGAAAACATACTCTGGGCTGAGCAAGCACGGATAAACGAAGAGCGCCGAGCAGGAGTCAGAGCCCAGAAAGACGAGATGGCTAGGATGCGAGCAGATATGGATCGAGCGGCTGCCGACATAAGAGCTGTCCGATCCATGATGCACAAAGCAACTAGCAAGGTGCCAGAGATAGATCATGTACTGGAGGAAGCACAGAACACCCCGTTCACAGCGCGGATAACAAGCACGAGAATTCCAGACCCTGGAAAGATGAAAATCCCGATCTATGAAGGAAAGACCGATCCGAAGGAACATCTGACAGCCTTCGCTATTGCTATGGGACGCTCGAATTTTAAGGAAAACAAGAGAGACGCCGGACAATGCCTTCTCTTCGTAGAGCATCTTAAGGGACCGGCGCTCCAGTGGTTTTCAAGACTCGAGCGAAATTCCATCGACAGCTATAACCAACTATCTGCGGCATTCTTGAAGCATTACTCCATCTTCATGGATCCCGGAATGTCTGATGCCGACCTATGGACCTTAGCTCAAGGACAGAACGAAACACTACGGAGTTTCATTGGAAGGTTCAAGGCTATTATGTCAAAAGTGGAAGGCTTGAGCGACAAAGCAGCCCTACTAGCCCTGAAGCGTGCACTCTGGTTCAATTCCGATTTTCGCAAAGAAATCGCGCTAAACACACCCACTACGATACAGGACGCTATGCATCGAGCAGCAGACTTCATCACCGAAGAAGAAGAGATGAAAATCCTAACTGAGAAGTACGGTAGGGCCAAGACAGCGAACCATTCTCCCCAAGTTTCAGCCCCTTCCAATATTAGGAAGAACAATCAAGGCTCCAGCTATATCCAGCACGAAGGAGGTTTTCGAGGAGCTCACAACTATCAAATCGACGCTCCTGGATTCGGTCATGGGAGAGGCCGGGGCCGTGGAAGAAGCTCATGGAGCACGTGGACCAAAGGCGACAGCTCCTATGACGAGACGGCCTACTGCGAACACCACCACATCTACGGACATTCTACCGCGAACTGCCGCATTCTAGGCTTGAAGCTTGCTAAAAAATTAGCAGCCGGCGAGCTCGGGGGAAATATCAGCCTCAAGGATTTCGAGATGGACGTAAACACATACAAACCCGACCTGACAAAAGAAGATATCGTCTAAGTTTCCAAACGACGTGATATCGTTCGAGGAAAGAGAAACGATCGGAATCGACAGACCTCATGACGACCCTCTCGTGATCGAGTTGATCATCAATGACTGCGATGTAGCACGCGTATTGGTAGACACTGGGAGCACCATGGATGTAATCTTCCTCGAAACTCTCAGAAGGATGAATGTGGACCTGTCCGAAGTAATGTCTACTCCCAAACCCTTGACGGGATTCTCTGGAGAAACCACCATGACCACCGGAACAATCAAACTGCCTGTCCAAGCTGGCGAGGTGACAAAGATCGTCGAGTTCTCCGTAGCTGACCATCCGGCCATCTACAACATCATCGTAGGGACCCCCTGGTTAAACTCGATGCGCGCAGCCGTTTCGACCTACCATCTTTGCCTCAAGTTCCCTACACCAAACGGCGTGAAAACTATTCGAGGAAATCAAAAAGAGTCTCGCGTCTGCTTTCTCGCCGCGCACAAGCTCAGAAACCCGGTGACTGATCCAAAGGCAAATTCGAAGCGCAAGAAGATGAAGACCGACAGAGAACCGGTGGAAGAACTTTCCAAACTGTTATAGCAGTTACAGATCGTTGTGGATCGCGAAGAAGAGGTGTCTAAACCAACCTGCGACCCCGTCATATCAGTTTGCATCGACAACAAACGTCCCGAATGCTGTGTAGAAATTGGAGCAGAGTTAGATGGAAAGATCAAAGAAGAGCTCGTGGCATTCTTAAAGACAAATATCAACACCTTCGCATGGGAAGCAGAAGATATGCCTGGTATCGATATCAGTATAACAAGCCACGAACTGAACGTCGACCCGACTTTCAAACCGGTAAAACAGAAAAGAAGAAAACTTGGGCCAGACAGAGCTAAAGCGGTAAATGACGAGGTGGAGAGACTACTGCGCGTCGGATCAATAACTAAGGTGAAGTACCCGGACTGGCTAGCTAACCCAGTGGTGGTCAAGAAGAAGAATGGCAAATGGCGCGTGTGCGTGGATTTCACCGACCTGAACAAAGCCTGTCCAAAAGACAGCTTCCCCCTTCCACATATCGATCGCTTAGTCGAAGCGACGGCAGGAAACGCACTCCTATCCTTCATGGATGCCTTCTCAGGTTACAATCAGATTTTGATGAACCCCGGCGATCGCGAGAAGACCGCTTTCATAACGGATCGTGGAATATATTGTTACAAAGTGATGCCATTCGGTTTGAAAAATGCGGGCGCGACATACCAGCGACTGGTGAACAAGATGTTTGCGGACCAACTCGGCAAAACAATGGAGGTTTACATAGACGACATGCTGGTGAAATCACTAAAGGAACAGGATCACGTCACTCATCTCAAGGACTGTTTCTCGCAGCTGAACTTTCACAACATGAAGTTAAATCCGACCAAGTGCAGATTCGCGTCACTTCGGGAGAGTTCCTTGGTTATCTTGTAACTCACCGCGGCATTGAGGCAAACCCTAAGCAGATCGGTGCACTCATCAATATGACTTCTCCAAGGACGAAAAGGGACGTCCAACGTCTTACCGGGAGGGTAGCTGCGCTTAACAGATTCATCTCACGATCCACCGACAAATGCTTGCCATTCTACGATACTTTGCGAGGGAACAAGAAGTTCGAGTGGACGGACGACTGCGAGGAAGCGTTTTAGCGACTCAAGAACTATCTAGCCACTCCCCCAGTTCTCACAAAACCAGAAGCAGGAGAACCACTTTTTCTGTACACCGCAATTTCTCCCACAGCGGTAAGTGGCGTATTGATTCGAGACGAGCGCGGCGAACAGAAGCCGATATTTTACGTAAGTAAAACCCTTACGGACGCGGAAACGAGGTACTCACAGATGGAGAAATTGGCACTATCCATAGTTATGTCGGCAAGAAAGCTAAGGCCATACTTCCAGTCTCACTCAATCGTCGTTCTGAGCACCTTTCCGATAAGGTCTGTTCTGCACAGTCCAAGTCAGTCCGGAAGGCTGGCAAATTGGGCTATCAAACTGAGCGAATATGACATCGAGTATCGCGGACGCACGTGCGCTAAATCGCAAGTTCTAGCAGATTTTCTTATTGAACTACCCGAAGAAGATATTGACGACGAAATGCAAGGACAGCTCTGGAAACTCCACGTTGATGGCTCATCTTCCAAAAACGGTTCAGGAGTCGGGATACGGCTAACCTCTCCAACTGGCGAACTACTGGAATAATCTTTCCGCCTGGGGTTTCATGCATCTAACAACGAAGCGGAGTACGAAGCCTTGATTGCCGGGATGAAACTTGCTAACGGCCTAAAGATCAAGAAACTCCATGCATTTTGCGATTCCCAACTAGTCGCGAATCAGTTCAGCGGTGAATATGCAGCAAAGGATGATCGCATGGAGGCTTACTTGAAGATCGTCAAAGAATTAGCTGCACAGTTCAAACAATACATCCTAACACGCATTCCGCGAGGGGAGAACACCCCAGCCGACGCACTTGCAGCCCTCGCATCAACTTCCGATCCAGATCTAAAGCGAGTGATCCCGGTAGAATTCATCCAACACCCGAGCATCGGTTCCGGCGGTTCAGTGAATGCCATAACTCGTTCACAAGCGGCTAGACGAGCGACAGACGTTTCGACCAGGCGAGAGGTGATGGATGAAATGCAGAAAGAATTGGCCGACCGATCACCGACAGAGCCAGATATTGCCCCAATGGAAGAAGACAATCTCGTTGAGTCACCAACTACGACAAGCAGCAATGACCCTGTCATTGAACCCAACGGAGAAACAAATGAAGTCAACAATGATCCAGAATATGGTTGTGACAAGGAATGGCTCGGCGCAATCAGAGGATACATATGCGACGGCGTCCTACCAACCGAAAAATGGGCAGCTCGCAAGCTTCGAGCCCAGGCAGCACGTTACGTGTTACTTGATGGAAATGTCTTCAAGTGGAGATTCTCGGGACCGCTGCTAAACTGCGTGGAAGGAAAGGCCGGCATGAAAGTTATGGATGAAATTCACGACGGTTCATGTGGAAACCACTCTGGAGGGAGAGCACTAGCCATAAAAGTCAAACGTCACGGCTACTATTGGCCAACAATGATCAAAGATTGCAAGGTGTTTTCAGCTAAATGCGAAAAATGCCAACGCCATGCGCCAATGATCCACCAACCTACAGAAGTACTTTCATCAATCTCATCGCCATATCCATTCATGCGATGGTCTATGGACATTGTCGGGCCACTCCATCCGTCAAAGCAGAAACGCTTCCTTCTAGTTTTGACCGACTATTTCTCAAAATGGATCGAAGCCGACTCCTTTGCTAACATTAAAGATGCGCAAGTGGAGGCCTTCGTCTGGAAAAACATCATATGCCGACCTGGAGTACCGTACGAGATCGTGACAGATAACGGCTCGCAGTTCATCTCAAATCGTTTTGAAGGTTTCTGCGAAAAATGGAAAATCAGACTCAGCAAATCTACTCCAAGATATCCACAAGGGAACGGACAGGCCGAAGCAATCAACAAAACAATACTTGACGGCCTAAAGAAACGCCTTGACGAGAAGAAGGGACGTTGGGCTGAAGAACTGGAGGGGGTACTTTGGTCTCACCGCACCACCCACGACGAGCGACAGGAGAAACCCCGTTCTCCCTCGTCTACGGAACAGAGTGTGTCATCCCACCAGAGATACATTTTCCAGGGATTCGCCGGAGGCTGTTGCCAGAACAAGAGGGGCTCAATCACCTGTTAATGCTTGACGAACTGGACTTGATCAACGAAAGAAGAGACCAAGCCTTGATCAGGATCCAGAACTATCAACACGCGGCCTCAAAGTACTACAATTCCAACGTTCGAGAACGAAGATTCTACGAAGGCGATTTAGTTTTGCGGAAGGTTTTTCAGAACACTGCGAAAACGAATGCTGGCAAACTAGGAGCAAATTGGGAAGGGCCCTACAAGATCACAGAAGTTGTCAAACCTGGCGTTTACAAACTTGCTAACATGACGGACGTTCCAGTACCAAGATCATGGAACGCAATGCATCTCAAAAAATATTATGACTAAGCTACTTTACATGAACTACGGGGCGACTTGATCCCTGCAAAGGGTACGTAGACAGCCCGTCTTCGGACGGGTTCAGTTGCCCCCCTCCTTTCAAAAGGGGGGGGAGTGGGTACGTATACGCATACGCGTATACTCCCATCTTTGTAACAGTTTCTACTACCTATCAAAGCTTTGCTTCTAACAAGCAGTTTCTATCTAAAACATCCTTCAAGGATCACTAAGTCTTAACAAAACAGACATATTTGAGCAAATCAGACTACAACGGGCATCTCGCCACATCTTCACTATTGCTGGCCACAATAGAGAACTCTCACATCCGTCTCAGGATTAAAAGCGCGCTATACAAGTATTCGTTCATTGTCGGAGCGGATACGTTTATGGTAACTTATCCGTAAACCGAAATGCTCGTCTTCGACTATGCAAACAAATGCTCATTATCGGAGCAGATAAGTTTATGGTAATCTATCTGTAAACCGAAATGATCATCTCGAGACTGATCATCTCGTAACTACGCAAACAGAAGTTCGTATTTCGTTCGTTAGAACTACTCAACAAAAACAATGCTAGTAAGGCATTCCCGAATCTATTGTTAAACGAAAGACATATATTCAAAGGCAAGGTGATAAAAAGGAGTTCACAGCTACTTGGATAAAGTCGTCCAGGCGTTAACAAAAAAAATGAACAAAGAGTTTTAAACTAGACAAAAAAGAGAGGATCATAATCCTCCGTTATCTCGGGAGTCGTGACCACTTTTTGCTCTGGCTCTGCCGGTTGCTCAACCACGTCGCCTCCCGAAGCTTTGCCCTCTGCAGGCACCCTTTCAAAATCTACGACGGCTTCCTCAAGAGCGACGGTCTCCTCAAGAGCGACCTCATTGGCTTTCCCAGAAGTTGGTTCGGGGGTCGGCTCCTTAGCAACCGCCTTTGGACTAGAGTCAGCTAGACCGGGCGTTCCTCTATTCGAGCCAGAAAAGTCTTGAATCCCAACGCTCGCGGCAGCAGTCTCCATGGGTTCCCCGTCATTAAGCTCCTTGAGAATGTCAGATCGGATCGGGGACAGTCGCAGGATTCCTCTCATTTCCGCCACAAGCTGAGCAAATGCCTCGTGAGATCCCGACAAGCCCTGCTTCTGCTCGGCTAAAGTCTTCGCCTCGGCATCGAGAGATGGCGGCTCGTCGCTTTGGAGCAGCCCAATAAATTGAAGATTGCCTTCAATCTGGGCGAGATCAAGCATGTTCTCCTTTGGCTCACCGTCGATCTCGTCAAGAAGCCTCGTAGCTCGGGAAACTTTGCCTTCGAACGTCGTCATGGTCTCACGTCTGGCTTCCAAAACAGCTCGCTCGACTTTGCTCTCAAGAAGGTCATTCGCAGCCTCTAGCTGCCTTGTCAAGCTAGCTATATGAGCATCCCGCCTCACTAGGCCCGACTCTAGCCGCATGATCCGCTCGTCAGCTTCTTTGATGTGCTTCCTGCTCCCTTCAGCATCAACTTCAAGGGCCTTGATCTTTTTTGCGGCTTTTTCCTGTTCAGCAGCTCGATTTGCCTTGGTTTCTTTGAGCTTCCCATCCAGCTCAATGGCTTTTCGCCTAGCATCTTCAACCTTCTCACGATCCCTGCGGGCGTCAGATTCATACCCCATCACCATCCTATTAAGATGGGATATGAACTGCGCAACAGCGAGAAACACTGTTAAAAAAAAAGGGGCTGAAATGGATCGGGTGACGAAAACAAAACAAGTAAACGTCACATACCTTGACACCCCGAAGAGACACTTCGCTATATGCCTTATCCCTAAGCAGAGTATCAGACGGCGGAAAGTGATCACCTGGACATGTGATCCTTGAAAAGATAGCCGCAGAAGCAGAGGCATCATTGTAAGCTCCTTCAGCGTTTACCGGAGCAGCAGGGAGGGGTATTGCTTCAGGGATAGCTCGAGACGACTCAGTACAACGTAATCGCTTCGGGGCCCCTCCCTTGTCAACTATTGATTGGCATTTTTTGCTCGTAGTCTTCTTCTCCTTGGCCTTTCCTTTGCCTTTATCTGTATGCGGTGCAATTTGAGAGTCGGCTGGACGAAGCCCCAGGATGACCCCTGTAGGAGCCGGTTCACGAGGATTATCAGCTGAAGTTGGTCTAGAGACGGTGGCAGGGACAGATTAAGGGTTCGGGGGACGAGATTGATTTAATGCCTTGGCCTGCTCCGCTCTCTCCTTAGCCTCTGCCTCTGCCCTGGCTTTCGCAGCAGCTCGGTCTCTGAAAGTAGGTCTTCCCATGGTATCTCTCGAAGAATGAGAAGAGGATGACTGTTCAACCGATTGTCCTTCAGAAAGGGCTCGGGCTCTCTCCACTCGTCGAAGGTTGAAGTCTCTGGACCAGTTGCACTTGCGAGCAGAAAGCACTTCGTGAACCTCAGATAGATCGGGAGGCAGTGAAAGACGAAGATGACGCACTGCAAAAAACAAAAGTATTTATGCAAGGTTAGAAAAACCCTAAAAAGAAAAAAAATTTTACTAGAAACCCGAGCCGTGGCCCAAGTCGAGCAACGGATCGGCTACCAATTTCTCCCCATTCAGACTTGATAAACTGGAGGCACCGCCGACCCACCGACGCTTCGGAGATGGGGACGAAAAAGAAATAGTCCTCCCAATTATCGTCTTTCGACGGGAAACCCCTTATGATATTTCTCCTGGCTTTGCCCGACACATAATATTTCAGCTCCCTCTTATTACGACGCCTGAACTCCAGCAAGTGTGTCAGATGTTCGACGCCAACTTCTACATCACACTCATAACTCCTAACCAGAATACCAACCATATGCCTAATTCCTCGAACGTTGATTTGAGAAATAGCCAAGTTGTATTTCCAGATAAACTGTAGGATGACTTCAGGGATTGGGAACCACAACAGGCAGCGATAGAAGAAGCTTTCGTAAAGAGTGAAATGGTTAGGAGGAGGATTGCTGGCTCGGTCTGAGGGCGAAGGAAGAACAAGCTCGACTTCCTCAGAAATGCAAAACCTATGCCTAAGGGCAGATAGCGAATCCAGGGTTGAAAGGGTTGAACCGGGTGGATCGGGTCGTTTCCTTGTTTTCTTCTTCCTTGAAGTCTGACAGTTGAGACCCATCAAACGTTTCAACTCCTGTCTGGCCACAGCTGGATCAAAGAACCAGTCTTCTGGTTCAACTTTTGGCTGATCGGGATCAGCTACATCAATAAAGGGGTTTGCCGCTTCGTCAAAAGGGGAGTCGTGAAGTTGGGGTACTTCAAATCGCAAAGGATCCCCAGAATTGCTGCCCACTCCAGATGATTCAGAAAGCACCATTTTCTGCCAAGAAGGGAAGGTCCAACCCCCGAATCACTTGGATCATCCAGGTTTTCTGAAACATGTGCGCCAGAAGAATCCTCCCGACCACAGCTTCGGGTGAGAAACGGGTCGGGAGAGAAGGATGGTTCAGGAAGCGTAGACTGCCCCGAAATGCCGAACAAGCGGGTATACGGATCGGGAGATGCAGAAACAGATGAATGAGACATTCTGTTCAAATCAAAGACGGATCGGGGTCCTTGGAAGATATGAACAGATCGGGATCCCTAACAGCTCGCGAAAGAGAATCTAGGGTTTATAAGATTCAAAGGACGGATCGGGGTTCTCAGTGGCCTATCAAAATAGATCAAAACCTTTTAAACATTGAAGAACAAGTTTGAAGATCTTCAAAACAAACTGCCGGAAAACTTGAAGACGGCGACGGAGCTAGTTGAAGATGGATCGGGAAATTCAAACGGATCGGCGGCGAAGGAAGAGCAACGGAGTTTCGGCTAAAAACTTAAGCAAAAAAAAATTTAGAGAGAGAAAGAAGAGAGAGGTTACCTGTTTGAAGAAATTTTCGGAGAAATGAAGTGGAGAACAAATGAGAAGTATCACGGATTATATAGGCAAAGGGTGACGTCATTCGCCTCGGGAACCAGCAAAAACGTTTGCACTCCCCGATAAAGGTGTCAAGGCAACAGAATCCCGAACTGAGTTTGCCTAGGAACTGAACCAGCAATACTACAAAGGAATGGTTCGGCATCGTCATCAAAAAGGACAGTTCGGGACGACCACGAGAATCGTTGATCTCACTCGACCACTTACAGCTCGGCACTAACATTACTGATACTGCCAAGCTGGGGGGCTAACTGTTGGGGTCAGATTTCACCCCTTGAGAATCAACGATTAAAAATGACTAAGTATGAAAAAGCACTAGCAGTTGAGCCCCTAACTGTGATGGAGTTGGATCGGGTCCTTGGCCATGAAGCAGACGGATCGGGTCCCCTGATCATGATGGAGTTGGATCGGGGTCCTTGGCCATGAAGCAGACGGATCGGGTCCCCTAACCGTGAAAGGTGAACCCCGATCCGTGACAAGGCAAGGGATCGGGTACCCCGATCCATGAGCAGGTTGGGTTATGTGCCCCGATCCGTGACCAAATAGACGGATCGGGTCCCCTGATCATGATGGAGTTGGATCGGGGTACTTGGCCATGAAGCGGATGGATCGGGTCCCCTAACCGTGAAAGGTGTACCCCGATCCGTGACAAGGCAAGGGATCGGGTACCCCGATCCATGAGCAGATCGGGTCCCCTGATCATGATGGAGTTGGATCGGGGTACTTGGCCATGAAGCGGATGGATCGGGTCCCCTAACCGTGAAAGGTGTACCCCGATCCGTGACAAGGCAAGGGATCGGGTCCCCCGATCCATGAGCAGGTTGGGTTATGTGCCCCGATCCGTAACTAAGCGGATGGATCGGGTCCCCTGATCGTGAAGTAGGTGGATCGGGTATCCCCTAACCATGAAGGGGTGTACCCCGATCCGTTAAGGGAAGTTTGGTTTCAAACCCCGAACTGCGACAAGGCAAGTTGGGTCGTATACCCCGATCCACGACATAACAGACGGTTCGAGGGTCACGACCCACGACGAAGAATCTGGGATGAGTATACCAATCCATAGCATGTCACCCGAACCGTAAACCGTGGTGTCACCCGAGCCGTGAACCATGGTAAAAGATTGGGCCGAGACAAAACAAGCCCACGAATTCAAGCCCACAAAAGGGGTGACAAAGACAGCTCACGAATCAAAGCCCATGACGACAACAGGCTTTGCTAAAAGGAAATCCCGAAGAAATAGGAAATCTTCCTTATCTCTTTAGACATAACTTGGCCGACTCGGGCTTGTATAAATACTCATGTAAACCCTCAGAAAAGGGGATCCGCAATTTACCTAGCAAAACTCTGTACTTTTGCTCTGACACAAAGAGCTTTCTAAGCAGCTTAATAAAACACCAACTTTGGATCTCTGTTTGTGTTTTTTGGTGGTTTTTACTCAGAAGTTTCAGGTCTCGCTAAAAGACAACGAATTCAATTGGCGTGGATTTATACTCCCACAATTTGGCGCTAGAAGGAGGGGGGCTTGAAATTTTCTTACACCAAAGAACCACCACAAAACCGATCTGAGGACGATGACCAACGACGGAGACGATAGCGCTGCTGACACCAGAAACGCCGGCGTGGAGGATCAGGCGAACCGATCCTCAAACGCTGGGGAGACTACGACAACGCTCACGGAGATGAAAGCCATGCTGGAGACACTGCTCAGAAAGGCGGAGCAAGACAAGCTGAACAACACGATGACGGGCGAACTGAGGGCCCTCACAACGGCAAGTCGTACCCGAGGCACGGGATCAGGTCTGGATCCGGCAAGACGAGTCGGAAGGCGTCTCAACCCAACGGCCCTGGACTTCACAACTCCGCTCAACCCACCAAGGACCCGAGGAAGACTGCCGCCACTACACCAAAGCTCAGCCAACCTAGCCTCCAGAGTCCAAGGGGCAGATGACGCGCCAATCGAAGAGGAGCCTGCACCAATCATCAATCTGGAGGAGGAGAACCGAATGGAGCAAAACATGGAGAGCCATGACAATCCTGAACACCTAGCAACTGGTCAAACCCGAACCGAAAGATGCGAGGCCATCCCCGAAGGAGATCAAGAGCTGACCGAGGAAGAGGAAAACATACTCTGGGCTGAGCAAGCACGGATAAACGAAGAGCACCGAGCAGGAGTCAGAGCCCAGAAAGACGAGATGGCTAGGATGCGAGCAGATATGGATCGAGCGGCTGCCGACATAAGAGCTGTCCGATCCATGATGCACAAAGCAACTAGCAAGGTGCCAGAGATAGATCGTGTACTGGAGGAAGCACAGAACACCCCGTTCACAGCGCGGATAACAAGCACGAGAATTCCAGACCCTGGAAAGATGAAAATCCCGATCTATGAAGGAAAGACCGATCCGAAGGAACATCTGACAGCCTTCACTATTGCTATGGGACGCTCGAATTTTAAGGAAAACGAGAGAGACGCCGGACAATGCCTTCTCTTCGTAGAGCATCTTAAGGGACCGGCGCTCCAGTGGTTTTCAAGACTCGAGCGAAATTTCATCGACAGCTATAACCAGCTATCTGCGGCATTCTTGAAGCATTACTCCATCTTCATGGATCCCGGAACGTCTGATGCCGACCTGTGGACCTTAGCTCAAGGACAGAACGAAACACTACGGAGTTTCATTGGAAGGTTCAAGGCTATTATGTCAAAAGTGGAAGGCTTGAGCGACAAAGCAGCCCTACTAGCCCTGAAGCGTGCACTCTGGTTCAATTCCGATTTTCGCAAAGAAATCGCGCTAAACACCCCCACTACGATACAGGACGCTATGCATCGAGCCGCAGACTTCATCACCGAAGAAGAAGAGATGAAAATCCTAACTGAGAAGTACGGTAGGGCCAAGACAGCGAACCATTCTCCCCAAGTTTCAGCCCCTTCCAACATTAGGAAAAACAATCAAGGCTCCAGCTATATCCAGCACGAAGGAGGTTTTCGAGGAGCTCACAACTATCAAATCGACGCTCCTGGATTCGGTCATGGGAGAGGCCGGGGCCGTGGAAGAAGCTCATGGAGCACGTGGACCAAAGGCGACAGCTCCTATGACGAGACGGCCTACTGCGAACACCACCACATCTACGGACATTCTACCGCGAACTGCCGCATTCTAGGCTTGAAGCTTGCTAAAAAATTAGCAGCCGGCGAGCTCGGGGGAAATATCAGCCTCAAGGATTTCGAGATGGACGTAAACACATACAAACCCGACCTGACAAAAGAAGATCACGCGAAGCGCGATAGAAGGGACGACGAAACGCCACCCTCTAGATCAAGCAGAAAAAGGATTAGCATGATAATGGGAGGATCCCACTATTGCTCAGATACCGTCTCATCAATCAAAGCATTCCAGCGAAGGGCAGATGTCAGCATCAACTGGTCTAAACCGTCTAAGTTTCCAAACGACGTGATATCGTTCGAGGAAAGAGAAATGATCGGAATCGACAGACCTCATGACGACCCTCTCGTGATCGAGTTGATCATCAACGACTGCGATGTAGCACGCGTATTGGTAGACACTGGGAGCACCGTGGATGTAATCTTCCTCGAAACTATCAGAAGGATGAATGTGGACCTGTCCGAAGTAATGTCTACTCCCAAACCCTTGATGGGATTCTCTGGAGAAACCACCATGACCACCGGAACAATCAAACTGCCTGTCCAAGCTGGCGAGGTGACAAAGATCGTCGAGTTCTCCGTAGCTGACCATCCGGCCATCTACAACGTCATCGTAGGGACCCCCTGGTTAAACTCGATGCGCGCAGCCGTTTCGACCTACCATCTTTGCCTCAAGTTCCCTACACCAAACGGCGTGAAAACTATTCGAGGAAATCAAAAAGAGTCTCGCGTCTGCTTTCTCGCCGCGCACAAGCTCAGAAACCCGGTGACTGATCCAAAGGCAAATTCGAAGCGCAAGAAGATGAAGACCGACAGAGAACCGGTGGAAGAACTTTCCAAACTGTTATAGCAGTTACAGATCGCGGTGGATCGCGAAGAAGAGGTGTCTAAACCAACCTGCGACCCCGTCATATCAGTTTGCATCGACAACAAACGTCCCGAACGCTGTGTAGAAATTGGAGCAGAGTTAGATGGAAAGATCAAAGAAGAGCTCGTGGCATTCTTAAAGACAAATATCAACACCTTCGCATGGGAAGCAGAAGATATGCCTGGTATCGATATCAGTATAACAAGCCACGAACTGAACGTCGACCCGACTTTCAAACCGGTAAAACAGAAAAGAAGAAAACTTGGGCCAGACAGAGCTAAAGCGGTAAATGACGAGGTGGAGAGACTACTGCGCGTCGGATCAATAACTAAGGTGAAGTACCCGGACTGGCTAGCTAACCCAGTGGTGGTCAAGAAGAAGAATGGCAAATGGCGCGTGTGCGTGGATTTCACCGACCTGAACAAAGCCTGTCCAAAAGACAGCTTCCCCCTTCCACATATCGATCGCTTAGTCGAAGCGACGGCAGGAAACGCACTCCTATCCTTCATGGATGCCTTCTCAGGTTACAATCAGATTTTGATGAACCCCGACGATCGCGAGAAGACCGCTTTCATAACGGATCGTGGAATATATTGTTACAAGGTGATGCCATTCGGTTTGAAAAATGCGGGCGCGACATACCAGCGACTGGTGAACAAGATGTTTGCGGACCAACTCGGCAAAACAATGGAGGTTTACATAGACGACATGCTGGTGAAATCACTAATGGAACAGGATCACGTCACTCATCTCAAGGACTGTTTCTCGCAGCTGAACTTTCACAACATGAAGTTAAATCCGACCAAGTGCAGATTCGCGGTCACTTCGGGAGAGTTCCTTGGTTATCTTGTAACTCACCGCGGCATTGAGGCAAACCCTAAGCAGATCGGTGCACTCATCAATATGACATCTCCAAGGACGAAAAGGGAAGTCCAACGTCTTACCGGGAGGGTAGCTGCGCTTAACAGATTCATCTCACGATCCACCGACAAATGCTTACCATTCTATGATACTTTGCGAGGGAACAAGAAGTTCGAGTGGACAGACGACTGCGAGGAAGCGTTTCAGCGACTCAAGAACTATCTAGCCACTCCCCCAGTTCTCACAAAACCAGAAGCAGGAGAACCACTTTTTCTGTACACCGCAATTTCTCCCACAGCGGTAAGTGGCGTATTGATTCGAGACGAGCGCGGCGAACAGAAGCCGATATTTTACGTAAGTAAAACCCTTACGGACGCGGAAACGAGGTACTCACAGATGGAGAAATTGGCACTATCCATAGTTATGTCGGCAAGAAAGCTAAGGCCATACTTCCAGTCTCACTCAATCGTCATTCTGAGCACCTTTCCGATAAGGTCTGTTCTGCACAGTTCGGGACGACCACGAGAATCGTTGATCTCACTCGACCACTTACAGCTCGGCACTAACATTACTGATACTACCAAGCTGGGGGGCTAACTGTTGGGGTCAGATTTCACCCCTTGAGAATCAACGATTAAAAATGACTAAGTATGAAAAAGCACTAGCAGTTGAGCCCCTAACTGTGATGGAGTTGGATCGGGTCCTTGGCCATGAAGCAGACGGATCGGGTCCCCTGATCATGATGGAGTTGGATCGGGGTCCTTGGCCATAAAGCAGATGGATCGGGTCCCCTAACCGTGAAAGGTGAACCCCGATCCGTGACAAGGCAAGGGATCGGGTACCCCGATCCATGAGCAGGTTGGGTTATGTGCCCCGATCCGTGACCAAACAGACGGATCGGGTCCCCTGATCATGATGGAGTTGGATCGGGGTACTTGGCCATGAAGCGAATGGATCGGGTCCCCTAACCGTGAAAGGTGTACCCCGATCCGTGACAAGGCAAGGGATCGGGTACCCCGATCCATGAGCAGATCGGGTCCACTGATCATGATGGAGTTGGATTGGGGTACTTGGCCATGAGCAGATCGGGTCCCCTGATCATGATGGAGTTGGATCGGGGTACTTGTCCATGAAGCGGATGGATCGGGTCCCCTAACCGTGAAAGGTGTACCCCGATCCGTGACAAGGCAAGGGATCGGGTCCCCCGATCCATGAGCAGGTCGGGTTATGTGCCCCGATCCGTAACTAAGCGGATGGATCGGGTCCCCTGATCGTGAAGTAGGTGGATCGGGTATCCCCTAACCGTGAAGGGGTGTACCCCGATCCGTTAAGGGAAGTTTGGTTCCAAACCCCGAACTGCGACAAGGCAAGTTGGGTCGTATACCCCGATCTACGACATAACAGACGGTTCGAGGGTCACGACCCACGACGAAGAATCTGGGATGAGTATACCAATCCATAGCATGTCACCCGAACCGTGAACCGTGGTGTCACCCGAGCCGTGAACCATGGTAAAAGATTGGGCCGAGACAAAACAAGCCCACGAATTCAAGCCCACAAAAGGGGTGACAAAGACAGCCCACGAATCAAAGCCCATGACGACAACAGGCTTTGCTAAAAAGAAATCCCGAAGAAATAGGAAATCTTCCTTATCTCTTTAGACATAACTTGGCCGACTCGGGCTTGTATAAATACTCATGTAAACCCTCAGAAAAGGAGAGGGGGCAATTTACCTAGCAAAACTCTGTACTTTTGCTCTGACACAAAGAGCTTTCTAAGCAGCTTAATAAAACACCAACTTTGGATCTCTGTTTGTGTTTTTTGGTGGTTTTTACTCAGAAGTTTCAGATCTCGCTAAAAGACAACGAATTCAATTGGCGTGGATTTATACTCCCACAATGCACAACATAAGCAGCGGAAATAGAATTATGCATATTTCAATTCATGAGTTTTAATCTTTAAGTTTTCATTAAGGCCTTTCGTGATTGACTACTTCCCAACCCTTGACACCACTAGGCATCACCCGACCCGTAGCCACTAAGGCTAGACAAGCCGATGATCCTTCACCCGTTCCAATGGCCTTAATTGATAAGGTATCGCACTAGAAATTCTGCATTGTCATGCAGTACACGGCCATAGGCTGCAATCCCGTCTCTCCGTGTCTTCGTGTACTTAAACTAGTACTCACTATGACTAGTTAAGCCACGGTATTTAGGGAAGAGTCTTACCACGTTTTCATAAGTTTATAAAGTTTACCGAACACTTAAGTTGCTAATAAACTTATACCAATTTCAGTCTCATTAAGTTTATAAAGTTTACCAAATACTTAAGTTACTAATAAACTTATAAACGTATAGTATAACTTTCATTCTTGACATTTTTATTCTTGTTAGTTTATAAAGTTTACCGAACACTTAAGTTACTAATAAACTTATAAACATATAGTATAACTTCCATTCTTAACGGTATTGCCCAATTTTAAAGAATAATGGTATTGCACAAGTTAGAGTTTTTAAGCAATCTAACGTGTGACTTAATTCAAGTATACCATAACCTCAAGAAAATTATAATTTAAGCACACAACAAGCATCACCAAGACTCACCTCAAATTGGTGAACGATCCTGGTTCGGGTCACAGTTTCTACCCATGGTTTTTGCTTAACACGGCTGGGATTTCTGTATAGAAATATTTGGGCTGTTAACAAGATTCGATTATATGTTTTTCTAATGAACCTGGATTAGAATGGTCACGGGTCTTACCTAGACCGAACTGATTTTTCCACAGATTTTTGTTGCCCTTTTTCAAACCTAACCAAGACTGAAACCATGATTTTTGGGACAATTCCAGTCATTTAACACAAAAACTAAGGTTAGATTTAGGTCCGGAATGAAAAATCGAGTTGGACTAGAAGGGTTTAGGGTTTAGGATTTAGGGTTTAGGGTTTAGGGTTTAAGGTTTAGGATTTAAGGTTAGATGATCCTTCACCCATTCCAATGGCCTTAATTGATAAGGTATCACACCGGAAATTCTGCATCGTCATGCAGTACACGGCCAGAGGCTGCAATCCCGTCTCTCCGTGGCTTCGTGTACTTAAACTAGTACTCATTATGACTAGTTAAGCCACGGTATTTAGGGAAGAGTCTTACCACGTTTTCATAAGTTTATAAAGTTTACCGAACACTTAAGTTGCTAATAAACTTATACCAATTTTCAGTCTTATAAGTTTATAAAGTTTACCGAACACTTAAGTTGCTAGTAAAATTATAAACGCATAGTATAATTTTCAGTCTTACCACGTTCATCACAATTTTATAAAGTTTACTAAGACACTTAAGTCCAAGTAAACTTATAGCATATAGCATAATTTCAATCTTATATGTATGGCACAAGTTAGAGCTTTTAAGCATCTAACAAGTGTAATAATTCAAACTTCAATGAACCTCACATGCTTAATAATCAAACACATAAACACTTCACAGAAACATATCACTTATAAACACAGAGCAACCATCAAGAATCAATACAATCATGCACACTCATACTTGCTTTGCAGTAAAACAACACGCATACACCAAGACTCACATTTGGTTTGATGGAAGGTCATGGTTTAACTTGGAAATCTCTATCCACGCTTCTGATTAAACTTGGAATTAGGATCTGTTGGAACGGATCACACTAGTTACCATAAGAAAATACACAATTCTAAGGTGAATTAGCTATCCAAGAGATCACGCGTCTTATCTAGACCGAATAGGATCACTTTGGAAATTTAGACTTATTTCTTCATGATCCAGCCGAAACTTTCACCTAAGTTTCGTGGTGGCTCTAAGATTTGGATTAAGAAACTAAGGTCAGATTCATGCTCAGAACGCGAAAACATGTCAGACTGGAAAGTTTGGGTTCGATAGGCTTATCCTAAATTTTTTCCCGAGCAGTTCGGTAACGGTTCACGACGGACTAGATGGTCGGACTGTCTGGGCTGTAATTCGGGGTATCCCCAACCACCAAATCAAGAAACTAAGGTTGGATTCAATATCAGAAGGTAAAATTGAGTTGGGTAGGTGAGTTTGGGTCGAACAGCTTACCCGCAAAACTTTCCCGACTGACCACGGTTCACGGCTCACGGTCACGGTTCACGGCTCCCGGTCACGGTTCACGGACAGATTTGGGCAGAGCTTTGCTATGGTTTTTGGTTACGAAAATGGGAGCAGCTGGTTTATATTTATAGAAAACGTTTTGTCCAGCTGCTTGTGGTGAGTCATCGCTCACGGTCGCGACACCACGTACTTACCGATTTGTCGTGCTTAGTGATTTGTCGTGCTTACTGATTTGTCGTGCTTACTTATGATGCAATACCAGGCGTGTAGATGACACACGCCCACACATAGCTGACACACGCCCAAGCTAGCACACAGTAGGTGAGTCGCCCAGCAGCTTACCCATGGTTCTCGGCAAAAGTGCCCGATTCGGTCCGTTTCGGCCATCGAGCTAATCTCTTGATCCAAACTGATTTTTCTTCGTCCATATATATTTATAAGTCCTTTTTATCCTTCTCATAATCCTTTAAATGGGTTGGAAGCAATCTGGTCCTATTTCGATCACATTAGATCGTATAAGGCTTCCGAGTTTTTGCCTCAAGTACCGCGTGACCCAAATTCCATTTTCTTCGTACCAACTTGAAAATCTCTCGATCCAAATTTACTTCCTTAGCTTTATTTTCTTTTTATTTAACGTGTCTAACCTGATTTGGCTCTCTTGTCCCAATCTCGACCCTTTTGACCCATGATATGCCCCGTATCGTCGATATGGTCAACTAACTCGAACCACAATTAAATTCCTCTGATCCAACTGAGATTTTCTTTGACCAAATGTCCTTTTAAGGTCTCTTATAACTTTCCCAATTCCACTTGGCTTGATTTGGAACTTTGGATCCAACCTATCTTTGTCTAGCCATATCAACCGTACTTACGAGTGAAAACTGAAATTCACTCGACCCAACTTTCTTCTGTTTCGATCCAAAGGCTTATCTTGAACTTCTCTTGATAATTCTAAGTGAATTTTCCTTGGTCAAAGCCAACCCTTATCAGGGTCATTACATCATCTATGTAAACTTCCATCGTCTTTCCGAGTTGGTCGGCGAACATTCGGTTGACCAACCGCTGGTAAGTTGCACCGGCGTTTTTGAGCCCGAATGGCATTACTTTTTAGCAATATATTATGTGGTCTGTGATAAATGTTGTCTTCTCTTGATCGTCCGGGTTCATTAGGATCTGGTTGTATCCGGAGAAAGCATCCATAAATGAAAGGAGTTGGTTGTCCGCCGTGGCTTCTACTAATCGATCGATATGTGGAAGCGGCAAGCTATCCTTTGGGCATGCCTTGTTCAGGTCGGTGAAATCCATGCATACACGCCACTTCCCATTTTTCTTCTTAACCACCACAGGGTTAGCGAGCCAGTCTGGATACTTTGATTCGACTATTGATCCCACGCATAGTAATCTTTCCACCTCATCATTCACTGCTTGTGCTCTGTCCGGCCCAAGTTTTTGTCTTTTCTGTTTGACTGGTTTGAAGGTCAGATCCACATTCAGCTCGTGGCATGTCATGTTGATGCTGATCTCGGGCATATTTTCTGCTTTCCATGCGAAGGTGTTTACATTCTTTTTAAGGAAAGAAATCAGCTCTCCCCTTATCGGATCTTTCAGCTCGACCCCTATCTCGACGCAGCAATCTGGATGATTGCCATCAATGTTCACTGAAACAACGGGGTCACGGGTGGGTTTGCCCTTGTAGCACCCCCGATCATGGACTAACCGGAAGCATCACTGATTCATACTTAGTCGTCCGATCCGAGGTTCCTGGAATGCATCCAAGTAAACCCTAGACCAAACTTCTACGTACAAATCCCTATCGAATATAACTCAAGGCTTGCCAACCCCAAATTATACTAGATAGTTAGTTTACTCGGACTAGAACTAGGCATCACATGAAACCCGAATATTGCAAACATATTTTTATACATAATTATACATAGGATTTAAACGTGTTACAAAACATATATATGTCAAGTTTGTCCATGAGTCTAACACTCCAAAACATTAATGTATATAATAGACATTATTCCTTTACAAAAGGCAAGAAACACTACCACTGATTCTTCCTAATGCTCCTTCGTCCCAAACGGTCTACCCACTAACGGTTACCTGCAAAACAAGTAGAGTCGTAAGCAACTAGTTTGCTTAGTGAGTCAAGGCTCCCCTAAACAAGCATAAAAATCACCCAACCAAACCCAAAATAACAATCACACGCAACATGTATAATATTAACCATCATAGTAATAATTTACGTTCTTCATAATTATACGTTTACTTTCACATTTTAATAAGGCCTCACATGATTGACTACTTCCCAACCCTTGACACCACTAGGCATCACCCGACCCATAGCCACTAAGGCTAGACAAGCCGATGATCCTTCACCCGTTCCAATGGTCTTAATTGATAAGGTATCGCACCGAAAATTCTGCATCGTCATGCAGTACACGGCCATAGGTTGCAATCTCGTCTCTCCGTGTCTTTGTGTACTTACACTAGTACTCACTATGACTAGTTAAGCCACGGTATCTAGGGAAGAGTCTTACCACGTTTTCATAAGTTTATAAAGTTTACCGAACACTTAAGTTGCTAATAAACTTATACCAATTTCAGTCTCATAAGTTTATAAAGTTTACCAAATACTTAGGTTACTAATAAACTTATAAACGTATAGTATAACTTTCATTCTTAACATTTTTATTCTTGTTAGTTTATAAAGTTTACCGAACACTTAAGTTACTAATAAACTTATAAACGTATAGTATAACTTCTATTCTTAACGGTATTGCCCAATTTTAAAGAATAATGGTATTGCACAAGTTAGAGCTTTTAAGCAATCTAATGTGTGACTTAATTCAAGTATACCATAACCTCACGAAAATTATAATTTAAGCACACAACAAGCATCACCAAGAGTCACCTCAAATTGGTGAACGATCCTGGTTCGGGTCACAGTTTCTACCCACGGTTTTTGCTTAACACGGCTGGAATTTCTGTATAGAAATATTTGGGTTGTTAACAAGATTTGATTATATGTTTTTCTAATGAACCTGGATTAGAATGGTCACAGGTCTTACCTAGACCGAACTGATTTTTCCACCAATTTTTGTAGCCCTTTTTCAAACCTAACCAAGACTGAAACCATGATTTTTGGGACGGTTCCAGTCATTTAACACAAAAACTAAGGTTAGATTTAGGTTCAGAATAAAAAATCGAGTTGGACTAGAAGGGTTTTGGATCCAGAACCTTACCCTAATTGTTTTTCCACTACACCCATTTATGGTTCACGATAGTCTGTCGGGTTGTATGAACTGCTTGATCCGACTGGTACGGCTTGCAGGAATATGCTGGACTGAGTGATTTAGGTGAAGGAACTAAACTGATGGTCAAATAGAGCAGGTCAGTTGGTGTATATATATAATCCGTACCAAGCAGGTGAAGCAGGCAGGTCAGCCTTTCCTCCACCCATCACTGCCCATGGTGTGACACCTGGCAGTGACTAATCCTTGACCCATCTTTGACCAGGCGTGTGGGAAGCACGCTCAGACTCACGTTCAGCATACACAGACACACGCCAACACACGGAGGGCACAAGCACACAGGCATGTGAGTAAGCTGCTTATCCGCGGTTCATGGCAAAACCTGCCGATTTTGATCTGGTTCAACTCAGAATCATTTTCCTCGACCCAAACTGAATTTTCTTCGACTCAAACTCTATTTATACATCCTTTTTATCATTCCCACGGTTTACTAAGTAGTTGGGAACAACCTGGTTATTTTTCCCATCCCAACGGGTCGAAAAATGCTTAATGGTACTCGACCAGTTCGTACCACGTGACCTAATATGTAAATTCTTTCTACCATCTGATTAATTTTCTCGACTCAACTCACTTTAGTCTTTTCCTAAAGGCTTTCCTCGTAGCCTTAGATTGGGTCATTACATTCTCCCCCCCCCCCCTTAAAAGAATTCGTCCCGAATTCTTAAGGGTTGGATACTCCGCCTTCTTGAGCTTCGTCAGAATTTATGAATAGCTCGGGGTGAGACATTCTAAATTTCTCTTCATCTTCCCAGGTGACTACAACCCTATGTTGTTTCCCCCAAAATACTTGGACTTGTGAGATTTTCCTATTCTTTAACTTTTCAATCCTTCTTTCTCCTATCCGTAGTGGTCCTTCTGGATAAGTGAGGTTGGTTCGAAGATCCTTTATCCGCTCTGGTTCTACAGTGTTCGGGTCACGGATACGTTTACCTAGCATAGATACATGGAATACTGGATGCAGTGCCATATCCGATGGAAGATTTAACCGATAAGCCACTTCTCCTACTCTTCCCACGATACGGTATGGTCCTATAAACCATGTGGATAATTTTCCTACCTTCCCAAATCTATCCTTCCCCTTTTGAGCAGCCAATTTTAGGAATACCCAATCGCCAGCCTTGTGGGAGTCGAAACTCGCACAACCAAAACTTGTAAAGAGATTTAGGGATTCGACAAACTTCTATGTAAAGAAACCAAGAAACTGAGATCCAAAGATGGAGATTTTATTCAAAGCTGTTTCGAAAGCTGTTTGTAAGATAATAAGCGTTTTGCTAGGTCAATTTTCGGATCCCCTTTTCAAAGAGGTACATTGTCTATTTATACACAAATAGGTCTTGTGGGTTTCTTCCTAAACGAGAAAGGAAAACTTCCTTATTCTTCAGAATTTCCTCTATGGTTTTCATGGGCTTCTTTCTTTGCCTCATCGCCTCGGCCCACCAATGTCTTGTGGCTCATTGCCTCATTCTATCTAAGACGTTGGGCTTGTTGCTTTGTTGGATCATCGATGGGCTGGCTTGTCGCCCATTTCTCCTTGATGCCGAGCTGAGGGTTTTGGTTTGCCAACATGTTGGCTCGTCACCGTTCTGCTGGTTTGCCAACATGTTGGCTCGTCACCAAGTATTTGGCTTGTCTCCTACTCATTCCACTGCCTAGCCAAGATGTTAGCTCGTCACTTCTTCTTCCTGCTGCCTAGCCAAGATGTTGGCTCGTCACCATTTCACCATGCTGCCTAGCCAAGATGTTGGCTCGTCACCATTTCACCCTGCTGCCTAGCCAAGATGTTGGCTCGTCACCATTTCACCCTGCTGCCTAGCCAAGATGTTGGCTCGTCGCACACTTCTTCCTGCTACCTAGCCAACAGGGGTGTTGGCTCGTCACTCACTTTTTCACGCCTGCCGAGCCAAGTTTGGCTCGTCTCCTTCTGCTTCATGCTGCCGAGCCAAGTTTGGCTCGTCTCCTTCTGCTTCATGCTGCCGAGCCAAGTTTGGCTCGTCTCCTTCTGCTTCATGCTGCCGAGCCAAGTTTGGCTCGTCCCCCTCTGTTTCATGCTGCCGAGCCAAGTTTGCCTCGTCTCCTTCTGCTTCATGCTGCCGAGCCAAGTTTGCCTCGTCACCGTTTCTCCATGATGCCGAGCCAAGTTTGGCTCATCACCGTTTCTCCATGATGCCGAGCCAAGTTTGGCTCGTCACCAATTCTCCCTGCTTCCGAACCAACAGGGGTGTTGGCTCATCTCCTGCTTTTTCCATTGCCTAGCCAAGTTTTGGCTCGTCGCTTACTTTCCTCCATACTTAGTATTTTTAGCAGTTGATCTCGATGGGGTGAAAATTGACCCCAACAGTTAGCCCTCCAGCTCGGCAGTATTACTGGTAATAGTGACGAGGTGAAAAGTCAAGATCGAGATCAACTCTGTTTGGGCTACCGAGCCAGCTTTGTGGTGAAGTTGTCATCCGGGCATTATTGACACATGCCGAGCCGAACTGAGTGGTACCAAGGTGTTTTATTTCCGAGCCAACACTGGAGTATCTTATCACCGAGCCAACCCCTTGACGTGTTGCTGATTCATCTTCGATTGCGTTGCCGAGCCACTTTGGCATGTGATATATTTGTTTTTATATTGCTGAACCGACACCTTTGTCATGCTGCCGAGCCAACTTATCATTCGTTTGACCGAGCTGTTTCGGCTTAGATTGTTATTTCACCGAGCCGTCTTCTTCTGATATGCTGCCGAACCATCCCAATAAGTGATGTGTTTTTGGCTCGGCAGCAATGTTGGCTTGAAGTGTCTCTGTTCATGATTACAACTTTATTGGGAACTGTAAGCATTTCGCATGTTCCCGAGGCTGCGTGGCGTCACGCGCTGTAATTCTATGCTTCTTTATATTCAGATCTTTGTCTCACTTCCTCATAACTCACATCTCTTCATTTTCGAAAAATCAGGTAGCTCTCTTCTCTCTCCTCTTTTCTCTTTTTTTTGTTTAAGTAGTTGGCTAGGGTTTCATCGATTCTTCTGTTCTTGCATTTTCCGATCCACCTTCAAATTCTTTCGGCGAGATCTTGCATTTTCCGAGCCATCTTCAAACTTCCACGGTGGGTGCTTGAGTTTTCCGACCCGTCCTTATTCGTATCGCGTTGCTGTTTTGATCTTCTCTGTCTCCGAGCCAAAATTACTCGTGTCGAGTGTGTCTCCGAGCCAAAATTATTTCCAAATTTTTGCTAAGTGTTCAGTTTGTTTCCGAGCCAAATTCCTCGATCTTATATCGCCGAGCTGGAAGATTCTATTGGTTCGGCAACTTCTGCTTCACTGCTGGGTCGAAAGATGGTTATATCTCCAGAGGTTTCCGAGCCAGCTGGGCCTAGTTCTCCGCGGGGTCGACTGCAGATTGTTGTCCCATCTCTGATAGACGAAGCATTTGATGCCGAGGCGGATGCCGAGGCAGCCTTGATACAAAGGGCTCTCGAAGAGTTTAAAGCCGAACCAGAAGAATACGTCATCGACGAGGCAGAAAAAATACGATTGGAGAGATTGTTTGCGAGCCACCAGGCTAGCACGTCGACGAGGTAAAAGTCTAAGAGAAAAGCTCCCAGGAGACGACCCAATCCGCCTGGGTCGTCTTTATGTACTGCCGAGTCCTTGGAGGCATTAAGGCATCGATTCCACATTTCAGAAGGTGTCGAATTAGTTGTTCCTGCTCCAACAGATCGAGCCAAATCTCCACCGCCTGGATATTTCACTCTCTATGAGTGTTTCTTCTACGGTTGTCTGCTCTGGTTTCCGATCCCTAGCTTGATCGTCCGCTTTTTATACAAGCATGGGTTAGCGCCGAGCCAAATTACGCCTCGCGGGATGCGTCACCTAGTTGGGATTTTGGTTAGGAGCTACGAGTGTGACGTGACCGTTCGCATCTCCCACCTCCGGCAGTTTCTTGAGTTTCGGAAGATTAAAAACTCCAACGCCTACTACATCTCCAATAAGAAACAAAGAAAAATCATCGAAGGCTTTCGGAGCAAAGACGGTGATTGGGGGCACTATTTCTTCTTCGTTCCTATTAATGATGCTACGGTAGAAGCCGAAAGCATCCATTACGTCAAGTCGGAGTGGGGAAATATTGGTGGGCAAACCGTAGACCCTTCAGGAGATTGGTTAAAGTTTCACTTTGTAGCGAGCTGACCAATTTTTCGTTTTTGCTTTTGCAGTTCGGCAGGTTCTTCCACGGCACCCAGAGGACACACTTACGCTTCGGAGAACGCTTGCTGCTAAGAAGTGCCATTGGGAGAAACACTTTTCCTTGAGAAGAGTTGAGAAAGCCCGAGCCATTTTCGCCGGTGTAGAAGTATCTGACAGCTCAGAATCTGAATCTTCGTTGCCAAGTCTTCCAAGGGAAAAGATGGGAAAAAGGCTGACGATCCGCGATAAACAGGCAATGAAGGAGAAGGAGGCAAGAGAGGCAGCTAGCCGAGCCGACGAGGCAATGAAAGGAGTCGATCAATCCGCCGAGCCAGTTGCCGAGAGAGTTACCCAGACTGCCACCGAGGTGGAAGAGCAGCTTCTTCCCGAGCCAACAGCAGTTGATGCAGAAACCAGGGAAGTGGTGTCTGCTATCGTTCCCGCTGCTAGGCCTTCTAGCTCGGTAGTTGTTCAACACAAGGATGTCCGGAAGAAACGCGCTGCTGCCGAGCCTGACAAGGAAAAGAACAAAGAAAAACAAAAAAGGAAGCGCCAAAAACCTTCTGATCCAACTCCAGCCGAGCCGACATTAGCGTCATTCAGACACGAAGGACCCGAGCCGATCTGTAATGACGGGAAAGCTTCTGCGACTCTCTTTTCGTAGGTTCGCTGCTCAGGAGACAGGCTGCCTCCTGTCGATGTTCTATCCCATGGCGACTTATATACCGACATGTCGCTCCGAGGAACCAAGGTATGTCTATAGAGTGAATATCTTGTCAATTGATTAGCCCCGAATGCTGACTGTTTTCCCCTATGAACAGTTCGTCGCCTCTATAAACAAAATAGTCGCTGCTTTCGAACAAGATCTGAGGAAGGATAGGCGCCGGGTCGAAGATGCCCAAGAAGACGCGTCCTTTTTCAAGAACAAAGTTGCCGAGCTAGAGAAACACCATGTCGCCGAGCTGGCAACTGCTTCAGCTCAGATCGAATCTCTGGAGAAGGAGAAGGCACGTCTCAGAGACGAGTGGAACAAAACCGGCGACCTAGCTATGAGGTTGGACCGCTACAAGCAGAAGAAGGCTGCCGAAATCGAGTCTCTAAAGAGGCAGCTTATCGCTGCTAACGCTCTGCACGAGGCGAATATCAACAAAGCCCGGAAGGCAGCGAGGCGAGAACTGTCCAAAAAATTTCAGGAGCGTCTTGCCAAAATCGAGAAAAACATTGACGAGCTGAAGGCCGCGAAGGAGAAGGAGCTCGATCTTGCCCAAGTCGACAGCAACCTGCAGTTGCTTGAGATACTGCAGAAAGATGATGCGCCTGCTTTGGACTCCGAGGCGGCAAAGTTGGTAGGGTGGAGGGTCGATTTGGCCGACGCGACTGATGAGTTTGAGAGAATCGAAGCTGAGTTGAAGAAAGATTTGATGCTTTCGCCGGTTTCCTCTGAATCTGTTGGTACCCTCCTTGGGAGCGAGCCGGTGGAGAATGCAGCAGCAAATGTTGGAGTTGTAAACTTTGCTGGTTCTAATATCGGTACGCCTGAAGTTGTTGCTCTTGCCGAGGAGAAAGATGCCGAGCTAAATCCCCCAACTTGACTTGTGCTCTTTCAGCTTAAAAACTCTTTTCGTTTGCTTTGGTATATTTTGTTTGAGACAAGTGCCTGGATGGCTTTATCCAACTCCATTGTTAATTCCTGAGTCTTGTAATGTTTGCCGTTTGTTTGGCATGACTTCTTTCATCCTGTGTTGCCTTTTCTCGTTAAGTATTTTTGATGTGATACTGCGAACCAACTTCTGTTTAGTAAAGAATATGGTTAGTCCTATTGGTGTCAGTTTAGGGGCTGCGGTGTTCCGGCTTACATTCCCGTTCTTTTGACAGCGAAGCATGTTTAAAATCTCATACTAACTTCTTAGGTTTAGTATTATGTTTCTGAGATGTTTATGACCAGTGTACCAAGAGGTGTTTACTGGGTTTTTAGAGTTTAATTTGAGTGTTAAGACTTGCGAGTTTTCGACTTACGGGTCCCTCTCAAAGATAAACTTGTAAGAATATCGTCCGGGATATACCCTTCGGATATTAGATTAGGATATACCCAACCAAAATTTGTATAGCGCGCTTTCATACCCGTAAGAGGGTGTTGAGAACCTTTAATCCCGTATAGAGATAATGGTTAAAATCCATAAAGGATGTGGTCGTTCGTCTGTTGTGGCCAGCAACGGACGAGGAGAAGAATATCCCTTTAAAGAGTGATGCGAGGTGTGGGAGTATACATGTATACGTACCCACTCCCCCCCCCTTTTTTGAGGAGGGGGACAACTGAACCCATCCGAAGACGAGCTGCCTACGTACCCTTTTCAGGGATCAAGTCGTCCCGTAGTTCATGTGAAGTGATTTAGTGGTAATACCTCTTTAGGTGCATTGCGTTCCAAGATCTTGGTATCGGAACATCAAACATGTTTGAGAGCTCGTATACTCCTGGTCGAACTGCCTTGGTGATTCTGTAGGGTCCTTCCCAGTTTGCTCCTAGTTTGCCAGCGTTTGTTTCGGCTGTGTTCTGAAAAACTTTGCAGAGAACCAGATCACCTTCTTTGAATTTGCGACTTCTGACGTTAGTGTTGTAATACTTAGCTGCTGCCTGTTGATAATTTTGAATCCGAACCAGTGCCTGATCCCTTCGTTCGTTAACCAGGTCCAACTCATCGAGTAGCATGAGGTGATTCAGTCCTTCCTGCCCAGAAAGAAGCCCGCGGCGGACTCCAGGGAATTGGACCTCGGCTGGGATGACACATTCGGTACCATGGACAAGAGCAAAGGGTGTTTCTCCGGTAGCACGTCGTGGAGTTGTTCGGTGCGACCATAATACTCCTTCGAGTTCATCTGCCCAGCGTCCCTTCTTTGCATCAAGGCGTTTCTTCAATCCATCCAGGATAGTCTTGTTTACTGCTTCTGCCTGTCCATTCCCTTGTGGGTAGCGCGGCGTAGACTTGCTGAGTCGTATCTTCCATTTTTCGTAGAAAGCTTCAAACCTTGTAGAGATAAATTGCGAGCCATTGTCCGTAACAATTTCGTAGGGAACTCCATGTCGGCATAAGATATTTTTCCAGACGAAATTTTCGACTTGGGCATCCTTTATGTTGGCGTAAGAATCTGCTTCTACCCATTTTGAGAAGTAATCTGTCAAAACCAGCAAAAACCTCTTTTGTTTGGACCTATGCAGAGGCCCGACGATGTCCATTGACCAGCGCATGAAAGGGTAGGGCGCTGAGATTGATGATAGCAGCTCAGTAGGTTGATGAATCATTGGGGCATGTCGTTGGCATTTTTCGCACCTGGCAGAGAACTTTTCACAGTCCTTCACCATCGTTGGCCAATAGTATCCATGACGCTTGATCTTGATTGTCAGGGCTCTTCCGCCGGAGTGATTGCCACACGAGCCACTATGGACCTCTTCCATGATGTTTCTCGCTGCGGCGCCTTCGACGCAGGCCATCAGTGGGCCTGAGAATCTCCACTTGAAGACGTTTCCATCTAAGAGAACATATCGAGCAGCTTGAGCTCTGAGTTTTCTAGCAGCCCACTTATCTGATGGTGTCTCGCCGTCCATGATGTATACGCGAATTGCTCCCATCCATTCTTTGTCGCATCCGTAGTCCGTTTCTGTTTGTTGCGGATCTTCCTCCATGTCCACTACTTCACCTTCAGTCGGAGGCGCAATTTCAAGTTCTTCCTCTATCTCAATTACCTTGTCCTCCACCGATGATGTTATGTTCTGGTCGTCTAGAGTGGTGGTGTCGGTGCTGCCCTTTTGTGCAAGACTTAGCCCAGACACTCCTTCGGCTCGAACGGCTGTTTGAGAGCGAGTGACCACGTTCACGGTGCCAGAGAGGCTGATACTTGGGTTTTTGATGAATTCCACTGGAATTATTCTTTTCAGGTCCAGATCGGAGGTGGATGCGAGTGCTGCTAGCGCATCTGCCGAAGTATTCTCCCCACGTGGTATCCGTGTTAATGTGAACTCTTCGAACTGCGCAGCCAGTCCTTTGACAATCTTTAGATAGGCTTCCATTCGGTCGTCTCTGGCTGTGTACTCGCCGCTAACTTGGTTGACCACCAGCTGTGAATCGCAGTAGGCTTGGACGTGCGAAACCTTGAGTCCAAGAGCAAGTCTCATTCCAGCTATCAAAGCTTCATATTCTGCTTCGTTATTGGATGCACGAAAACCCAGGCGGAATGACTGCTCAAGGATTTCGCATGTTGGAGAGGTTAACCGTATTCCCACTCCGGACCCTTGTTTTGATGATGATCCATCCGCGTGAAGCCTCCATATTGTGCTCGGAGCTGGCTCCTCTATTACTTCTTCTGGGAGTTCTATCAAAAAGTCGGCTAGGACTTGAGATTTAGCGCAGGTTCTGCTTCGATATTCGATGTCATATTCGCTCAGCTCTATAGCCCACTTTGCCAATCTCCCAGACTGGCTAGGGCTATGTAAGATGGATCGCAGTGGGAAGGTAGTCAAAACTACAATTGAATGTGACTGGAAGTATGGTCTTAGTTTTCGAGCGGACATTACCACAGACAATGCCAGCTTCTCCATCTGCGGATACCGTGTTTCAGCGTCGGTGAGAGTTTGACTAACATAGAAAATTGGCTTCTGCTCGCTACGCTCTTCCCTGATGAGTACACCACTTACCGCTGTGATCGAAACGGCCGTGTATAGAAACAGTGGCTCGCCTTCTACCGGTTTCGTAAGTACTGGAGGGCTGGCCAGGTACTCTTTCAGCTGTTGAAACGCCTGCTCGCATTTTTCTGTCCATTCAAACTTCTTGTTTCCACGTAGCATATCGTAGAAGGGCAAACATTTATCAGTTGACCGAGAAATGAAACGATTTAGCGCGGTGACCCGTCCAGTTAGCCTCTGGACTTCGCGTTTTGTCTTCGGCGACACCATCTGTATGAGTGCATCAATCTGCTTCGGATTAGCTTCAATTCCACGGTGGGTGACCAGATATCCAAGGAATTCTCCAGATGTGACCGCGAATCTGCACTTGGTTGGGTTCAGCTTCATGTTATGCAGATTCAGTTGCTTGAAACATTCTTCCAGGTGAGTTACGTGATCTTCCTCCTCTAAAGACTTCACCAGCATGTCGTCTATGTAAACTTCCATTGTCTTCCCCAGTTGGCCAGCGAACATTCGGTTTACTAATCGCTGGTAAGTGGCTCCAGCATTTTTTAGACCGAACGGCATGACTTTGTAGCAGTATATCCCGCGGTTTGTGATGAACGCCGTCTTTTCTTGATCGTCTGGGTTCATTAGGATTTGGTTGTATCCGGAGAAGGCATCCATAAATGAGAGGAGTTTGTTGCCCGCTGTCGCTTCCACCAATCGATCAATATGCGGCAGTGGAAAGCTGTCTTTGGGGCAGGCTTTGTTCAAGTCGGTGAAGTCCACGCATACACGCCATTTCCCATTTTTCTTCTTAACCACCACAGGGTTAGCGAGCCAGTCTGGGTACTTTGCTTCGACTATCGATCCCACACGTAGTAATCGTTCCACCTCGTCATTCACTGCTTGTGCTCTGTCTGGACCAAGTTTTTGCCTTTTCTGTTTGACGGGTTTAAAGGTTGGGTCCACGTGCAGCTCGTGGCACGTTACATTGATGCTGATGCCGGGCATATCTTCAGCTGCCCACGCGAAGGTGTGTAGGTTCTTTTTAAGGAAAGAAATCAGCTCTCCCCTTATTGGATCTTTCAGCTCGGCCCCTATTTCGACACAGCGTTCTGGGTGATTGCCATCTATGTTCACCGAGACGACGGGGTCGCAAGTTGGTTTGCTTTCCCTCTCGCGATCCTCCGTGATCTGTAATTGCTATAAGAGTTTTGCCAACTCCTTCTCGGGTTCTCTCTCCGTCTTCATCTTCTTTCTCCTGGTGGTGATCTCTGTGACGGGGTTCCTAAGTTTGTGTTCGGCTAGAAAACATATGCGGGATTCCTTTTGGTTTCCCCAAATTGTTTTGATTCCCCTTGGGGTCGGAAATTTGATGCAGAGGTGATAGGTCGATGGTACAGCTCGCATCGAGTTTATCCAGGGTGTGCCCATGATCATATTGTAGATCGCAGGATGATCTGCAACCGAAAACTCCACTATCTTGGTCACCTGTTCAGCTCGGACGGGGAGTTTTATTGTTCCAAGGGTCATGGTCGTCTCTCCCGAGAATCCAGTTAAAGGCTTCGGCGCGGCTGTGATTTTGTACAGGTCTATGATCATTCTTCTGAGAGTCTCCCGGAAGATCACATCTACGGAGCTTCCTGTGTCTATCAGAACTCGGGCGACATCGCAATCATCGACGATCAATTCTATCACGAGGGGGTCATTATGTGGTCTGTCGATGCCGGTGGTTTCCCTTTCTTCGAACGAGATAACATCGTTGGGAAGTTTGGAGGGTGCTGACCAGTTTACACTCGCATCGGCTCGCCGCTGGAAAGCTTTGATTGAAGACACCGTGTCCGAGCAGTACTGTGATCCACCCATTATCATATTTATTCTTCTTCGAGAACCTGACTGCGTCGCCTCGTCATCTCGTCTTCCTCGCTTGGGTGTATCGTCACTTTGACTTGTCTGGTTCGGCTGATCTTTTTCGCCTTCTTGCTCGAAGTCTTTTAAGCTGACTGCGCTACCGAGTTCTCCGGCTACCAGCTTTGCCGCGAGCTTCATTCCCAAGGTTCGGCAGTTGGCAGTCGAATGACCGTGCATGTGATGAAATTCGCAGTAGGCTTTTTCGTCGTACGAACTTTGACTTCGTGTCCAGGTGTTCCAGGGTGCTTTGCCTCGGCCCGTTCCCACCTGATAGTTGTGGGCTCCTCCAAAGTTAGGTTTCTCATGGTGTACATACCCGTTCCCTTGAGTATTCTTCTTTTGAGGAGGTTGGCTCGGGATTTGGAAAGAACGGTTCGTCGCTTTGGCGGCTCCATACTTCTGAGACAAAATCTTCATCTCTTCTTCATTGACTATGAAATCTGAGGCTCGGTGCAGTGCATCCTGAATTGATAGTGGCGTGTTTAGAGCAATCTCTTTTCGGAATTCGGATTCGTACCACAGAGCCCTTTTTAACGCGAGCACAGCGGCCTTGTCGCTTACGCCTTCCACTTTTGACATTACTGCTTTGAATCTCCCTATAAAGCTTCGCAATGTCTCTGTAGGCCCTTGAGTTAATGTCCATAGGTCAGCATCTGAGGCCCCTCGATCCATAAACATGGAGTAATGCTTCAAGAAGGCGGCAGACAGCTGCTGGAAATCATCGATGGAGTTCCGCTCTAATCTTGAAAACCATTGGAGGGCTGCACCCTTTAGGTGTTCCACAAATACCAAGCAGAAACCAGCATCTCTCTCTTTTTCTCTAAAATTGGCTCGACCCATTGCTATGATAAACGCCGTTATGTGTTCCTTTGGGTCGGTTGTCCCTTCGTAGATTGGGACTTTGATCTTTCCTGGGTCGGAGATCCTTGCCTTGGTAATTCGGGCTGTGAATGGTGTATTGTGTGCTTCTTCCAATACGCGGTCAATCTCTGGGACTTTACTGGTTGCTTTGTGCACCTGGGATCAGACGGCTTTCATCTCAGCAGTGGCTCGAATCAATGAGGCTCGGATTTCGTCCAACTCTTCCCTCTGAGCTCGGCTCGTCGTCCTTGGTTCATCAGCAAACTGCGCTCGTTGGACCCAGAGGAGATTTTCCTCTTCCTCTGCCGAATTCCTGGCTCGGTTTAGGTTAATATCGCCTTCGCTAGCTCGGGGTTCTGTTGTCTCTGGTGCGAACCCCTCGTCAGCAAGATTTTCTGCGTTGTGGTTTCCTTCTTCGTCAAGAATGATTGTTGTAGCCGACCCAACGCCGGTGCGTAGGTCATATCCATCCCTGGTTCCTCTTGCACCTTGGGTCAGTCGGGGAAGCTCGGTGATATTTGATCTTGTCACCGCGGGTGCCTGCTCGTTTGTTGGATGTGGCGGTGGTAACCCTCCCAAAGTCCTTGGTGCATCGTGTGGTGTTGAAAAATCCAGGGCCGTCGGGTTTAGGCCAAGCCGCCTGGTTATTCCGCTAACAGGCGGGTTCATAGTTGAACCGACTCCTCCAGATCGTAAGTTTCTGGCTCGGCTATCGGTTACTAGTGACTCAATTCTCTCTGTTAGCGAGCTGTTCAGCTTGTCTTGCTCCTCGGCCTTCTTCAGCAACGCGGTTATCATGTTCTTCAATTCTGTTAAAGTTTCTGTGGTGCCTTCCGTATTCGCTGGAGGCAGATTGGTTCCTGTCCTGGGGGGATCGACGCCGGTGTTGCTCGCATCATCACCGCTTCGGTCTCCGTCGGTAGTCATCGCTTCAGATCTCGTATCAAGTGGTTCTAAGGTGTCAGAAAGTTTGAAAGAGTCCCCACAGACGGCGCCAAATTGTGGGAGTCGAAACTCGCACAACCAAAACTTGTAAAGAGATTTAGGGATTCGACAAACTTCTATGTAAAGAAACCAAGAAACTGAGATCCAAAGATGGAGATTTTATTCAAAGCTGTTTCGAAAGCTGTTTGTAAGGTAATAAGCGTTTTGCTAGGTCAATTTTCGGATCCCCTTTTCAAAGAGGTACATTGTCTATTTATACACAAATAGGTCTTGTGGGTTTCTTCCTAAACGAGAAAGGAAAACTTCCTTATTCTTCGGAATTTCCTCTATGGTTTTCATGGGCTTCTTTCTTTGCCTCATCGCCTCGGCCCACCAATGTCTTGTGGCTCATTGCCTCATTCTATCTAAGACGTTGGGCTTGTTGCTTTGTTGGATCATCGATGGGCTGGCTCGTCGCCCATTTCTCCTTGATGCCGAGCTGAGGGTTTTGGTTTGCCAACATGTTGGCTCGTCACCGTTCTGCTGGTTTGCCAACATGTTGGCTCGTCACCAAGTATTTGGCTTGTCTCCTACTCATTCCACTGCCTAGCCAAGATGTTGGCTCGTCACCATTTCACCATGCTGCCTAGCCAAGATGTTGGCTCGTCACCATTTCACCCTGCTGCCTAGCCAAGATGTTGGCTCGTCACCATTTCACCCTGCTGCCTAGCCAAGATGTTGGCTCGTCGCACACTTCTTCCTGCTGCCTAGCCAACAGGGGTGTTGGCTCGTCACTCACTTCTTCACGCCTGCCGAGCCAAGTTTGGCTCGTCTCCTTCTGCTTCATGCTGCCGAGCCAAGTTTGGCTCGTCTCCTTCTGCTTCATGCTGCCGAGCCAAGTTTGGCTCGTCTCCTTCTGCTTCATGCTGCCGAGCCAAGTTTGGCTCGTCCCCCTCTGCTTCATGCTGCCGAGCCAAGTTTGCCTCGTCTCCTTCTGCTTCATGCTGCCGAGCCAAGTTTGCCTCGTCACCGTTTCTCCATGATGCCGAGCCAAGTTTGGCTCATCACCGTTTCTCCATGATGCCGAGCCAAGTTTGGCTCGTCACCAATTCTCCCTGCTTCCGAGCCAACAGGGGTGTTGGCTCATCTTCTGCTTTTTCCATTGCCTAGCCAAGTTTTGGCTCGTCGCTTACTTTCCTCCATACTTAGTATTTTTAGCAGTTGATCTCGATGGGGTGAAAATTGACCCCAACAAGCCTCAGTGTTCGGTAAAATTTATAACCTTATGAAAACGTGGTAAGACTCTTCCCTAAATACCGTGGCTTAACTAGTCATAATGAGTACTAGTTTAAGTACACGAAGACAGGGAGAGACGGGATTGCAGCCTATGACCGTGTACTGCATGACGATGCAGAATTTTTGGTGTGATACCTTATCAATTAAGGCCATTGGAACGGGTGAAGGATCATCGTCTTGTCTAGCCTTAGTGGCTATGGATCGGGTGATGCCTAGTGGTGTCAAGGGTTGGGAAGTAGTCAATCACAAAAGGCCTTAATGAAAACTTAAAGATTAAAACTCATAAATTAAAAATATGCATAATTCTATTTTTTTCCGCTGCTTATGTTGTGCATGATTTCGTGTGATTGTTATTTTGGGTTTGGTTGGGATATTATATGAATGTTAGGGGAGCCCGGACTCACTAAGAAAATTAGTTTCTTATGACTCTACTTGTTTTGCAGGTGACCATTAGCGGATAAACCATACGGGTGTACACAAGGAATGCTAAGAAACCAGCGGTAGTTTATGTTGCCTTTTGTAAAGAACTAATGTTTAATATGTATGATAATGTTTTGAGTACTAGACTCACTGCCGGCATGTATACATATGTTCTTGTATCACGTTTGAGAACCTAATTATTATGATGTATAAATGTGTGTTCCTTAAACTTGGGTTTCATGTGATGCTAGTCTTAGTCTAGACGAATTAACTACTTGACATAACTCGGGTTGAAAAACCTTGAGTTTTGTTTGGTAGGAAATGTGAGCTTGGTCGTTTGGTCTAGGGTCTCTGGATAAGTTCTGGAAACCTCGGTCGAATGTCTAAGTGCGCATCTGTGACATTTCCGGTCAATCGATGATCGGGGGTGTTACAGACTCTCCATGCGATTGCTTGACGTTTGGGCGTTGGCTCTATCACTCCTTGTATAGCCAATCCTTGCACTGCCGGGGGTCGTGTAGATTGCACTGGCTGAATGGCATGATTGGTTGGACATGAAGTTGCATAGTGCCCCTTCTCTCCACACGTGAAACATGTGATGTAGGCTGGCACGGGTCTCGTCTGTCCCATGTTAGGGCATGCACGAGAATAGTGTCCTAGATGTGCACATCTATAGCATTCGGGCAGGGAATCCATCATTGGTGTACCCCGACCAGCTCTGTTCCCACGTCCTCGTGCTAGATTCTGTCATCTTCCTACATTTTGACTTCTTCCGACACTCTGACCTCTCCCATAATTCTGACCTCATCCAGAACTATGACCTCTTCCATAACCTTGTCTTTGCCCCAAGGTTTGACCCCTATCAACCGGTTGGAACTCCTGTGATCCAAAGGTTGTCTAGATGTTCGCGACTGCTGAATCTGCCGAGAGTAGAAAGCTTGTTCCGCTCCTAGTCCATCTTCTACATTGACTGCTCTTTCTACGAGCTCAAACAGGGTACAAAAGTCCACCGCAAGTAAGCAGTTCATAATCTCTGGCCTAAGTCCTCGTAAAAACTTCCTAATCATGGTTGCCTCGTTACTTGGTCCATAATGTGCATAATGTCTCAGGCGAGTAAATTCAGCCTCATATTCTCGAACACTACGCTCTCCTTGACTTAACTCTTGGAATTGCCTTTCCAATCGGTCCTTCGCTTCTGGCGGAAAATACTTCCGTTCAAACTCCCTACTGAAGTCGGACTATGTAGGATCTATAGCTCCATAATGCATTTTCATACTATCCCACCAACTACTTGCGTCCTTCATCAAGTAGTATACTATTACATCCATCTTAAACCCTTCCGGACAACGGATTGTCTCAAAGTTTCGTTCGATATGTCGTATCCAAGCATCGGCCTCGAATGGATCCGTGCTTCCGAAGAATCGTCTAGTCCCCATATTCTTCATCATCATGACTATCTTAATAAAATTTGGGGGAGACGGTGGTGGATTACGGTGAGAAACTCGGGGTGGTCATTGTTCTGCGCTGAAACGATCAATCAAGCGTCGCACCGCATTCATCAATTGATCCTCTGTGGTCATTGGTTCATGTTGTGTTCCACTTGGACCCGCTTCTTGTGGATTATGACGTTCCTCATAGAATTTTCCTTGATGCTCTTGCCCTCTCGGTTCTCGGTTCTGATCATCTAGTCTGTTTGATGGGTTTTCTGAAGATAACCATCCTTCATCACCTGATTGGCTCATCCCCTCCCTACTAACAATTTGTTGCCTTTAATTCTCCACTGATTCGGAATCGGACGACGGTGTTGGCAACCTTCTGCCATGACGTGATCCTTCAGGTCCAGGATCATTGTCATCTCTCAACCCCAACTCTAACGTATTATGAGGTGAGGTCTCATCTGTATATTCGGGAATCTCTTCTTCTGGGGTTCTTCCGAGGGATCAGACTCAATAGAGACATCCGAATCATCTGACTCTGGAGGAGGGTGGCCGTAATACCATTCCGGGTATCGATAATTTGGTTGCCCTACTCTTGGAGGTGGTCCCCACGGACGTCCTCTTAACATCGGTCGGGGCGGACCAGCATGTATCCGCTGATGGCGGGGGTGGATCCGTCTCGGTGGTGATACCATCTACATCAAAGATTAGGGTAAGTCCTAACCCAACTTAATTATAATCGAAGGAACATAACCAGTTTATCCTACTTGCCCTTTGCGACCATTTTACTCGATAAATTATTTGAAAACCAAGTCCCATTGGAGCATCGTTAAAACCATGCTCTGATACCACCTTTGTAATACCCCCGATCATGGACTAACCGGAAGTGTCACTGATTCATACTTAGTCGTCCGATCCGAGGTTCCTGGAACGCATCCAAGTAAACCCTAGACCAAACTTATACGTACAAATCCCTATCGAATATAACTCAAGGCTTGCCAGCCCCAAATTATACTAGATAGTTAGTTTGCTCGGACTAGAACTAGGCATCACATGAAACCCGAATATTGCAAACATAGTTTTATACATAATTATACATAGGATTTAAACGTGTTACAAAACATATATATGTCAAGTTTGGCCATGAGTCTAACACTCCAAAACGTTAGTGTACATAATAGACATTATTCCTTTACAAAAGGCAAGAAATACTACCACTGATTCTTCCTAATGCTCCTTCATCCCAAACGGTCTACCCACTAACGGTTACCTGCAAAACAAGTAGAGTCGTAAGCAACTAGTTTGCTTAGTGAGTCAAGGCTCCCCTAAACAAGCATAAAAATCACCCAACCAAACCCAAAATAACAATCACACACAAACATGTATAATATTAACCATCATAGTAATAATTTACATTCCTCATAATTATACGTTTACTTTCACATTTTAATAAGGCCTCACGTAATTGACTACTTCCCAACCCTTGACACCACTAGGCATCACCCAACCCGTAGCCACTAAGGCTAGACAAGCCGATGATCCTTCACCCGTTCCAATGGCCTTAATTGATAAGGTATCCCACCGGAAATTCTGCATCGTCATGCAGTACACGGCCATAGGCTGCAATCTCGTCTCTCCGTGTCTTCGTGTACTTAAACTAGTACTCACTATGACTGGTTAAGCCACGGTATTTAGGAAAGAGTCTTACCACGTTTTCATAAGTTTATAAAGTTTACCGAACACTTTAGTTGCTAATAAACTTATACCAATTTCAGTCTCATAAGTTTATAAAGTTTACCGAACACTTAAGTTACTAATAAACTTATAAACGTATAGTATAACTTTCATTCTTAACATTTTCAGTCTTATTAGTTTATAAAGTTTACCGAACACTTAAGTTACTAATAAACTTATAAATGTATAGTATAACTTCTATTCTTAACGGTATTGCCCAATTTTAAAGAATAATGGTATTGCACAAGTTAGAGCTTTTAAGCAATCTAACGTGTGACTTAATTCAAGTGTACCATAACGTTACGAAAATTATAATTTAAACACACAACAAGCATCACCAAGACTCACCTCAAATTGGTGAACGATCTTGGTTCGGGTCACAGTTTCTACCCACGGTTTTTGCTTAACACGGCTGGAATTTATGTATAGAAATATTTGGGCTGTTAACAAGATTCGATTATATGTTTTTCTAATGAACCTGGATTAGAATGGTCACAGGTCTTACCTAGACCGAACTGATTTTTCCACCGATTTTTGTTGCCCTTTTTCAAACCTAACCAAGACTGAAACCATAATTTTTGGGACGGTTCCAGTCATTTAACACAAAAACTAAGGTTAGATTTAGGTCCGGAATGAAAAATCAAGTTAGACTATAAGGGTTTTGGATCCAGAACCTTACCCTCATTTTTTTCCACTACACCCGTTTATGGTTCACGACAGTCTACCGGGTTGTATGAACTGCTTGATCCAACTGGTACGGCTTGCAGGAACGATGCTGGATTGAGTGATTTAGGTTAAGGAACTAAATTGATGGTCGAACAGAGCAGGACAGTTGGTGTATATATAATCCGTACCAAGCAGGTGAAGCAGGCAGGTCAGCCTTTCCTCCACCCATCACTGCCCATGGTGTGACACCTGGCAGTGACTAATCCTTGACCCATATTTTACCAGGCGTGTGGGAAGCACGCTCAGACTCACTTTCAGCATACGCAGACACACGCCAACACACGGAGGGCACAAGCATACATGCAGGTGAGTAAGCTGCTTATCCGCGGTTCACGGCAAAACTGCCGGTTTTGATCTGGTTCGACCCAGAATTATTTTCCTCGACCCAAACTGAATTTTTTTTGACCCAAACTCTCTTTATACATCCTTTTTTATCATTCCCACAGTTTACTAAGTAGTTGGGAACAACCTGGTTAATCTTCCCATCCCAACGGGTCAAAAAATGCATAATGGTACTCGACCAGTTCGTACCACGTGACCTAATATGTAAATTCTTTCTACCATCTGATTAATTTTCTCGACTCAACTCACTTTAGTCTTGTCCTAAAGGCTTTCCTCGTAGCCTTAGATCGGGTCATTACAGCCCTTCCTCTCACGATCCTCCGCAATCTGTAATTGCTGTAAGAGTTTTGCCAACTCCTTCTCGGGTTTCCTGTCAGTCTTCATCTTCTTTCTCTTGGTAGTGGTCTATGTGAAGGGGTTCCTGAGTTTGTGATCGGCTAGGAAACAAATGTGTGATTCTTTTTGGTTTCGCCAAATTGTTTTGACTCCTCCGGGGGTCGGGAATTTGATGCAGAGATGATAGGTCGATGGTACGGCTCGCATGGAGTTTATCCAGGGGGTGCCCATAATCATATTGTAGATCGCAGGACGATCTACAACCGAAAACTCCAATATCTTGGTTACTTCTTTAGCTCGGACGGGAAGCTTTATTGTTCCAAGGGTCATGGTTGTTTCACCTGAGAACCCGGTTAGAGGCTTCGGCGCGGCTATGATTTTGGATAGGTCTATGTTCATCCTTCTGAGAGTTTCTCGAAAAATCCCATCTACGGAGCTTCTTGTGTCTATCAGAACTCGGGCGACATCGTAATCATCCACGATTAATTCTATCACGAGAGGGTCATTCTGCGGTCGGTCAATGCCCGTGGTTTCCCTTTCTTCGAACGAGATGACGTCATTGGGAAGTTTGGAAGGTGCTGACCAGTTGACACTTGCATTGGCTCGTTGCTGGAATGCTTTGATTGATGACACCGTGTCTGAACAGTATTGTGATCCTCCCATTATCATATTTATTCTTCTTCGGGAGCCTGACTGCGTCGCTGTTGGGGTCAAAATCCACCCAGCTGTGATCAATGGAAAAATGGCTAAGTAAAGAAATACGAAGAATCGGACAAGGCCAAAATTGTGCCTAAGTCGTTGCTGTACGAATCCACTTAGGCAAAACATGGGCCATTTCGGCCAAGGAAACTCCACTTCGTCTAGGAGGAGACATCGGCAAGGCCATTTCAGGCCAACTCCTCCACTTCGGCCTAGGTCTTCTCCACTTCGGCCCAGCTCCTCTCCACTTCGGCCAAGCACGGAGACTTCGGCAACATGGCCGCTTCGGCCAACAATGGACACTTTGGCCAAGCACGGAGACTTCGGCCAACATATCCCACATCGGCAACATGGCCACTTCGGCCAACGCGGAGACTTCGGCCGAGAAGAATAACTTCGGCAGTAGCCACTTTGGCCAGAAGAGTTCCACTTCGGCAAGCCACGTCGGCAAGGAGACTTTGGCCGAAAAGAACCACTTCGGCAATAGCCACTTCGGCCAGAAGAGCTCCACTTCGGCAAGCCACATCGGCAAGGAGACTTCGGCCAAGAAGAACCACTTCGGCAATAGCCACTTCGGCCAGAAGAGCTCTACTTCAGCAAGCCACATCGGCAAGGAGGGGACTTCGGCGGAGAAGCTCCACTTCGGCAGCTCACGTCGGCCAGAAGAGCTCACTTCGGTAGCTTCACTTCGGCCAACACGCGCTCCACTTCGGCCAACGCGAGCTCACTTCGGCAAACACGCGCTCCACTTTGGCCAAATGCGAGCCCACTTCGGCAACACACGCGAGCTCCACTTCGGCCAACACGCGCTCCACTTCGGCCAACGCGAGCTCACTTCGGCCAACACGCGCTCCACTTCGGCCAACGCGAGCTCACTTCGGCCAAATGCGAGCCCACTTCGGCAACATGGCCACATCGGCCATACACGAGCTCGCTTTGGCTGAAGTAATTTCTATATGAAGACAATCTTGGCCGAAGTCGTTTTCATACGAAACTGCCTGGCCGAAGTCAAATCTATACGAAGCTGCCTGGCCGAAGTCAAATCTATACGAAGCTGCTTGGCCGAAGTCAAATCTATACGAAACTGTCTGGCCGAAGTCAATTCTATACGAAGCTGTCTGACTGAAGTGAAATCTATACGAAGCTATCTGGCCGAAGTCAAATCTATACGAAGCTGTTTGGCCGAAGTTAAATCTATACGAAGCTGCCTGGCCGAAGTCATTACCATACGGAGCTGTCCGATCGAAGTCAATTCTATACGAAGCCAAAAGACGAGGCGGCCGAAGTCATTTCTATACGAAGACAACAAGCCCATCTTCGGCCTACAACAATGCAAAGGCCCACGAAGTCAAGCCGACTTACTAAAATGGAAATCCCGAAGGATTAGGAAGTTTTCCTTATCTCTTTAGGATTGAACTGGCCAACTCTAACTAGTATATATATCTATGTACATCTCTTGAAAAAGGGATCTGCAATTTACTGAGCAAAAAACCCTAGACTTTTTGCTATACAAACACTTGTACGAAAAGTTTTTCGAAACAGCTTAATAAAAACCATCTTCGGATCTTCGCTTTCGTGGTTCATACGCAGAAATTTCATCCCTCTTAACAAACCTCCGATAAATCTAATTGTGTTGATTTCGACCCCCACAATTTGGCGCTAGAAGGAGGGGGCTCCAAGGAACCACCGTACGAATGATCTGAAGAAGATGATCGATGATGGCGCAAGACGAATCGACGATGGCGCAAGACGAACCGACGACCCGCAGGATACCGCGGCCGATGGATCCGGAGTAAAAGATGCACCAGTGCTTGCAGCTTTGGAGACAAGCCCAGAGGCCCTGGCACAGATCAAGACGATGCTAGAGACACTGCTCAAGAAGGCGGAGGAGCAGGACAAGCTAAACACAATGGTGACCGATAAGCTCGAAGTCCTTGCAACGGCGAGCCGAGCCCGTGGTAGAGGCTCAGGACTTGACCTAATGAGGTGCCCTCTTCGACGTCTCAATCCAACGGCCCTCGATTTCTCAACACCTCACCATGCACCGAGAACCCAAGGCGGATTAATTCCTCCGAACCAACCAACCCCAACCGCCGAACTGAATGTGGCAGCGCAACGAACGAATATGCAGACTGTAGGCCGAACGAATCTGGTGATCGACCTCGAGGACAACCCAGAGGGCGAACACGACTTAGAACACCACCGCGAAGCTGAACTCGCGGACGTAACCCGAACTCAAATTGAACGAAGCGATATCGACCGTGGCCTCGATCAAGACTTCACCGAGGAAGAGGAGAACATCCTCTGGGTCCAACGAGCCCAGATCAAAGAATAGCGCAAAGCGATAATCCGAGCCTAGAAAGAGGAGATGGCCGAGATTCGGGCTGGCATGAAGCGAGCTGCCGCTGATTCGAGGAAGATGAAGATACCGGTTTACGAAGGAAAAGCTGATCCAAAAGAGCACTTGACCGCCTTTGCAATAGCAATGGGACGAGCAAACTTCAGAGAAGGAGAAGAAGACGCTGGTCAATGTCTCATGTTCATTGAGCACCTTAAAGGGCTAGCTCTACAATGGTTCTCTAGGCTGGGAAGAAATTCGATCGACAATTTTAATCAGCTATCGTCGGCATTCCTCAAACACTACGCTATATTCATGGAGCACCGAACATCTGATGCGGATCTATGGACCATGGGACAAGGACAAAATGAGATGTTACGAACGTTGATCGAACGATTCAAGTCGGTACTATCAAAGGTAGAAGGCATAAGTGACGAAGCCGCGTTGCAAGCATTGAAGAAAGCCATGTGGTTCGACTCGGATTTTCGAAAGGAGATTGCACTAAACGCTCCAACCACGATCCATGATGCATTGCATCGAGCAACGGACTTCGCCTCCAACGAAGAAGAAGTAAAGATCCTGGCCCAGAAGCACAGAAATGCGAAGTCCATGAACTAACATCCCTCTGCCCCGAAGCCACCGAACAACAGAAAGGGTAGCCAAGGTACTGGATACATCCAACACGAAGGAGGATTCAAAGGAGCCCATAACTACCAAGTTGACTCGTCGGGATACGGGCAAGGACGAAGCCAAGGCCGAGGAAGAAGTACGTGGAGTAGCACGGGGACCAGGGGCCAAGGGACTTACGACGAAACGGCTTATTGCGAACATCACCATATCTTTGGACACTCGGCCACACATTGCCGTATTCTAGGCTTAAACCTCGCCGCAAGACTGGCGGCTGGAAAACTCAAAGGGGATATTAGCCTCAAGGACTTCGACATGGACACCAACGCAAACCGCCCCGAGCAGGCGAATGAAGATCTTCCTAAGCGAGGCAGGAAAAATGATGAAGCCCCACAATCTGGACCAAGAAGACGAATCAACATGATAATGGGTGGATCTCACTATTACTCGGATACCGTCTCGTCGATTAAAGCTTTTTAACGGTAAGCCGATGTCAGCATTAAATGGTCCGCACCTTCCAAGTTTCCAGACGACGTAATCTTATTCGAAGAAAGAGAAATAGCCGGAATCAATAAATCGCATGACGATCCTCTCGTGATCGAGCTAATCATCAGTGGTTATGACGTAGCCCGGGTGTTGGTCGATACGGGCAGCACGGTGGACATAATCTTCAAGGAAACTCTCAAACGAATGGACATAGATCTGTCTAACATAATGGCAACCCTGAAACCATTGACTAGATTCTCCGGAGAAACGACGATGACAATAGGAACAATCAAACTACCGGTACAAGCTAGAGGGGTCGTCAAGATCGTCGAATTCTCTATCACCCAGTAATCTACAACGTCATCATCGGCACACCCTGGCTGAATTCAATGCGTGCCGTAGCCCCGACCTATCATCTCTGCGTGAAGTTTCCAACACCTAGCGGAGTTAAAACGATCTTGGGGAGTCAAAAGGAGTCACGCGTGTGTTTCCTAACTGCGTACAAACTCAGGAACCCCGTCACAGATCCGATAGCCAAGTCAGAACGCAAGAAGATGAAGATGGACAAAGAGCCGATGAAAGAACTCTCCAAACTCTTATAGCAACTACAGATTGCGGAGGATCGTGAAGAAGAATCGGCCAAACCGACCTGCGAGCCCGTAATATCAGTTTGCATCGATAACGAACACTCGGAACGATGCGTTGAGATTGGATTCGGCCTTAACGAAACAATCAAGGAAGAGCTTGTTTCATTCTTAAATGAAAACGTGGACACCTTCGCATGGGCAGCAGAGGATATGCCCGGAATCGATATCAGCGTAACAAGTCATGAGTTGAATGTTGACTCAACCTTCAAACCAGTGAAGCAGAAAGGGAGGAAGTTAGGTCCCGACAGTGCGAAAGCAGTGAATGATGAGGTGGAAAAACTCTTACGAGTCGGTTCAATCATGGAAGTCAAGTACCCATATTGGCTAGCGAATCATGTAGTAGTGAAAAAAAAGAACGGAAAATGGTGGGTGTGTGTAGATTTCACCGACTTAAACAAGGCATGTCCAAAAGACAGCTTTCCGTTGCTGCACATTGATCGATTGGTCGAAGCGACGGCAGGCAACAAGCTCCTATCATTCATGGACGCATTTTCCGGGTATAACCAAATTTTGATGAATCCCGACGATCGAGAGAAGACAGCCTTCATTACAGATCGCGGAATATACTGCTACAAGGTGATGCCTTTCGGGCTTAAAAACGCTGGAGCCACATACCAGCGTTTGGTGAACAAGATGTTTGCTAATCAACTCGGAAAGACGATGGAGGTTTACATAGACGACATGCTGGTAAAATCGCTGGAAGCAAAGGATCAAGTAGTACATTTGGAGGAGTGCTTCCAATAGCTCAACTCACACAACATGAAGCTGAACCCGACAAAGTGTAGGTTCGCAGTCACATCCGGAGAGTTTCTTGGTTACTTGGTTACTCATCGAGGTATCGAAGCAAATCTCAAGCAGATTGACGCACTTATCCAGATGGCTTCCCCAAAATCGAAACGCGAAGTGCAGAGACTGACTGGAATGATGGCCGCACTCAACAGATTTATTTCACGATCCACCGATAAATGCTTGACGTTCTACGATATTTTTCGAGGAAACAAAAAATTTAAATGGACAGAGAAGTGCGAAGAAGCTTTCCAGCAGTTGAAGAAGTATCTCGCCAGTCCCCCGGTGCTCGCAAAGCCAGTCGAGGGAGAGCCGCTCTTCCTATACACCGCAATCTCCACCACGGTAGTAAGCGGGGTACTCATTTGCGATGAACGAGGAGAGCAGAAACCAATTTTTTACGTCAGCAAGACCCTCACCGATGCAGAGACAAGATACCCGCAGATGGAGAAGTTGGCTTTATCGGTGGTCATGTCTGCCAGGAAACTAAGGCCGTACTTCCAATCACTCCATTGTGGTCCTTAGTCCTTTCCTCCTACGATCGATTTTGCACAGCCCAAGTCAATCCGAGAGATTGGCCAAGTGGGCTATCGAGCTCAGCGAGTACGACATCGAGTATCGCGGATGAACCTGCCTAAAATCGCAAGTGCTTGCCGATTTTTTAATCGAACTTCAGGAGGAGAGCCTCGCTGAAGGTAACCCGAATTCGACTTGGCAAATTCACGTTGACGGCTCATCATCCAAAAATGGTTCAGGGGTCGGGATACGTCTAACGTCACCGACGGGCGAGATACTTGAACAATCCTTTCGCCTAGGCTTTCAGGCCTCCAACAACGAAGCAGAATACGAAGCCCTCATTGCCAGAATAAAGCTTGCATAAGGACTCAAGATTGATTGCATTCACGCGTTCTGCGATTCACAGTTAGTCGTGAACAGCCTCAGCGGGGAATTCGCACCTAAAGATGATCCTATAGAGGCATATCTGAAAGTCGTCAAAGACTCGACTGCACATTTTGAAAGAGTTCACACTCACGTGTATTCCACGAGGAGAAAACACTTCGGCTGATGCGCTGGCCGCTCTCGCATCTACTTCTGATCCACCCTTGAAATGAGTTTTTCCGGTAGAATTCATCGAACGCCCGAGTATCACTTTTTCAGAAACAGTGAGTGTGGTTATGTGATCTCAAGCCACCAGTAATGCAAGGGAGAAAGCCTGTGCACCGGACAATTCTGAAGATGACACTGACGAATGAAAAGCAATAACCAACGACTCAATGGTCCAGGACGAGACATACGCGACAGACGAAGGACACGAATCTCAGATGGAAATAGACGCAATCAACGAGAATGATAATCCCGTAGATGTTGAAGAAGAAGCAATGACCATGGACCATGATCCAATTCCCCTTTCTCCTAATACCCACCCATGTCACGCAGCTGAAGCCGCTGCGACGGACGAAACATCGCAAGAAATTGAATATGGCTGTGACAAAGGATGGCTTGACGACATCCGCGGGTACATTTGCGATGGTACCTTACCTTCTGACAAATGGGCAACTCGTAAGCTTCAGGCACAAGCGGCTCGTTACATCTTGCTCGATGGAAATGTCTTCAAATGGCGATTCTCAGGGCCATTACTCGCCTGCATCGAAGAAAAGGAGGCAAGAGCAATCATGGAGGAAGTCCATAGCTGCTCGTTTGGTAACCACTCGAGAGGATGAGCCTTGGCAATAAAAATCAAACGACACGGTTATTACTGGCCAACTATGATACAGGATTGCGAGAAGTTTTCCGCTCGATGCGAGAAGTGTCAGCGTCACGTACTAATGATTCATCAGCCAACCGAGATGCTCTCCTCGATATTGTTGCCCTATCCATTCATGCGATGGTCCATGGACATTGTTGGACCTTTGCATCCTTCGAAACAGAAACGATTCCTCCTGGTCTTGATGGACTATTTTTCGAAGTGGGTGGAGGCAGACTCTTACGCCAGCATCAAGGATGCACAAGTCGAAAGTTTCGTATGGAAAAATATCATATGCCGACACGGATTCCCTTACGAAATCATCACCGATAATGGTTCACAGTTTATCTCCACAAGGTTCGAAGCTTTCTGCGAGAAGTGGAAAATCCAACTAAGCAAATCCACCCCGAGATATCCACAAGGAAATGGCCAGACATAAGCAATAAACAAGACAATTCTCGATGGTCTCAAAAAATGCCTTGACGAAAAGAAAGGACGCTGAGCTGACGAGTTGGAAGGGGTATTGTGGTCTCATAGAACAACACCACGACGAGCAACCAACGAAACCCCATTCACCCTCATCTATAGGACAGAATTTGTCATTCCACCAGAGATACATTTTCCTAGAGTCCGCCGAATTCAGAATTACCAGAACGCAGCGGCAAAATACTACAACTCTCATGTACGAAATCGGCAGTTCTACGAAAGAGACCTAGTCCTACGGAAAGTTTTCCAAAATACTGCAGAGCGAAACGCCGCCAAACTCGGAGCAAACTGGGAAGGACCTTACAAAATCACGAAAGTAGTCCGACCCGGAGTGTATGAACTCGCCAACATGTCTGACGTTCCAATACCAAGATCGTGGAACGCAATGCACCTCAAGAAGTACTATCCTTAGGATACTTCACATGAACTACGGGGCAACTTGATCCCTGCAAAGGGTACGTAGGCAGCTCGTCTTCGGATGGGTTCAGCTGCCCCCTCCTAAAAAAAGGGGGGGAGGGGGGGAATGGGTACATATACTCCTACACTCCCACCCTTATAATAGACTCCGCGTCTACCTAATGCAAGCTTGTCGAAGCAATTTTCGTTGTATCACACCCTCCACGGGTTACTAAAGCCTTAACATAAACAGGCATCACATTCGGACCCTTCACGAATCACTTAAAAGTCCTAACTAAACAGGCACCTCTCCTCACCCTCGTTGTTGCTGGCCACAGCAACGAACTACTACATCCTTTATGGATCTAACTACTACATTCTAACGGATTAAAAGCGTGCGCTATGTAAATAACTATGTCCATTGTCGGAGCGGATATGCTTACGGAAGCGTATCCGTAAACCGAAATGTTCATCCTAAACCCAACAACCAAATCGTTGGTCCTAACAGTACTACATATCCATTGTTGGAGCGGATATGCTTACGGTAGCGTATCCGTAAACCGAAATATTCATCCTAAACCCAACAACAAATCGTTGGTCGCAACAGTACTACGTGTCCATTGTCGGAGCGGATATGCTTACGGTAGCATATCCGTAAACCGAAATATTCATCCGAAAACACAACAAACAAATCGTTGGTCAAAACACATGTGCTCGTAATCGGAGCAAGTATGCTTACACTAACGTGATCATTCCAAACGAAGAAAACGAATCGTTGGCATTAACATTAACACAAGATATAGCAAAACAGATCAGTACTCCTTGGATAAAAAAGCATTCGAGCAACGAGTTTCAACAACAAAGAAACAACACAACAAAAGCAAAAGCCACAAGGCAAACATAACAAGTCTATACGGATAAAGCCATCTAGGCACCATGTCCAAATAATATCAAAGCATAAATAAAATGATGGCTTGGGCGATTCCCCATCATCGTCATATCTTATCCCTTGAAGATAAGTCTTCATCATCATCGGAGGATTCGGTGGACATCTTGGATGTGGAAGCTTTCATCTGACTAAGCAAAGTCAAACCGGGATTACCCCTGTTGGATCCAGAGAAAACTTCGTCCGAAAACAATTTCAGAGGAACAAGAACAACAAATTGAAAGAATAGTCTTCAAAAGATGGAGAGAGAAGGGAGGAGAGAATTACCTTGAGATTTTTGAAAAATGAAGAAGTGAAGAAGAAGTGAGGAGAAGTGGAAGCATATATAGGCTCATAAAGCAAAAGAAAACAGTTGAATGAAGAAATTTCTACAGGAAAAAAAGATTATCAGTCTAAGACAGAGAACCTGGCAGATATCAAAGACAATGGACACAGTGTCACATCGGCTCAACTTGTACCAATCGACACGGCACATTGATCCCAGCTTGGACTTCCTCTACCTCGGCACTATCATCACTGAAACTACCGAGCTGGGGGGCTAACTGTTGGGGTCAAAACCCACCCAGCTATGATCAATGGGAAAATGGCTAAGTATAGAAATACGAAGAATCGGACAAAGCCGAAATTGTGCCTAAATCGTTGTTGTACGAATCCACTTAGGCAAAAGATGGGCCATTTCGGCCAAGGAAACTCCACTTCGGCTAAGAGGAGACATCGGCAAGGCCATTTCAGGCCAACTCCTCCACTTCGGCCTAGATCTTCTCCACTTCGGCCCAGCTCCTCTCCACTTCGGCCAAGCACGGAGACTTCGGCAACATGACCACTTCGGCCAACAATGGCCACTTCAGCCAAGCATGGAGACTTTGGCCAACATAGCCCACATCGGCAACATGGCCACTCTGGCCAACATGGAGACTTCGGCCAAATGGGACTCTTCGGCCAACATATCCCACATCGGCAACATGGCCACTTCGGCCATACGGCCACTTCGGCCAACGCGGAGACTTCGGCCGAGAAGAACAACTTCGACAGTAGCCACTTCGGCCAGAAGAGCTCCACTTCGGCAAGCCACGTCGGCAAGGAGACTTTGGCCAAAAAGAACCACTTCGGCAATAGCCACTTCGGCCAGAAGAGCTCCACTTTGGCCAGAAGAGCTCTACTTCGGCAAGCCACATTGGCAAGGAGGCTTCGGCCAAGAAGAACCACTTCGGCAATAGTCACTTCGGCCAGAAGATCTCTACTTCGGCAAGCCACATCGGCAAGGAGGGGACTTCGGCGGAGAAGCTCCACTTCGGCAGCTCACGTCGACCAGAAGAGCTCACTTCGGCAGCTTCACTTCGGCCAATACGCGCTCTACTTCGGCCAACTCGAGCTCACTTCGGCTAACACGCACTCCACTTCGGCCGAACGCGAGCCCACTTCGGCAACATGCGCGAGCTCCACTTCGGCCAACACGTGCTCCACTTAGGCCAACGCGAGCTCACTTCGGCCAAACGCGAGCCCACTTCGGCAACATGGCCACTTCGGCCATACACGAGCTCGCTTTGGCCAAAGTCATTTCTATACGAAGACAATCTTGGCCGAAGTCATTTTCATACGAAACTGCCTGGCCGAAGTCAAATCTATACGAAGCTGCCTGGCCGAAGTCAAATCTATACGAAGCTGTCTGGCCGAAGTCAAATCTATACGAAGCTATCTGGCCGAAGTCAAATCTATATGAAACTGTCTGGCCGAAGTCAAATCTATACGAAGCTGCCTGGCCGAAGTCATTACCATACGGAGCTGTCTGGCCGAAGTCAATTCTATACGAAACCAAAAGATGACGCGGCCAAAGTCATTTCTATACGAAGACAACAAGCCCATCTTCGGCCTACAACGATGCAAAGGCCCACGAAATCAAGCCGACTTACTAAAATGGAAATCCCGAAGGATTAGGAAGTTTTCCTTATCTCTTTAGGATTGACCTGGCCAACTCAAACTAGTATATATATCTATGTACATCTCTTGAAAAAGGGATCCACAATTTACTAAGCAAAAAACCCTAGACTTGTTGCTATACAAACACTTGTACGAAAAGCTTTTCGAAACAGCTTAATAAAAACCATCTTCGGATCTTCGCTTCCGTGGTTCATACGCAGAAATTTCAACCCTCTTAACAAACCTCCGACAAATCTAATTGTGTTGATTTCGACCCCCACAGTCGCCTCATCATCTCGCCTTCCTCGCTTGGGAGGATCGCCGTTTTGGTTTGTCTAGTTCGGCTGATCCTTCTCATCTTCTCGCTCGAAATCTTTCAGGCTGACAGCGTTACCGAGTTCTCCGGCCACTAGCTTCGCCGCAAGCTTTATCCCCAACATTCGGCAGTTTGCAGTTGAGTGACCGTGCATGTGATGATACTCGCAATAAGCTTTTTAGTCGTACGAACTCTGATTTCGTGTCCACGTATTCCATGGTGTTTTGCCTCGGGCTTCCCCCACCTGGTAGTTGTGGGCTCCTCCGAAATTGGGTTTCTCGTGGTGTACATATCCGTTTCCTTGAGTATTCTTCTTATGAGGTGGTTGGTTTGGAGTTTGGAAGGAACGGTTCGTCGTTTTGGCTACTCCATACTTCTGAGACAAAACCTTCATCTCCTCTTCGTTGACTATGAAATCTGAGGCTCGGTGCAACGCATCTTGGATCGACAGTGGCGCGTTCAAAGCGATTTCTTTTCGGAATTCCGATTCATACCATAGAGCCCTTTTTAATGCGAGCACAGCGACCTTGTCGCTTACGCCCTCGACTTTTGACATCACTGCTTTGAATCTTCCCATGAAGCTTCGTAATGTCTCCGTAGGCCCTTGAGTCAATGTCCAGAGGTCGGCATCAGAGGCTCCTCGATCCATAAACATGGAGTAATGCTTCAGGAAAGCGGCCGACAGCTACTGGAAATCATCAATGGAGTTCCACTCTAGTCTTGAAAACAATTAGAGGGCTGCATCCTTTAGATGCTCCACAAATATGAGGCAGAAACCGGCATCTCTCTCCCTTTCTCTGAAATTGGCTCGGCCCATTGCTATGATAAACACAATTATATGTTCTTTTGGGTCGGTTGTCCCTTCGTAGACTGGAACTTTGATCTTTCCTGGATCGGAAATCTTTGCCTTGGTAATCCGGGCTGTAAATGGTGTATTGTGTACTTCTTCCAGTATGCGGTCAATCTCCGGGACTTTACTGGTTGCCTTGTGAACTTGGGATATGACGGCTTTCATCTCAGCAGTGGCACGGTTCAAGGAGGCTCGGATTTCATCCAACTCTTCTCTCTACTCTCGGCTCGTCGTTCTTGGTTCGTCAGCATATTGCGCCTGTTGGACCCATAGGAGATTTTCTTCTTTCTTTGCTATATTCCTAGCTCGGTTTAGGTTAGTATCACCTTCATTGGCTCGGGCTCCCGTCATTGCTGTTGCGAATCCTTCGTCAGCGAGATTTTCTGCGTTATGGTCTCCTTCTTTGTCGAGAACGATTGCTGCAGCCGACCCACCGTTGGTGCGTAGGTCATATCCATCGCTGGTTTCTCTCGCTCCTTGGATCAGCCGAGGTGGCTCGGTGATATTTAATTTGTCACCGTGGGTGTTTGCTCGTTAGTTGGATGCGGCGGTGGTAATCCTCCCAAAGTCCTTGGTGCATCCCGTGGTGTTGAGAAATCTAGGGATGTTGGGTTTAAGCCAACTCGTCTAGTAACTCCGCTTACGGGTGGATTCAATGTCGAACATGTGCCTCCGTGTCGTGTGTTTCTGGCCCGGCTCTCTGTTGCCAAAGCCTTGATTTTCTCCGTAAGCGAGCTGTTCAGTTTGTCTTGCTCTTCCGCCTTCTTCAGCAACGTAGTCATCATGTTCTTCAGCTCTGTCAGAGTTTCTGAGGTGCCTTCCGTGTTTGCTGGCGGCGGATTGATTCTTGCTCCAAGAAGGTCGATGCCGATGTTGCTCGCGTCTTCACCACTTCGGTCTCCGTCGGTAGTCATTGTTTCAGATCTCGTATTCGGTGGTTCTAGGTGTCGGAAAGTTTGAGAGTCCCCTCAGACGGCGCCAAATTGTGGGAGTCGAAACTCGCACAACTAAATTTGGTAAGGAAAATTTAGGGATTCGACAAACTTCTATGAACAGAAACCAAGAACAGAGATCCAAAGATGGTTTTTATTATCTGAACTGTTTCGAAAGTTGTTGCAAAGAATAACAAGTGTTTCGCTAGGTCAATTTTCGGATCGCCTTTTTAAAGGAGGTACATAACTATTTATACAAGAATCAGTCGGCTAGGTCTTTCTCTAAAGGATAAAGAAAAACGTCCCTCTTCTTTGGGATTTCCTTTCTCTTGTTTGTATAAGTCGTTTCGGATGTGGGCTTCTCACTTTGACTTGCTATCTTGGCCCACCAATCTTTTGCGGCTCGTCACCTCGGCCCAACATTATGTTAAGCTTGTTGTTTCACTGGGTCGCCAGAGATCCGGCTCGTGGCCTCCTTGTCTTTTCATTTGTCATGTTCTGCTTGTCGTTCCACTATGATGTTTTGGCTCGTAGATGCTTCCACCTGATGCCGAGCCAGAGGAGTTTCATCGTTGGTTTGCCAACATTTTGGCTCGTCACTGTTTGCTGGTTTGCCAACATGTTGGCTCATCACCATTTGTTGGTTCGCCAACATGTTGGCTCGTCACCGTTTGTTGATCTACCAACATGTTGGTCGTCACCGTTTGTTGGTCTGCCATGTTGGCTTTTCACCGCTTCTCCTTGCTGCCGAGCCAAATGTTGGCTTGCCGATACTTCTTCCTAATGCCTAGCCAAGGGTTGGCTCGTTGCTTACTTCTTCATGATGCCTAGCCAAGTGTTGGCTCGTCGCTTACTTCTTCATGATGCCTAGCCAAGCATTGGCTCGTTGCTTACTCCTTCATGATGCCTAGCCAAGTGTTGGCTCGTCCCCATCTTGCCTCTGTCACCGAACCAGAGTGTTGGCTCATCCCCATCTTGCCTCTGTCGCCGAACCAGAGTATTGGCTCGTCGCCTCTCCTTAATGTCGAGCCAGAGAAATGTCGGCTTGTCACAAAGTGTTTGTTGGTTCACCAACATGTTGGCTCGTCACCGTTTGTTGGTTCGCCAACATGCTGGCTCGTCACCGTTCGCTGGTGTGGAACCAGGGGTCACCTCTACCCTCTGTTGCCGAGCCGAAGTTATGGATGATGCCGAGGCAGATGTCTGTGCTTTTTTGCTAGGCTTTACATTCATTTGGCTAGGCTTTTTCTCCATACTTTTAGTATTTTCAGCAGTTGATCTCGATGGGGTGAAAACTGACCCCAACAGTTTTGCATCCTTTTCTGCATCAAGTACTTCAGAGCTGAGTGATCCGTGTGTACTATCACCTTGGAACCAACCAAATACTGACGAAACTTCTCAAACGCAAACACCACAGCCAACAACTCTTTCTCGGTAGTTGTATAATTCCTCTGCGCATCATCTAGTGTTCTGCTAGCATAGTAAATAGCATGAAGTTTATTGTCCTTCTTCTGACCCAGAAAAGCTCCAACCGCGAAGTCGCTGGCATAACACATCACCTTAAAAGGCAAATCCCAGTCTGGTGAGCTTACAATTGGAGCGTTCACTAATGCTTGCTTGATCTGTTCAAAAGATGATTGGCATTCAGCAGTGAACGCAAATTTCACATCCTTACACAACAAAGCTGTCAATGGTCTAGCGAGCTTGCTGAAGTCCTTGATGAACCTCCTATAAAAACCAGCGTGCCCTAGAAAACTCCTTACAGCCTTAACTGAATCTGGTACCTGCAAATTCATCATAATCTCAATCTTCGCTCGATCAACCTCAATCCCATTCTGCGAAACTCTGTGCCCAAGGACAATGCCATATCTGACCATAAAATGGCACTTCTCCCAATTCAGAACCAAGTGCTTCTCTTCACATCTAACGAGCACCTAGCACAGATTTTCCAAACACTCATGATAAGATGGTCCATAGACTAAGAAGTCATCCATGAACACCTCCATATAATCCTCAATCATATCTGTGAATATAGACATCATACATCTCAGGAATGTCGCAGGAGCATTACAAAGTCCAAATGGCATTCTGCGATATGCAAATGTACCATAGGGACACGTAAACGTGGTCTTCTCCTGATCCTCAGGATGGATTGAAATCTGAAAGAATCCCGGGTATCCATCTAGGAAGCAGTAGTAGGGGTGGTTAGCCAACCTCTCAAGCATCTGATCAATGAACGGCAACGGGAAGTGATCTTTCCTTGTCGCAGCATTCAGCTTCCTGTAATCAATACACATCCTATGTCTAGTCACAGTCCGCATAGGAATCAGCTCGTTCTTCTCATTCTTAATCACTGTTACTCCACCCTTCTTAGGAACCACATGTACCGGACTAACCCAATCACTGTCCAAGATAGGATAGATGATCCCAGCTTCCAGGAGTTTCAGAATCTCTTTCTTAACGACCTCTTTCAGATTCGGATTCAGCCACCTCTGATGCTTAATTGACGACTTCGTCTCATCCTCGAGATGGATCCTATGCATGCACAAGTCCGGAGAGATACCTAAAATGTCATCAAGAGAATAGCCAAGAGCTTTTGCGATACTTGCGCAGCTTACTTAGCAGTAACGTGAGCTATGCATTGTTCAAGGAAGCATTAACAATAATAGCATAAGTGGAATTTGGTCCAAAAAATGCATACCTTAGCCCCGTAGGAAGTTGTTTGAGCTCGATTTTGGGAGCTTTGTCTTCGCTCCAATCACTCAATACCACGGCTTTTGGTGAGGTATCGATGGGCTCCTCGTGAGCGACTAACTGCATCACGCGCTCACTAGCATCCAACATCTTGACATACCCAGCAGCAATGTCGTCTAGATGCTCCATCTCTCGCGTAGAACTGATCAAAGCTCTCTCTAAAGGGTCCGTAGGATGAATCTCATGAAAGATTTCCTCTGTGAGATTGCTAAGAGTATCCATGTAGTAAGTCTGTCCGTCAATGGTGGGTCGCTTTACCAGCTTGTCCATGTCAAAACTCATCACTAGATCTCCCACATTCAAAGCTATCTTGCCCCCCTTTACGTCAATGAGAGCACCAGCTATAGCCAAGAAGGGTCTGCCCAGGATAAGAGGATCCTTAGGCTCAACACTGTACCGCAGAACTATGAAATCTGTGGGGATCATGCAATCACCAATTCGTACCGGCACATCTTCTAAAAGACCCTCGGGAATTCTCACACTCCGATCAGCTAGAATTAGAGAAATCCTAGTGAGTGTGAAATCAGTCATCCCAAGTCCCACAGCAATCGAGTAAGGCATCAAACTAACACTTGACCCCAGATCACACAGCGAACTCTTGAACCTATCCTTGAAAATAGAGCAATCCAAAACGAAGCCTAAGGATAACAGCACTGCAAACCTCAGAGATCATCATCACACCTTCCTCTTCTCTTATATCCTGCGTAAGCATCTTCTTCAAACACCTCTTAACCACCGAAGTAGTTTTGATAGCATCAATCAATGGAATCTCAATGGTGAGTTTGTCCATCATGGCCTTGCACTTAGCTTCATACAGCTCCTGTTTTGACTTCCTAGGATTCCTTGAAAATGGAACCCTAGGCTTGTAAACTCGTTCCATTGCAATTATCGGCTTTTCAGAAATTGGAGTCGCAGCTGGTTCCTTGTGTCGACCAACACCAGGGGTTGTGTCGACCAACACAGACACCTTGCTTTCGTCCTTAGTAGAAATTTCAGATGCATCAATTTTCTGTGGGTGCTTGTGTCGACCGACACCAGTGGTGTGTCGATTAACACGGGTCGATTTTTGCATGTCTTCAGGGTGTGTCGACCGACACTCCCCTTTGGTGTCTTCCGAGCTCGATTTTGGTTCGTCTGGGCTCGATTTTTGCATGTCTTTAGGGTGTGTCGACCGACACACTCCATTTGTGTCGACCAACATAGGCGACTTTTCTGCAAAATCTTCTTCAAGCAAAATGAAATCTTCTTCAATTTCTTCTAACTCCACGAGTTTATCAACACTTAGACCCTTTTTGCATTGGATTAAGCTCCTTACCGCTTCTCAACATGATAGCATTGCATTGATACTTCGGATTAGTGTCTGTGCTTCCAGATAGGACTCCATCTTGTCTCCTCACAGATCCAGCAGTCTGCGCAACCTGAGTATCTAGCTTCTTGACATGAGTGTTCAAAACTTCGAACTTACCATTCAAATCAGTGTACATGGCATCAATTTTCCCATTAAAGTCAACTGTGATCTTCTGTTGTCCCTCTAGTATCTGCTCAAGCATAGATTTCATCTCACTTTGCTCAGTTGGTGCAGAAGGCGTTTGGTAAGATGAAGATCCATAAATCCTGCTGAAATTGTTGTTGCTCTGGAAAGGTTTCTGATACTGAGGCTTAGAGTCATACCCAAACGAGTTATGATTACCCGTAAAGTTACTCCTCTAACCGTAGCCATTGTAACCACCTCGGCTTTGTTGATTTCCAAATCTCTGACTCTGAAAACCAGTCCCACCTATGTAGTTGACATCCTCTTCAATTTCTTCTTCGGGCTCGAAAGTCTAAACCTCTGCAGCAAACTGAACCAACTTCTTGTATACCAAAATGTTGTGAACTGAATCCAAGTTGTTCTTCAACTCAGCAATCTGTTTTCCATCAATGTTTCCAGCTTGCTTTTGTCTCTCGAAATCAGCATTCTTGGTGCTATTGCTAGACGCCAAGTTCTCAATCAACACATAAGCTTCTTCGGGGGACCTCGTGTTGAAGTTCCCATTACTCGCAAAGTCAAGAGCCATCTGATATCTCCTATCCATGCCTCTGAAGAAAATACCCAGCAACTGAACCTCATTGAAACCGTGATGCGGGCAATCTCGTTGGTAAGCTCTGAATCGCACCCATGCAGCCTTGAATGCTTCAGTCGGTCTCTGTGTGAACTGGGAGATGTTATTCCTTAGATCCTCTGATCTCGCATCATCATAGAAGTTACGTAAAAACGCCTTTTTGGTAACTGTTTCAACCAATAAGCTGCTTCACCACTAAGAGAGTGTGGGAAAAGCTTACAAAAGAGATAGTCATAACTGACTCCATTATGCTTCATGCTTGTCACCAAGTCCTCGAACCTCTCAATATGATCCATAGGATGTTCATGAGCCAATCCATGGAAAGGATGCTGGCCAACCAGCGTGTAGTAGGACGGTTTCAACTCAAAATCGTTCCTACCAAAGCTAGGAAGTCTGATCACAGACCTATTCGCATAAAACTCATCAGGTCTGTTGTAATCCCCAAGTGTCCTTACTCTCCCAGCTTGCGCATGTGCCTGCGTGTTCTCAATAGCAATTGGCACGATGGGGTTTTCATCTCCATCCAATCTCTGGCCTTGCTCGTTGCAAATATGACCCTTTTGGTCCCTGATAACACCAGCTTCGTCCTCATGTAAAATCACAAGATTAACCATCTCCACTGGTTTCTTTGCTTTTCTGTTCATTCGTTCTAACCTCGCAAGCTCCTGATTCGGAAGAAACAAAAGCTGACTGTCCTTGTTGCTCCTGGTAACACGACTAGGCATACACCTGAAACACACAAGACAAAAAGATAGAACGATGTGAGTAAAACTTAAAATAAAAACTCAGTCTAAATTCTACACTTAAATCTATCGAAAACTCAAAAGAGTTCCCCGGCAACGGCACCAAAATTTGATATCGCTCAAATTAAATCCCTAGAGCTACTCTCTCAAATTAAGAGATCGATGCAGTACTTAGGGGTTGAATCCACAAGGACTCAAGAACCTCACGATCGACTTTTTCGTTTCGAATTCAGCTAAGCGAGTATAAAATAAATTAAATAACAATGCAAATAATAATCAAAACGGTTTGTTTATCATATGGGAAAGCGTCAGGTCCAGGGAATTTCTCAGAAAATCAAGTAATGAAGATCAATTAATTGGTTAAGATAGAATTACGAACAAGTTCCAGAACTCAAATCACTAATGTAAAATAAACCAACTTTCGTTGCGAGAATTAACTATGTTTAAAACTTAAGAAACCAAATTTCTTTGCGAATCCTAAATTCTAAACAAGCATTAAGCGCAGGTTCGATTTGTTCACACAAATTATCTAATCCAAATTTCTTCACAATTATCTAATTTGCTCACTCTAGGTTTTAATCAGATTATAAATCACACTGTCATGCCAATTTAACAACCTAAGATCGAGATTCTAGGTGATCAATCTAGAACTAGCTTTAAGTGCTAGGTGAAGAACTATTGAGTTTGAATCCTAACCAATCACTACAAGAAAAAAGCTCAGAAACGACGGCAAATTCCATCGAAAATCCGTTGGAAAAGGCCCTTTTCGACGGAAAAATGCTGTCGGTTCTAGGTCGTCGGAAATCAGTTTTGGTCGGAAATCCGTTGGAAATTTCCGACGGACAAATCCGTCGGAAAACAGTCAAAAATATCCGACGGATTACAGATGAAAATAGTCTGAGAAACTTCCGACGGATTTCCGACAGAACATTTCCAACGGAAAATTTCCGACAGATTTCCGACGGATTTCCTAAATTTATTAAAAAATATATATATATATATATATATATATATATATATATAATAATAATAATTAAAAAATATATTAATTATTTTAAAATTCAAAAAATATATCAATTAAAAATAAAAATCAAAATTCAGAAAACAAAAATAGTTCTAAATAAAAATTAAAATAACCATAAAAATATAAATTGTTTTTAAAATAAACCGAACTAGTTAAACATCCTGAGGAAATTGGCCCTCATAATTTCCTTCATCTGATTCAGCTCTTCATGGGTTGAGTTGTGTTCACTCTTTAACTCCTCTTATTTCTTGTCCAATTCCTTGACCTTCGCTTCACGTGCATAGACCACGTCGGTAAGCCTTTGGATCTCAGACATGTACTTCGAATAGATTAATGATTGAGAAGCCGAAAAGGAAATTTTAAATATTATGAGAACGGAAGTACAAAAAACTTCACGAATTCGTCTTCTTTTTCTTCCACGACTCAATAGCCTCACGAATCCCCAAATCCACGACTCAACTTCGTTTTTTAATAAAAATGTTTTTTTATAAATATAATATATATGGTAAATACTTATAATACAATTTTTATTTCTCAAAAAAAAAACCACATCAAAATCTCTAATCTCATAAAAACACATCCTAAATCACCAGATTAACAAAACAAACATTCACAACACCTAACAACTAACAATCTCATTCCAATCCAAATTTCTAACCACCTAACACTAACAAATTTCTTCAAACTAACAATCTAGTATACATTTACATAACTAAAACCTTGAAAAACAAAGAAAAATTATCAAACTTACGTGTTTGACATGATTTAGGCGGAATTGTTAAGAGATTCCACGAGATTCAGACTGGGATTGACCGATTTTGGTAGAGAGAAGAAGGAGAAATCGTTTGTGAGAGAGAGTTGAAAAAATGAAGAAGAAAGTCTGATTTTTTTACATTAATCGAGAATTTCCGACGGCCATATCCATCGAAATTCCGTCGGTTTCTAAAAAAAATCGTTTTGGCGGTGAACATTCCCGCATAAACAAAAACTAAAAAAATTAAATCCGTCGGAAATCCGTCATAAATTTCCAACGGCCTTCCGACGGATTTAAAATATATTTAGTGTTTAGGGTTTAGAATTTAGTAAAAATTATTTAGTAATCCATAAGTTACATATTTCAATCTTATAAGAGGTGAATAAAATAACCTAACAATGTTTTATATAGTTTTATATTTTTACAACTTCAAACTTATACATTTCACAAAGCATATCATATAACTTATACTAACACTTCGATTAGAAATCTTAATCTTGAGAATTTTACAAAACACATACCAATGAAGGTAATTTTATACTTTTACATGCTAGAGGTAATGTATATGCATTAGAGGATGTTTACCTACGTCTACGACAAATTTTAAACGAAACCCTAAACTGTAAACCACATTTTTTAAATTGTCGTCGGAAATCTGTCGGAAATTTCTGCCAGATTTCTGACTACCACTTCACAAATATGGTTTTGGGGATAAACGGCTCTTATTTCCGTTGGAAATATGTCGGAAATTTGCGACGAATGGTGGCCGTCGGAAATTTGTCGTAATTTTTTGACGAATTTCCGACATAAATGCATCTGTCGGAAATTTCCAACGAAATTTCGACGGGGTTTCCTTTCGTCGAAAAAACATCAGAAATCCATCGGAAATCCGTCAAAAAATTTCGACGGTTTGATGTCCGTCGGAACTAGGCATGTTTTTTGTAGTGAATAAATCAATATATCATTCCATGAAATCCCTAATGAGAATCCCTAAACCTAACAAGGGATCCACTCACACATATCAATTGAAATCAAAGACATGAATAAGATAGATATCATATAAATCAGAAAAGAGAAATAGAAACAGGGGTTCGAAATCTTCTCTCAAAGTAATACAAAGTATCAGATCAGCCCCAAGCTCTAAAAATCTCCAAGTCTAAGTCTGAGTAATCGTCCTCTCAAAACTTAAAAACCCTAAAATATAGTCTAAACACGAGCTGGGTTCTTTTGTAAATACATGAAACTTCAGGGCAAAGTTACAAATCTCCAAAAAGTTTTGGTCTTCACGTGGAGGTATAAAAATCGGTTTGTGTCGACCGACACACATGGCTGTGTTGACCGACACACATGGCTGTGTTGGTCGACATGGCTGAACTTGAAAAATACCAACTTTGATTTCTCAGCTACAATGCTCCATAATTCCTCCATAATGTCCAAATGATCTCAAATGTGTGTAAACATGTACAAGACTCGAAAATGACTCGAAAGACACATAAAAGTTGGTGTGTCTTTAAAACCCATAAAAACCATGATATATCAGCGTGGAAGACGAAGCATATATGATAAGTTTAAGGAGGTGATGTGTTCTTAAAAAAAGAAAAAAAAAGCTGATGTGTAAAAATTTTAAAGTAAAATGTTATGATTGGTTCTTAAATATGCTGATGTGGCAGTTTCAGAATAGCTCAAAATGTTGATGTGGAGAGACATTTGTGTTATTATAGTATTGATGATTGATTGATTTCTTTGCTTAATGATGGTTTCACATTAATATGTAATTAATGTGGCTAATTAATCATACTTTATCGTCCATAGCTAATTAACTGCATACTTAGTACTGGTTATTTGTGGCTAAATTAATCACAAATTAAAAAATGGTAATTTGTAGCTAATTAGTCACAATTTTATCCATAGCTTTCCATGGCTATAAATTCATATAGCCATGGATATTAGGCCATAATCAAGAAAAATTATTGGCTATAAGACATGTTTTTATAAAACAAAAAAAAAATGATGGTTTCATGATGTACTATGAGTGTTTAGTTATTGTGAAATTAGAGTACCAAGTTAATAGTCATGTCGAAAAGAAAGAAAAAAGGAAATATTCATGTACTTTAGTCTTTGGTTAGGGCTTTTTTTACGTACATAGCTCTCTAGTCCTGGATAACGTGCTTTCGTTTGATTTTTTTTTTTTCTTTACTCGCCCATTAAATAAGAATTTTGTGCTACCATACCAAAAAAATTGAGATGGTATTGTAACATACAATATTAGGCAGAGAATCCCCATAATTTTTTTGTTTTTTCATGTCTCATGGAATTTAAAGAAAAAGGGCTTGTTTCAAGTCATTTCTGTTGGAAAATTATGTTTCCAAGGAACCCATAACCAAATGGCAATGTATATTTGAGGCTACACACTATGGTTTTTTAAATTTATAGAAGTTTAGTTTTTTTTTATAGTTCTTTACACTACTAAAAAAATAGTTATATTGAAAGAGAAATTATTTAGTCATAATAACTACTATTTCGTAACAATAATTTATTGTGACGAAATTATTACGATTTGTGAACAGTAACAATACAATCGTCGCAAATTCTTTTTTATAACAAAAATGTAATAATATTGTGACAAATATATCTAGTAACTATTCTATCATAAATGGTGACACATCATACAACTAACAACGTCACAATTACCGACCACAAACAACATCCCAAAACCGAACCGTCGACTTTTGTGACTGTCACAACGTTCTAATTTGGTATCTTTCAACAACAGAATTATAGTCTTAAATGGTCACAAGTGATGACTAAAAAATTGGTATCTATCCGTCGCAGTTAGTTACTAAAAACATCGTTTCAAAAATGTCATATTTTATGACTGTCATAACATCCATATTTCGTCACTCATAATAACGGCACTATAGTTTAAAATCGTCACAAGTGATGACTAAAAATTTAGCACAAACACTGTCATCTGCTCGTCCTAATTTGCGACGATTTTATTGTCCCAATTTTGTGACGGTTTATCACTAAAGTTTATTACAAAACTATCTTAATTAGTTACTTATTAATTAATTGTATTAAATTTGTGACTATTAGTTACTAAAGTAAGTGTCTTATTAAAACATACACAATTAAAAAATTAATATTATTAGGTGAATCACATCATTTGCAAATAAATTACTAAAAAAGTTAATATTGAAAATAAATCTGCTCTCATAAAGAAACAAACATAGATATGATCCAAGAGAAAATAAGCAAACAAAGCATAACCAAACCGATGTGATCATGTCAAAATCCGATGTGAGGTTAAACTTAAAGATTCGCTTCTTTCTTTTCTCATCATTTTCTATATTGGTTTTTAATGACTCTTTTGTATTTAGCTACACAAATGTATGCTCAGGACAACAACATCTTATGATATCGCAAAACTTGTGTCAAACATTAATCAAACCTTTGCTTTACAAGTAAAACCTCGTTTTTGATTTAGTTTTGCCAAGTTTTCTGCTAATAATACACTAACATAAACAAAAACATACGAATGCAAAAAATTAACAAATGAAAAAAAGCAATTTAAAAATGGAAAAACGAAATAAAGAAGAGTAAGAGACAAGTATTGTTTGTTACGTTGTAATCGAACACAAACATATATTGTAAATTATAAAGTGGATCTTATGTTTGGGAATAGAGCATCTTCCTTCCGCAAAGCTTCACCTGACCTAAGCCGACTTATACAGATTTGGTTCCAAAGATCTTACCACCCCCCCCCCCCCCCCCCCCCCTCCCTCCCATGACAAAGCTATCTTCATGTAATGGTTTCTGTTGTAACTGCTGTGCTGTACTTTTTTTTTTATTTGTGTGTGTGTAAAACGCTATGTTAATTAAGGTTTTGATAAATTAAACATATTGTAAATCGAATACATAAAATAGAGCAAAAGAGGTAGAAGATGAAGAAACAATTATATTTAACTCGAGGGAAACACCAAACGAAGAACAGAAACACACCTGACCAAACCATCAAAACGACACAAGCTACCATTATTGTAGTTATAGGGATTTGAATCTCTCAAATCTATGAAATCTGACCACAGTCGGCGATCACCACAGGCACGATAGGCGGCTTGTGCCCCACAGTTTTGACCTCTTCCAAAATGCTCCTGATCACATCCAATCCTTCAACAACTTGGCCGAACACGACGTGCTCGTAGCCGAGATACTCGTCCTTTTTCATGCAGATCATGAACTGAGATTCGTTGGTGTCTGGACCACGGTTGGCCATGGAGAGGAAACCTGGACCAGTGCACTGCCTGATGAAGTTCTCATCCTCGAAGAATCTATCGTCGTAGATCGATTCGCCTCCCTTTCCGTTCCCTTCAGTTATATCTCCTCCATGGAAAAGATAATTGCGAGACAAATGGTGGATGACTGATCCCTTGTAATGGAGTGGCTTACCAAGCTTCCCTATGCCTTTCTCGCCGGTACAAAGGGCCCGGAAATTCTCTGCCGTCTTTGGGGTCGTGTCGGCGAAGAGCTCCATCACGATCCGACCAACCGGTTTACCGTCCACGGTCATATCAAAGAAAACCTTAGGGTTAGCCATTACCGGAGATGGAAATTTTAGGGTTATCGGCGAGGAGGGATTCGTATATAGAGAGAGAGGATCTAGACGTTCACTAACATGAGGATGAACTCCTCCAACGCCACCATCTCCACCAGCAGGATTAACGGTAATCGTAACCCCTTGACCAGGCGCTCCGGATCCAGCAGGGTTAACGGTAATCGTAAATCCTTGACCAGATGGAATGGCTAGGGTAAAGCCACCACCAGACAAAACGTTATTTTTCATTTTTGGAAGTGGATTAGAGAATTTAGGGTTTCTGCTTTTCGTATATATATACACCAAACGCGATGAAGATCAAAAATGGAAAATATCACTCACCGTCGATAAAGTACACTTGTAGAGATCTTAAAGCTAAGGAAATAAACTTCCAATTATAATGATACAACTAATATAAATTAAAAATTAACAATATCCCCTATAAAAATAATTAGAATTATCTCTACGATTGGGTCATAATATAATCCTTTCAAATCTTCCATAACTAAATTTTTAGAAGTTATTTATTTCAGCTTATAGTTAAGATTTGGTAGATTTTATTTATGTATAAATTTTCCCATAAATTTAAATTATAACAAATCCTAAAAATGTAGCTTCTTCATCTAAAATAGATGAACCAAAATGCAACTGTTATATGGGAAACAACTAAATAAAAATTTGGTGAGAAAACATTCTTTGTATAAATTTAAAAAAAATGAGTAAAAATTGTAATTATTATATAGAAAAAAATCAAAGAAATATTTTGTCAAAATAATCTTTATATAGATTCATAAAATAAATGAGTATATACAATTTTTATTATAAGTGAAATAATTTCAATGATTTTTTTATCCTTTTGTTAAGAGTTTCTATATCTAGATTAAATCCAAACTGTATGTATTGTGTGTATAAAATATTTTGGTGATTATATGATATTGTGGTGTATATATTTTATAAAGATCCCAAAACTAGAATTAAAAATTATTTGGAAAGATTTAATTAGAATTAATTTACAAAAAGCTCATTTCTATATGAAAGTATATGCAAAACGGATTTTTTAGCTTGTGGCTTTCTAAGATTTAGGACCGGTTATAGAGATCTCTTTTTTATTGTAAGTTTTGGATAATACTATAACTCTTCATCATTTGATTAATATAAAATATGTTTTTATTACAAGTTGTTGCGTATTTTAGATATTATTATTTATAAACTAAAAATTCTATAAAATCACAAGATTTAAACTCACAAGATTTAAATTAAATCAACATCGGAATTGAACATTATATTATTAACAATTTCTAACTATGAAACGATAATGTTGTAATTTATTTTATACTTAAAAATTAAAGAATATTTAATCCGCGTATTACGCGGGAGTCATTTAGTTATGTTTTAAACTGAAATGCATAGGCTATTAAATTCGTAAACAGAGTTCACTTAAAAAATTGAAAGCATGAAAAAATTGAAACATATGTAATTTTTAAACAGCTCAATTAAATGAAGATATGTTAAAATTTTGTTTAAAAATTACTCCCGACGCTTTGAAGCCAACCGTGTTGTGGCTAAAATCATTGCTCGACTAAAAGATTTAGTTAGGGTACGAAGGCGGAATCAACATAAAAGTCGCGTTCTTCCACGTACTTATAGGATTTTGGAGTACAAATGTGTTATCTTAGAATCTGTAAAGGCAATTATTGTCGATGCCGCTGACTATGTGAAATAAGTACAGAAACTGCTGAAAGATTGTTTCTTAAGAAACAAAAATAATTCCTCCGACAATGATCCCTCAAAGTTGAAATCTGGGTTTGAACATGTGCTAAACGATTGTGAAGATCTAGAGCCTTATCTAAAGGCGTATCTTCTTTTTCTGTTGGAAACTTTGGTAATCCCGAACAATATCAGGGCTATTTCTCCTATGTTCCTACCACTCCTAGGAACATAGAAGGGCGGCAAGTCTGTGTGGGGGGGGGGGGGGCAGTAATGTTGGCAGTCCTCAAAGATTTACTGGACAAAACAAAAACAAATCTTGAGACGAATGTCACCACAAGTTTGATCGCTTTTACTTTTTTTTGTTTTGTTTTAAAGTTCCATTCTTTTCTTGGTTTTGCTTAAAAACAATGAATATTTGTGTGTGTAAGGAGATGATTAGTTACATTTGTTTGGTCTAGAAATGGAGTTTGACATGGGTAAAATGTTTGTCTTTCAAACTCGCTAGTAATATTTGCAAGAAAGAACAACTGCGTAAACCTAATACATAAATCAACCACGTCGCTCACTGTAGAGGGAAATTTTTGCTTTATAGGAGCCACCATTTTCCCTCGTAATGAAATCTAGATTGTGGATTTACATTTTTGTACAATTTTTTATATATCATAATGATATTCATACAATTAATTTCAATTATCAACCGAAAAATCAAAAGTGATTTCTTCAATAATTAAATCCCAAATAATTTAGGAGTGACAAACTAAATATACATTAAAAAAAGGCTTGGTATATTCCAACAACACTTTATTTTTCCAATATCTTCTTAAATGGTGTAATGAGAAATCTAATCCATTCATAACCTTCTTTTTCCGCAAATCTTAACGGCCACATGTAACTTCAACAACAGACTTTTCTATGGACGTTGATAAACTCAATCTTGAATCTCGTTTAAAATAACTAAATAACTGTTTAATTTTTCTATTAATGGTTTTTTATCGACGTTCTGAATTTATTTTTAAGAATGATCTTATTTTGTTTTGCACTTTTCGCGTTTGGTTATTTTTTCATGGGTTATATAAAATATTAAAAACTAAAAAAAAAATAAATGAAAATATAAGAATCAATTCAACAAAAAATTTTAAAAAAGAAATAGATACATGAATAGCAAAATAATAAAAAATTAATAAAATTTAAATAAAAATAGAAAACATGGATATTTGAAAATATTTTATCAAATTTAGTTGGATATCAAGTAGTCAATAATCAAAAAAAAAATTGGTAAACTTCTCGATCAGTGGTTTCACATCAATGTTTTCAATCTTATTTTATTGATTTCGACATGTGATTTGATTTTTGTTTTCTACTTTTCGTTTTTTATTTCTTTTCACGGGTTATAAATATAAAACTATAAACCCGCATATATATGAGGGTCCTAAATTTAAATAGAAATATGAAAGTCAATTCAACAAGATTTTGAAAAGAAAAAATATATGAGCTAGTAGCAAAATTCTAAAAAATAAATCTAATTCAAATATAAATAAAAAACTAATTATTTAAAAAGAAGTGATCAAATTAAAATAATAAAAAAAATTATGATAATTGGTTTGCATATGCATCTATTTTGGTGATTGCTATATATATGATCATTGGTTTGCATATGCATCTATTTTCATCTCACTTTTAACCCAAAAAGAAAATCGTAATTTTCATATCACAAGCAGTTTCGCATTGAAAATGAACCTTCCATTTCAATGCAATTTGCTAATGAATGGGATGATTCATGTTTTATTTATTTATTATATGATGTCTCTGTTACTTTCATTTTGAAATTTATAACATCTTCGTCACCACGATAACTAATATATATACAAGGGGTCCTTGTATAACGGATAGCGAGCTTCATCCAGCGTAATTAGTATAGTGGTTTAGTCATTAAACTAGTATTATATCATCCGTGCTACGCATAGTACAGTATATACATATATACATTTTATAAAATTAAAACATCTAAGTGTATGTTATCTCTAGGATTATTATCGGTAAACATAAAAGAAAAAAAAAATGTTAATTTTATTGTTTAAAAGTCCAATATGAACCTAAGATAAATATAAATGCTATCTTTATTCTTTAACCAAATGAAAAGCATTAAGTATCAAAAATAAATCGAAGAAAACAAATCTCTAGTAGAAAAGTACAATTCAAATTTTAGATAATTTGACTTTACTATATTTTTGCTAGTCTTACATATAATAATATTATATTATATTAATCGAACTTCTTTGATCTATAAAATCAAATTTAGTTAAAATGAAATTCACTTTTGGAACAACATGGAAGAAAACGACGATTAGACACATTTTATACAATAAATAATGAAGAAAAAGTTTGTTTTCACTCATCACACTCCTTCTTTCTCGTACTTTTGTTACCTTTTTCATTTTGAAGGCTCGTTTCCACAATTTTGTTCATGACAGAAGCTACATAGTAATTGGTAATATCATTTAAGAACAACAAAAGCAAGTATGTATTGATCCGGAAGTAAACATAAGTAATATCGCTGCATTTCTAACACAACAAAAAATGGAATGTTAACTTAAACCTTGGTCTTGATCTAAACATGGATCTTTCTCGTTTTTCCTACCACTCGAGCTTCTTATACGCCCGTGTTTGTTGTCTTCTAGTTTCACCACATTTTACTCTTTTTTTTACTTTTTCGTTGTGATGCTTCTTAAGCTTCTTCGGGCCTTGTACTTGTGCTCAAGGCGAACCTCTTACATACCCTTGCTCTATGCAAAGTCACCACCACAATATATAAACATGTTCCTCGCAAATGGATAATTGATTCAGTATCAAGGAAGAGGAGTTTATTTTAAAAATGTGATTGATGTACTTTATTTATTTTTACGTACATTTTTCAACATATGTAGATATCTAGAAGAGCAAAGCTGCAAAAAAAAAAAAAAAAAGTTTGGAAAAAGAAATTTGAGACACCCCAGATTTGGATTTGAGCATTTTGATCTCACTAACCTTGATTTGAACGTTCACTAAATTTGTAGTAGCTCCTCGCTAATAGTCTATAATAGTCTATAGCCAATTTGTATTCTCTTTTTCTTCTTTAGTTTGTCGAACGGAATTGCTTCGAAGAAGATATTTGCCATCGTTTGGCCAGAAGATTGTGTCGATTTCGATATTGTTGTAGATCCATCTGTGGATATTCCGTTTAACAAAAGTCGAACTATCTCGTTAGAGATTAAAATTTCATCACAGTTTATAAGATAGTAAATAGAAACTATTTGAAGAAAATTTAGGGATTTGCAATTTGATTCAAGTAGAGAGTAATTTGACTTGTCGTGATTTTAATCTTTGAGGAAAATGAGCAGTTTCAAAAATGGTGAGATTGTGATGTAGTGTGAGAAAATCTAGAGATTTTTAATTTTATATAAAAAATAAATAAATAAAATGAGTTGATAAGATGCAGTAGTTTCGCGTTTTATTTTGCTATATTTACTTGTTGAGTTTTTATTTTTTTATTTAAATCCGAAGCACAAGCCAATCTGGTATAATATTATTGGTTAGGTGACGGATTACGATTATGTTGTCGCCAATGTTTGTTTTTTTATTAGACTGAGAAGGAAGAAAAAAAAAAAAAAAAGGGAACCTAATTGAACCAAGCCCAATTAATAAGAGGCCGATGATGGGAGAAGCCCAGTTGAGATCGTGATCGCATAGTAATCTCCGTACAAACCGTTTCAGTGTGTGAAGGCAACAACACCCCCCCACCCCCTCTCCAACCGACAGAGAGAGAGAGATGTGTCTTATCAACTTGGGTTTCGATAGTTACCGGAGAGCATGTTGATTGCCTGGAGCAAGCGTCGGTTGGTGAGTACGGAGACTAGACGCTCTGTTTTTGTTTTTACTTGACATGAACTAGACGCTCTGTTTGTATTGGTTAGATCCAGTATTTTGATGGCGTTTAATCAGGTATATCGATGCCTGCCAAGCTAGCAGTATACTCAGGTAGATGGGCACGAGAATCAAATCCAGAGTTGCATAGTATACACATCGGGTCCACCAACTTATGAAGAGGTATTCCTCCCCAAAACCAAACCTTTAACTGTAGGATATGGCGGTTTTAGCAGCTGATACACTTCTCCTGTAGAAAACTTCAGTTTCTTTCGCCCTTTTATCCACCACTCGTAATTGTCTTTTTCATCTGTCATGAAAGCTTCTACTTGTCGCCAATACTATTGATATTCTCTTCTCAACTTTCTTCACATATCCTTAGCTATAAGCTATGGGAAAACTCTACTCTGCATTGTTAATCATTGTGTCTCACGTCCCTGCTTTTGCTGCAAGAAAAGTAGCTATCTTTTCCCAAGTTCTTGTCACTTATGTGGGATTATGTAATTAACAAGACTGCTGCTTTGTTTTTTTGGTTGACTAAAATGTCCTACATCCTTTACCTGGATTGGGATCTCCCTCGCATGGCTCTGAAATCTCCCCCTAAGCCCTTACACGCGTAAGTGAATCTCATCATGACTTGCTCGGATCCTTTTTGGGAAGGGTACATATGACTTCACGTCTTTTTCTATGCTTAAGTCTTTGATCTTTTTCCTTCTTTTCCATTTCCAGCACGTTCATCAATGTAATAACGATGTCTCGATAACAATGGGAAACCTTGTATACATTCAGATGGTACTGGCTACATCTCTGAGGACATTGCTCGGATGTGTCCAATAGATATGTACAAAGGGAAGTGTATCACAAGTGACAATGTTTGCTTGGTTTCACTCTTGTTTCCTTATCATATTTATTTCTGGTATGTAGTTTACAGTCCATGTTTAAACTCGATTATGTATTTGACTATCACTTACCCACAAGTAGTAACGTTTTTTTTTTTTTTGCCAACATTCTCTGCTGATCCAGTTTCGGATGCATTATGATGGTTATGCTGTTAAGAAATCTTTTCTATGGAACAATAAAGTAAATAGACTCTTTTTCATGTAAAAAACCTATTCTAGTATTACTTCCCGTATTGTCCAGGTCATTCGATGATCAAGGTATATAAAGATCGAACCTTGTCAAATTTTAGCACCTGTAGGTAGTCACTACACCGTATCTATCTCTTGAATTTTCTTATTTGATAATCTCGGGTTGTTTCCATCTTGCAGTAATCCACCAAAAAGAACAAAGCTACCAAGGAGTTTGGACACGCTGCTGAGCTACAAAGGAGAGTCCCTAATGATTTAATTTTTGGATACATACTGCTCAGCACGTGGAAAGAGTCCACAACCATATTCTTCAGCAGACGCTAAGTGTCTTGGAAAAGAAGAATGTTGCACAATTGTCTTGGCTGGTATCTATTCTTCAGCAGACGCTTAAAGGTGTGGTTAAAACTCTAAAGCATTCTCGTTCTTTTGCAATTTTGAGCTTAGAAACTGAGTTAACTAACTAAGATGTGTCATGAAGTCTTTAATACCATAGAAAATATGAGGAGGCACTCAATGGGTCTTTTATTAAGTTAATTTGTTTTGTGCAGCTGTCTTTAATTATGGGAATATGGAAGATAAGAATGTTGCACAAGTGTCTTGGCTGGTATCTATTCTCTTAAAGACAGAGAATATTGATCTCAAAACAGGAAGGCTTCCTGTGACGGAAATATACTATCTCATGGCCATAGTGGACCCCACAGGTGAGATAAAGGAAGATGAAGTATTTGTCATCCTATATGCCACCCAAGTCTTCTCTTGCTTTTCATTTTTGAGTGTTACATGGAAACATTAAGAAACAGTGATTTGTTTCCTTGGAATTGTGAATTAGCTTTTCATTTTCTCACTGCTTTCTTTTTCACGGTTTTGTAGCGAATTACCATTGGTAATTGGAGTACACAAGATCTCATCATCCTGAACTTTGGGTTACCTTCATAAATCGGTAAACTCTAGTGTTTTGAAGATGAGCCGGTCCCTGAGTTTCACATGGATACATGTAGACACTAGACGAGAAATACAAAGCTGAATTGAAGAAGGCAATTGAGCGTAATAGAGGTATATCTCAAGTCCACTTCTATTTTTGGATTAATATTTGACAAAGAAAAAAAGAACCACAATCTTCATGCTGCTATCGATTATTAAAGTAGACAAGAATCCATCAGAAAATAGCTAAACATTGTTAAAAAAAAAAGTGCAACATCACTCGAGCTCAAGCTTGTGGAGCCAATACAAGCTCTGGCTGATGGATCATCATCTTCTGAATGGTTTGGTCCTTGCAGATAATGAACCATGAATTTCTGACCTCCAGTCAAATAGTAACGTCTCGCTGAAACAACAAGATGCGCAACATATGAAAATCGGTAGTGTACTTCTACCTGTTGTGGACCAATCTATAATAATAAAAAAGAAAAGAAATGTAAGTACATAAAACACTAAATGTACCAGAATTGAGTAAGGAAGGCAAGAAATTTTCAAACCAGAAAAATATCTCGGATATGGCTATCACCGTAGGGGTGTTTGTCCCTACGCCGCAGAAGCTGTATGGGATACATGAAAAGGTCTTCAGTAGGTTCGTGAGCAATATGATCGGTTATCGGAATTGTATTGTACTGCAACAGGAACGACACTTCGGATTGGGATAGTGTGTGATGCAATGAATTCTCGCTCTGCACATGTACATAGAATCATATTCAATACTCAAACAAAATACATCCACTAATATCAATATCACAACATTTACCTATCAAATATGTTAAGTAGGTAGCTTCACAACATAATGTATTACACAATTGGAAATAAAATTCAAAGTTGATAGTGATATTTTACTGTACAAAATACATCCACTAATATCAATATTACAACATTTGATTTCCTATCATATATGTTAAGCATGAGGCTTTAGAACATAATGTATTACACAATTGGAAATAGAATTCAAAGTTGATAGTGATATTTACTGTACAAAATACATCCACTAATATCAATATTACAACATTTGAATACCTATCAAATCTATTAAGTAGGGGGCTTCACAACATAATGTATTACACAATTGGAAATAGAATTCAAAGTTGATAGTGATGTTTACTGTATATTACAACATTTGATTACCTATCAAATCTGTTAAGAAAGGGGCTTCACAACATAATTTATTACATAATTGGAAATAGAATTCAAAGTTGATAGTGATGTTTACTGTACAAAATACATCCACTAATATCAATATTACAACATTTGATTACCTATCAAATCTGTTAAGCAGGGGGCTTCAGAACATAATGTATTACACAATTGGAAATAGAATTCAAAGTTGATAGTGATGTTTACTGTACAAAATACATCCACTAATATCAATATTACAACATTTGATTACCTATCAAATCTGTTAAGCAAGATGGTTCACAACATATAATGTATTACACAATTGGAAATAGAATTCAAAATTGATAGTGATGTTTACTGTACAAAATACATCAACTAATATCAATATTACAACATTTGATTACTTATCAAATCTGTTAAGCAGGGGTTCACAACATAATGTATTACACAATTAGAAATAGAATTCAAAGTTGATTTTGATGTTTACTGGTTAATATCGTTTGAGAGTTTTGAAAAAATGTTTCCGCCAAGGGATTCACATTAGAAACTTGACCTTTTTGCATCTTAGCACAATTTTTTCTTATGGAGACACTAACTAGATAGATGAGGGAGGTAAAGAGATTGTTCCTCAGAGATCAAAGCATCAAGTACAAATATGTGATCCTTTTTGAGGTGTTTGTTTATAATATTTCAGGATCTGTGGAAGACATTGACTTTCATAGTTGATATCCTCATAATCTATGTAAAAAAAAAAGGCTCGTGACTTACTGGTGAAAATCGCATGTTGAACATTCGCATTTGCTTGTTGATCTCCACCACCACCACCATCTGCTTGGACTCCACCTTGATTACCACCACCATCTGCTTGAACGTCATTTGGAAGGTTTATGGTGAAACCCCCCCCATTTGGCAAAAAGTTAAAAACCAAACCACCACCAGGTGGAGGTGGAGGTACCATCAGAGCTGCTCCATTAAAATGGAAAGCAAGTTGCATTTTCAGAGACAAGCGAGATTTAATTTCAGAATTTAGGGATTGAGGGATTTTTGCAGCGATGAAAAATCGGGGACGATGACGATGACACTGTTCACACTTTTGGATAACGATGACACTGTTCACAATTTTGGGTTTTTGGGATAATAATTTTGGGCCACAAATAATTGGGCTGATTTTGTCATTTTGTACAAATAAACTAGGTGGGGACCCGCGCCATACGCAGGAGAGTAAATTCACAAACATATTTGTAATATTAAAACATAAATATTCGAATATCAATTCAATTTTCAATTTAACCAATCACTTTATTATCGAAACAATAAAACATATTTGAGTTTGAATGTTGTTATAATCTTATTATTTTCAAATATAAATAAACAAACCAAAGTTATCATGACCATATTTACGTGTTAAGAAATATATTGTTCTTAATAGTTATTATTTTGAATAACATATAAGAATTTAAAAAGAACATAACATTGCAGTGTACTAAATATCAGATGAATGAATATACTTTTTAAAAAAATCATTTCACGATCACATCTTAACTTTCTGATATCAGAATTAACAACGGCCATACCAATATGTAAATATATAATGTTTCTAAATACGTCAATCAACCTTTTAAAGCAAATGAAAATTTTCTAGATTTTGAATAGAAAATTAATAATACATCAAAAAGAAAAAGAAAAATAAATAAATGAGAGATAATCGTAAGGACACCCAATCTATTACTTGGTGTGCGAATTACAAGTATTGCATGTGTGTTGTTTATTTTGAATTCATCTACGCGTCGTCTTCGCTCCAAAAAGTCTGGAGTTTGTATAAAGCCTCGACAAATATAACCACAAAAAATCTGATTTAAAACCAATCCACATAAATTCAATTTAAAAAAATAACAAAACGACAATGCAACCAAACATGACACAAGTGACCACGTACAATAAATAACTAAAAATATTATATCTACCACTCATCATCCATTGTGGAACCAATTGACCTGTCAATCATCTTGGGAGGAAGCATGTAATGTAATATCAAAAAATATTTTCGAATCATGAATAGTGTACTGATACGAAACAAATTCATCTCTGCGTCCTGTGTGGAGAGAAAGAAAACATGAATATATTTATAAAATTAAAAGAATATTGATTATTGGTTAATTTTACAAAATACATCGTCATTTATACGTTTTTATTTCAAATAATACATACAAAGTAAACCAAACTACGATATTATCATGTATCAAATATTACGAAGATAGATTTAAGATTCACAAAAAAATACAATTACATCTTACCATGTATGAGAATGTAGAACAATCGCCTTTTTTTTATGTTTCTAGGTATTAAAAACTATCGTGGATCTAATGGATAAGACTCTGATTGGAAGTATATATATAACTTTGCGTAGGCATCATATTATAGAATGAAAACACACAAATATAACTTCAAAACGAAACATAAATTGGTGACTTATAATTAGATAAATCAAATCCACTTTTTTGGTATCCAATTTTACCGGTTTATTATAAAAATTCAAACCACTAAAAACTATTTGTATTTCGGTTTGATTTTGGTTTGTCTTTACCATTTTGTAGATTTTTTGAATGAAATTTCAATTCGATATGATAATTTCAATAAACAATTTGTCTTTACCAGCTAGTAACTCTTTTAAGACACCACAACTCATAAACTCATAAGCCAACATCTCTTACTTCACGAGTTCCTTTATTAAAAAACCTCCGATTGTGATTTTACCAACTTGTTTTCAACTGTAAACGGTTTCTCAAAAATGATGGAACTCGTTTCGAATCCACGAAACATACCGTTTCCAATCGCAATCAGAGAAGCCATCGATTCGTTGATACACATATCTCATCAAAAGCCAATAGACGGAAGAACCACCAAAGACATCCTCATAAACTAATCGACATCGCCGTATATTATCTAGGGTTTTTTTTAATGCTGAGTTTTTAGTATTTATAAGATTTCGTTAGGGTTTTATCAATGGTATTTTAGTCAAAACGAATTCGATGGTACGGAGCTTAAATAAAAGGATTCGTTAATGGCATAAAAATAATTTCAGGTCTGAAAGTAATTCTGGAACCACCATATCAGAAATCGCACTTAATAAATAATAAAATATAAAATATTTAATTATCTATTCAGTTTAAAAAAATACATAAATTTCAACTTAACCGGACACCTACATATTTAAATTTGAATATTGTGGTAATCTTCTTATTTTTAATACAATATTAAACAAATCAAAATTATATTGATCATATATGCGTGTCAAAAAATTTATTTATCTTAATATGTTATTATTTTGATCGTAATTAAAAATCAAGATACCTAAAATACATACAATTGACATTACAATCAAAGTATACCTTGTGCAGAAGTTTTAAGAGCAAACTTTTATACTATAATGATTAACTTTTTTTTGTTTTAAATAAAATATGATGATTCTATATTCCACAGTGAAAAAAAAAACACAATCACTAACAAAACCATCACTAACAAAACCTGTACATTCCTGCTTCAGACTATTGTCACACTTCTCCCAACTTTTTCTCCTTAAGAGAGATAAAAAGAGATGTTAAGTCGACAAATTCATCTCACGGTAAGGAGAATCAGACATAAATAAAATAAAGTCTAAAGGGAATGACTCACTTCTCTTGTGGGAGGTAGCTGTATGTGGAACAGCTTGTCTCTGTCTTTGTCACCTGCAGAAGAAAGAGAGACAATACAATGACATAAGGAAGATATATCATATTTCTGAGCCTGTGGTTTCAATCAGATTAAAATCTCGTATTTGTAGGAAAATTATATGAAGATAGATAAATGAATACAAACCTCTAAAGTATGAGAGGATCCTGGGGGAAGAAATGGTGTCCAAATAATAGGGTCTGAAGAGGATTCAATGTATTGTAGTTGGTGAGCAATGGAGCAGTTAAGAGAGAGGTAAGTGGGTACATGCTTTTCTGAAGAGACAAAGCAGCAGCAGCACCGCCTCCTAAAGCAACTATGTGACTCACGACCGGTTTTTCTATTTCCTTGCTGTGATTCTTCTCCATATTGATGATGTTACGGTTTGCATTCTCATCATTTCTCTAGTGCTGCTTTCTTGAATCTGCAGCACTTTCTCCTCTAGGCTCTTGAAAGCAGGCGACTTAGACAAAATGCTTAAAGCAGAAGAGGTCGAGGATGGTCATAATATTTGTTTTTCTTTTCTCTGAGTGCCACGAAAGACACCAAGGTTTGGCCCTTTGTTTGATGCTTTTGATGAAGATTCTGGTTGACGGGTTTTGTTGACCCCCCACCACTTTATGTATCCTATTAGATCGATCTTTTTTTTCCAAAAAAAAAAGCTACCTAGAAAGTCACCTTCTATTCCCCGATCATCATCTGCCCCTGTTATTAATGAGAATAAATTTTACATGGTCCAATGCATCTTCAAAGATGGGGGTAAATGTTGTTAGAAACTCACCATAGTGAATGTTAATGAAGTATTCAGGTCCAGCCATACGACTGTTTGATGCGTCCCGTCTGCTGGTCCGGAATTGCAAAATAGTTGCAAAAACAGTAGAAATGCATATCAGGTATGAATGCTAATTGTGGCAAAGAAAGGTAAAAAGACAAAAATGAAAGAGGGCTACGGCCAAAACACAGCAAACCCAAGAAGTCTGAAGATAGATTGGCCATATATATATACCTAAGAGTAGTATATAAACACTTCTTATGAAATTAGCAAGTGATAGTCCATAATGTGTCAATTAATCAAACTATGATGATCCATAATTTGTCACTAAATATTTTCCTTCTAGACACTATGAGACGCACAGAGATAGTCAATCTTGATTTCGTAGTTTTAAGACAAAAAAGAGAAATAGGTAATCCATTTTACCTTTGAAGTCCACGATATTTCGTTAGTCCCCTTGAGAAACTGCTGCTTTTTCTGCCAAAAGGATATCTAAATAGTATCGGCAATATATGCATGTACTAAAAAAACATTAAGAAACAAAACGCATCAACATCTCCTACTGCTATGGGACAAAACCACAGAACCGTGAGCATGGATTGAACAGAGCATACAACTCTCGACACACTGAGACATGAAATGATATCGGCAACTAAAAGAAAGATACACCGAGTAACAAACATCGCAATTCAAACAGAAGCTAGCCTCAAACCCATAGTGTACGATCGTGATTCTTAGGTGCTAATCAACAGTAGTTTGAATGTAATAAGATCACAATCAGAAAGCAAAGAGATTTCGTTTCGATAAGGGTCAGTGTCAAAATCAACTCTTAGTAGCAACCGATAAGACACGGGAAAGGCATTTCAGCGGCGGAGAAGCTGCCGGAGAGACCCTTTACATCAAATCAAGAGAGAGCAAGAGTTCTTTACCACCTTTGCCGAGAATCTCTGCGGCTGTCATCTCCAAGTAAACCACTCGAAGATCCAAATATGTGGATTCCGCTAGGGTTACACAAAAAATCAAACCAAAACTCTTGTGACTCCATCCTTCTCCTCTTATGTCATATTTCCGGAAGTAGATCCAGAATTGAAATCCCAAATCTACCAAAATAACCCATAGAGAAAACCAATCCACGAAACAGACCCTTCGCTACTCGCATGGTGTTTTAATAGTGTGCTTTTACATTGATCTAGGTTGGAAACAAAACCAACAACAAAATACACAAAATCGCCATCTGTATCATCGTTTTACACAAAATCAACAAAACAGAAATCCCGTCTACAGCCTAGGTTTATAATCGTATTACGGTTTTTTTTTTCTACAGAATTTTTAAATAACGATTTATAAGATTTCATTAGGGTTTTATCTAGGGTATTTCAGTCAAAACGAATTCGATGGCACAAAACATAAATAAGAGAATTCATTAATGGCAGAAGGATAAAAACAGGTCTGAGAGTGAACCTGGAACCACCACATAGGATTTCGCACTTGCTAAATAATAGTATGATAATTAAATATTAATTTGTTGAAAAAATGCCAGATAGCAAGTTGACAAAAACGACGATTTAAATATTAACTTTTGTGATTTCTTCATTTTTTTTTTGACATCTGATTTTAAATAAAAGAAAACAAGAGTGATACAAGCTATTTTATGGGAACAAAAGCCACAAGAAGGAATTGTTCCATACCAAAAAGACACAAAATAGCTTTAACCTAAAGACTATTACTTACACTATAACTTTCATTAGCCAAAAATTGAGATAACCACAAGGGAGTCCCAATGGCGACATAAGATTGTCCACGAAAGTCCCTAGTTACACTGATAGCTATTAACAAGGCTCCCCTATTAGAGTTAGCATCCTCAGCTTCAAACTTCCAATCTTTAATCCGAGAAAGAGCCAACAAAAATTCTGATACCTGCAATGAGAAGGAAGGCCGAGCTTGAGGTCTTTCCAAAGCCTTAACCAACTCAGCAGCATCAGACGCAAAAATGACTTTGTTTACTTTGTGGGAATTCATGCTCTCAATGGCCCAAAGGATGGACTTATATTTAGCATCATCCAAAGACTCAATCCCACTAAAGCAAATTCTACTATGAAGGAGAACAATACCTCTTGCATTCCTCAATATCCAAGATGCTCCTCCAATTTTGTGTTTTTTTTACCAGGAGATCCCAATATTGCATTTGAGCCAAGGAGCTGGAGGCAACCTCCACTTCTTTTTCATCCTCATCATCTCTGTCTTCGCAACATCCGTTGGATTATTCTCAAAAGCCTGCTAGAAAAACCAAAAATCAGCTTCCTCCCTAGCTTTGAGAACTACTTCAGAAGCCAAATAGACCTTCCCTTCTAGGGGTGGGCAAAATTCCCGAACCGAACCTAACCGAACCGAATAACGTAATTTGGTTCGGGTTCGGATAATCCAAATAACCCAAACGGATCCATCACTAAACTTATTTGGTATTTGGTTCGGTTCGGTTTTTTACCGAATACCAAATTACTTAATTGGTTAACCGACATTAAAATACATATCACTATTAGAGTTTTTTTATATTTATAGTTAATTGGTTTTAGATTAATGTTCATAACTTCATTAGTTTTATACTTTTGAAATTTGCAGTTTTGACTTTTCGTTTGCTTTTTTTTTTAAAGTTGTCATTTTTTCTCCAACGAACAAACCTAACGCTAGTGTTTCTGGCGAGTGAGAATAAAAAACTAAATATTTGAGAATAGAAAACACGAGGACATTTATTTATTTTAAAAGAATTTAAACGTTGGAGTTTTATTTGTTTTTAAACGTTCGATTTTCTATTATGAATGTGTAGTTTTTAAACAGAAAAGCAACTAAAATTTGGTCAATAAAATAAACGAAAATTAATTGGGTAATTCCTTCCAAAACCCGAACGAAACCGAACCAAACCGAACTGAACCGAATTAAAAGTAAATCCCAAATGGAACTTATTTTTCTAAAACCAAAAAAACTGAAACCCGAATAACCCGAACCGAACCGAACCGATTAACCGAATGCCCACCCCTATTCCCTGCAAAGAAAATCCCATTCCTATTCTTCCACATAAACCAAAGGAGCCAAGGGAATAAGCTCCTAGATTCCAGAGGAACAGTGCTGCACTTAGACTTGGTGAGAAGATAATGAAAGTTTGAGAACAAAGAGACATTATCAAAACCACCTGCTGGACAAGGAAAACAAGACATTGCCCAAATTTTCCTGGCCAGAGTGCAAGAGAAAAGAACATGGTTAACTGATTCAGACTCAAGGCCACAAATTTCACAACGATAATCAATCTTTATGCCACGCATGGCAATCATATCAACTACAGGAAGAGCATCACTTAAAGCTTTCCATAAAAAAGCATTGATCTTAGGCACAGTTGAAATTGACCAAATAAGCTTCTTGATCTCATTAGTAGACGGATTCATTGCAGCCATTCTGATAATCTCAGAACTGTTTTTCTTATGAGCTAACCAATAGCTAGACTTAACTGAAAACTCACCACTTCTATTGTGTCTCCAGATCCAAAAAACTTCTTTGGACACAACTGGCTTCATGGCAAGAATAAGGGAGATGTCAGCTGGATAAAATAAATCCTCTAAATAACTTAATTTCCAACCCCTGGTTCTAAAGTCAATCAACTTGTCAACCTTGAGACTAATATCAATAGGGTTGTTCTTGATCAACGGAGCTTTTCTCTGCACATCTTCAATCCACTTATCAGTCCATACATACAAAGATTTTCCATTGCCTAGCTTCAGATTGAGCCCTTTAATCAACAATTCTCTACCATGAAGGATACTTTTCCATCCGTAGGAAGGTCTAGGTCCTTCAACAGACAGCAAGAACTCACCAAAATTAAAGTATCTACTTTTCAACAATCTTGCTAAAAGGCAATCAGGACAGTTTAAAATTCTCCAGGCTTGTTTACCAAGAAGGGCTTGATTAAAGCACTGAATATCTTTCATGCCTAACCCACCTAAATCTTTGTTAAGGCACAACTTATCCCAGTTGACCCAATGGATCTTCCTTTTATCTTCAGAGGTATTCCAAAGAAAAGTAGACATAGCACTAGTAAGGGAAGTAACTGTGGCAACAGGCAATTTAAAGCAGGAAATAGCAAATACTGGCATAGCAAGAGCCACTGACTTCAGAAGAATCTCCTTACCACCTTGAGAAAGAAGACGACCAAACCAACCAGACATCCTATTCTTTAATCTTTCATGAATGAAGGATAGCATTTCTATTTTTGAACCACTAAAACATTCAGGTAATCCAAGATATGTACCTGCCCCACCTTTGTTAAGAATGCATGTGATCCCCTTGATTAAGACCTTAACATTTTCCTCCACTTTAGCTCCAAAGGTAATAGAAGACTTATTCAGGTTAATCACTTGACCAGTAGCTTCCCCATACACTTTCAGAATGCCATTAAGAGCTCTTACTTCACTAACCTCTGCTTTGAAAAAAAAAAGACTATCATCAGCAACCAAGAGATGATTAACTGATGGACCATCTTTAGAGAACTTAATACCATTGATTGTCCTCTGCTGCTCTGCCATTTGAAGCATATGAGTTAAACCTTCAGTACATAAGACAAATAAAGATGGAGAAATAGGATCACCTTGTCTCAAACTCCTCTTAGGCTTTATAAGACCAAAAGGCTGATCATTAATCAAGATAGAATATGAAACAGAAGTGACACAGAACATAATCCAGTTGATCCATCTAAAATGGAAACCCATTGCCACCAATAAAGCTCTAAGGTAGCTCCATTCCACTCTATCATATGCCTTGGACATGTCAGATTTGATAGTTATTGATTCCTTTGAAACTCTCGGATGAGTCCTCAAACTATGCACCAACTCATGGGCTATCAATATGTTGTCAGAGATAAGACATTCTGGAACAAAAGCTGATTGAGTAGGAGATACTAAAGCAGCAAGAAAAGGTTGAAGTCTCTTAACCAGAATCTTGGAGATAACTTTATATACCACTGAGCAAAGACTAATAGGACGCAATTCAGTCATCATAATGGGCTTAGATACCTTTGGAATAAGACACAGATGAGTGTAGTTCCACTCCACTAGAAAGGAACCAGTTAAGAAGAAATCGTTTACCTCCAATGTGACTTGATGCCCAATAACATCCCAATACTTCTGATCAAATCATCCAGTCATACCATCAGGACCTGGCCCACTAGCAGCTTTCACCGAGTAAACTACATCTCTAATCTCCTCAGAAGTAACTTCTTTAATGAGTTGAACATTCATAACCTCAGTGACCTTTGGAACAAAATTCTGAAACAAACCACTGAAAGTAGCAGGAGAAGAGGAGGAAAACAAAAGCTTGAAATAATCCATTGCTACTTCACCTTTGGAAGCTTCTGATCTCTGAAAAACCCCATTACAATCCTTTAGCTTCCTCAATCTTTTCTTTTGTCTGTTTGCTTTAACAGCTTCATGAAAGAACTTTGTGTTTCTGTCTCCTTCCAGCACCCACCTTTCTCTACCCCTCTGACTCCATAAGATTCTTCTTCTCTATAAGCCAAACACAATTCCTTCTTGAGGAATCTGGCATGATTAAGAATAGGATGGCTGCAAGACTATTCTAACTCTAAGGCAATCTGGAGCTGCTTGATTTTGTCCAAAGAATTGACATTGTTATTCTTTTTCCAATAACTTAAACCTTTCCTGACCTCTCTTAGTCTATCAATTACTGAGAAATAACCATACCTCTGATTCTTGTTCCAACATTCAGCAATAGTCTCTTTGACTAAAATTTTATTTAAAAGCCTTTTATCAAACCTGAAACTGCTTTATACACTTCCTTAGAGGCCACCAGACTGATCAAAACAGGACGATGATCAAAACCCCTCTTATCTAAGAAAGCCTGATTTGAAACATGAAAATTCCTAAACCAATCCTTATTGGCAAAGCATCTATCAAGCTTGCATTGAATCCAAAGATAATATCTTGTACCTCCCCAAGTAAAACAATTTCCAGTACTAGGAAGCTCAATCATTTCACAGGTTTTCAGCATATCATTAAAAAACATATATACAACATCACTTCTATCAGGTCCACCTATCTTCTCACCATTGTGTAATATGTCATTAAAATCCTCAAACATACACCAACTTGATTTTCTAGTAGTACCTATCCTAGCTAACCTTTCCCAAAGATATTGCTTACGGTTACCACTAGGATCGCCATATACACATGAAACAAAGAAACTATAAGAACCAAACAGCACATGAACATCCAAAAGATTCTTATCCATAAACTGAAATTCCATTTCTAAACTGTTCTTTCAAAATAATGCTATCCTACCACTCCTACCTACAGGATCTATAGTATATACCCTGTCATATTCCATCCATTCCTGCAAATCTACCATACTATTCCTATTAGACATAGTTTTCATAAGTAACAACATCTCAGGGAAAATCTCTTTAAGAAACTCCTTGAGACTAGGAATTACCAAGTCCTCAGAACGTCCAAGTCCTTGGCAATTCTAGCTAAGAAAGCTTATTGATGATTTGACAGTCCCTCATTTGGGACTGTCAACTGGGAGCTACGAAAAGCTTTAGAACTTTAACCCTCTGCAACACTTTCAGCCTTCCTTTTACTCACTTCACCCGTCTTGGCATCTTCTTTTTGTGGTTCCACCATGGCATTAAGCATATCCTCTTTGCCTCTCAATTTTCTTTTGCTTTTATACTGTCTCTTTCTATGCTTTCCTTTCTTAGTCAGTATCCCGGAAGAGCTGGCCACACAATGACCAATTCTAAAAGCCGTAGGACATGACATAGATGAATTAGCACTGGAAAGAGAGCATTCCTCACCCAAATCAGAGATCATAATCAAAAGATTTTCTGGAATTGGCATTCCCACTTCTAATAGCTGCGACCATCAATTTCTGATTTTCATCCTCTTTAACTTCCATATTCTTTTTCAGATACTGATCTTGAAAATCAAAAACATGACCTTTACCTTTGTCAAGATCAACCGATATCAAAGGAGCAGGTTCCAACCTTAGCATAGTTTTTTTGCCTATCAGATCATTAGCCAAATCATAAATAGATTTTTTCACTCGTTCAATTCTGGCTAACCTCTCCTCACCACTTGCCACTACAAGATAGTGACGAATACCTTCAAGAACTTCAGCTGCAATTCGAGGCCTTCCAGTCATAGGGTTCATTCCAACTTGTTCTTCAGATAGAACACCAAACAGAGGATCAGCTTCCTTAATCACCATCTCCCCTTTTCTCTGACTTAGATAACCTTGAGGAGTATCACCTTCACTCATACCTCTTGCCTTTCTCAGAACCAAAGGGCATTTCTCCTTCTCATGAGTTAACCTTTGACAAGCATAACATCTCTTTTGAAGTCCCTCGTAGTCATACAAAATAGAGATTGATCCACCTTTGACCTTCTAAGAGGCTTTGAGACATCAAACTTCACTTTAATCCTAACATATTCTTTGTTCTGAGGTTTCAGGGGATCATACGCCACTTCAATGACTTGCCCAGCAAATTCTCCAAAAGCTGTAATCGCCTCCACCGTATAATGATTAACAGGGATATTTCTGAGCTGCACCCAAACAGGAATATGTTGAAGATAATCTGGTGGCGGTTTCTCAATCCATCTCTCAATCACCAGAGCCCATTGATTATAAGTGTGAACCCCTTTCTTCAATATCTCCTCCAAATCATGCTCATATTTAAATACGAACTGAAACTTTTCTTTGGTAAGGACAACACCTCGAACTCTATCATAGATTTGCCACATACGAGGCAGATCCAGAATGATATCTGAAACCTTCTGACAATCCGGGTTCAAGATGCGACCAATAACACTCAGAGAATTCTTCTCGCTCGAGCAAAATTCAGGGAGATCCGGAAGATCATACGGTTCATCAACTTCATCCAGACACATCGCCGATAAAACTGTATCCAAACTCAAAGACATACTTCCATCGACTCTTCTCACTTGCTTCAAATCAACCCCAATTAAACCCAATACCCAGATACTGGAACCCTCCACTTGATTACTCCGACTTCTCTTTCTTCAATTAATCTTTGAATCTAGATCACCAAGCCAAACCCTAGAACTGCCGGATAGAAAACTTTTTGGAATAAGAAAAAAAACTATGGAATGTTTGGAAAACACAAAAACGTGTTTTTAAGTCAAAACACTCTAAAGTCAAAGACACTAAATGATTTAGAGTTTTCTAAGCCTAAAAGAGGGATCCCTTCTTCTTTTCGGACCTACTCTTCGTTTTAGGCTTTTATCGAGGCGTTGTTATCTTGTGGATTCTTCTCCGCCACCTTTGGAAGTACTAGTGTTATTACTGTATCCGATCCGCCTTTTGAAAGTGTTCGTGATATTAGTGTTTCCGACTTGCCAGGGTATAAAGCTTCATTTTTTGTTTAGTGAGGTAAATCTTATTCGCCATAGGAGGTTTCTTTCGTCCCTGCGAATGGTGTGGTTGAGTTTTTGGTTTGTATAGGTAAGTATCCTTGTCAAATGAGCTCTTGGTGTAAGTCTCTCGTCCTTTGGTGTAAGTCTCTCTATCCTTATTTGGCTCCACTTATGATTAATAATAATGCAGTGTTAATGAGGAAAAAAAAAAGGATCATGAGTGAAAAAAAAAGAGGGATCCCTTCTTCTTTTTCTCTTCACGTGTTTCTCGAAGACAATTTTATACTAAATCTCTAGTTATCCATATTGCGAAACAATCATTTCACTATACTAAATCAGTTTCCAAACATAAAAAAAATATTATATTAGATTTCAGCCATATTGTTACACTTGATAGCCCAACTCCAGCGGAATCAGAACCCAATTGATAGAAATAAGATACTCCTTTACGTTTGCTTCGAGAAGGAGCTGTTAACACCGAGAAACAAAATAGAGGATGGTCAAGGACTTATAAATTTCCAAAAATACTCAACTTTTGTTTAGGGTACTCATCAAGGTACTTTACCAAAAAAATCGATGTAGATTTTCAAATAAAATCGTAGCTTATATATGCATAATATATATAATGCATGTGGTACTTTTCAACATATATAGATATTACGGCCAGGCACGGAGCGGATATCCGAAAAAAATACAGTATTTATGATCAGATTTGTTTTTTTCGGGATATCTAGTTTTCCGATTTGCTTTGCTCCGGAAAAATTCGGATATCCGAAATTACGGATATCCGGATTTTTTCGGATATTTGTGGATATCCAGATATTCGCGAATATCCTTTTTAAACAAAAAAATAATCAAAACACCATATATATATATATATATTTAAATTATTTTAATATAATATTTAAACTAACTAGTGAATAAATATATTAAATTACCTAATTTTATTCAATATAATTAAATAAAAATGAAAAGTGGAAGATTAAGATGGTGAAAAATGAAACATACGTTTTTTATTTAAGAAAAAAAATCTATTTTCAATTAAAAAGTTAGTATCTACATATTTTTACTATAAATATTTCGCTAAATATATTTTAAAAGTCTAAAAATGCAAATATACGTTATAAACTTATCATATTATATGTATATATAAGTAATATACGGATCGGAGCGGATATTCGGATTTTTAAAATTAGTATTTGTGATTTGCTCCGCTTTAGACGGATACTAGATTTTACTATTTGCTCAACTTTGATTCATAACGGATATCCGAATTTTTCGGATCGAATCGGAGCAAATACCGAATCGGAACGAATCTAACAAATAATTTGTCCACCCCTAACAGATATTACCAACCTTGAACTCCCTGTAAATATGTTTTTGGCCAAACATCTGATAAAAGTTATCTTCATTTTCAAAACCAAATATCTAACTTTTTTAGCTTGTAGGTGTATTCGTATGATGGTTAGGATCTGTTTTACTCCTGACTTTGCTTTTTGCCCCATACACCTCAACATATTGGTATATTATTGTATCATACAAATATAAATTAAACTAGTCTTAGATCCATTGTCGAGAGTATCTTGAACCACTCCTACATATCTCAGTTATATCCGTGATAGTTTAAGATGACACTATTTGAATATCTACGAACTTTTACAAACTTTTATATCTAAAGAAGAAGAATAAACACATTCATCATAACTAGTTAAAATTAAAATTATTATATATATTAAGAATCCACGTGTGAGAGTATACTGCTACATTCGAGAAAAGATTGTTAATATATGTATGTATTGTATTATGAATTCAGTTTCCGGCTTAACATTTTCTTGCTATGCTACAAAAATTAATGAATACGGAATTCAGATGAAAGAATCTCCATAAGAGTGTTATGGCAATTGACGTGACCTTTTACTTTGATGAGTAGATCTTTGTCAACTGAAATATTACTAATCAATAAAGTAATCAAATATGGCATCATGGTACCCCAATACTTTACAAACATGTCTAAAGTGTGTGGTCGGTCATCTCTTACTTGCAGATCTTAACTTCAATTTATTTTCTCTAATCGCTAAAAATTATTTACCGCGTTACAAAAACTTTGATGATCTAAAATCAGTTTTATATATCATTACTTTATCATAGCTTATCTTTTTCGTATTTTTTTTTCTTATGACATAAATTCCGAGTGCTGCGTATGTGAAAGAAGAAAAAAACATAAAAAAATGTGGCTCTCAAAGTGTAATTATCATCAGTTAACGTGCTTTATGAAGGAATTAGGCCGTGTAATTATGATTACACATTCCCATCTTGTTATCTATACTTATTTTTTATTATTTCTACTACATTTTCAACCCAACCTTGTGATAATTCGTATCCAATCCAATACCCACTAACTCCATCTTTTTCCTCGACATTCTAACCTAATGATCCTTTAAAATAAACTATATTTTAATCTAAATTATGTTAGTTTTTCAAATGTTTTCTTCGGATTGTGCAAGCGAAGTCTTCTATACCAAAGGATTATTGTTTAAAAAATTCTCACGTCAGTGGAAATACATTTCTTGTTTCCAGTTTCTTGTTCTAACAATGATTTTCATACATATGAAAATCAGAAAAACTAAAAATTACACACAAAAAAAGAGGAATTTATCTACAAGTTAGATTCCCCACACGTGAATCAGAAATCAATAAACGGATCATTTTTATGGCACACGTGCGGCGGGGACCGTAACGGTGACGGAGGAGCTGATGATGTCGTCGCCCTCAGTTTCTCAAAATGTTCCCTTATATCAAACCCACCTACCGTTAAATCCCCGTCATCCTTTAACGGAATAAACGGAGGACGTAACACCTCCGTTAATAAATCCCACCTCACACCCGAGAAAAAAGCGTTCTCCTTTATCTCCGCCGCGCCACGGTGGCTACCTAACCGCTTAGTCGGATCCTTTACCAACAACTGCCGGATTAAATCGGTGAGATCGTTAGGTTTTCCGGCGAACTCGGGTTCCTTCACCAACACGTTTCGAAAAGTCTCCTTCTTGCTCTTCCCCTTGAACGGAGTCTCTCCGTACATCATCTCGTATGTCAAAACGCCGAGAGCCCACCAATCGACGGCGAAATCGTGACCGTCGCCGCGAATTACCTCCGGCGAGACATATTCGTCGGTTCCAACAAAGGAATTGGAACGCTCGCCGGAGGAAAAACTCGTTTTGCGGCGATTGATCGGGTTAACCCGAGCGGATCTCGGTTTCTTCAACCCTGTTTTGTTGCTCTCTGCAGCCGCCGGCGAGATCCAACGAGAAAAGCTCCGACTTTTTTTACGATCGGTGCTCAATTCCGGGTCGGGTTGATAGAATTGGGTTCGGGTGGGTTTTTTGAGGCTCCGAGAAAGGTCGAAATCGGTGAGAGTAACGTGACCCGATTGTTGAATCAGAATGTTCTCGGGTTTCAAGTCTCTGTAAGCGATACCCATGTAATGAAGATGGTCAAGCGCACATACGATCTCAGCCACGTAGAATCTAATAACAGAGGAGCTAAAAACGCCGTCGTTTTGACGGCGAAGAAGGACATTGAGATCGCCGCCGGAGCAATAAGGGACGGCCGAGGCGAAGAATTCCGGTGACTCGAAGGAAGACAAGAGTCGAGGGAGAAAAGGGTTTTGATTCGAGTCAACGGAGAGACGACGGAGGACCTCAATTTCCCACCGCGCACGGCGGAGAGAGGAGGAGGAGGAGGATTTGTGGACGAGCTTGACGGCGAAAGGAGAAGAAGAAGAAGAGACTGAAGCGACGTCGTGTGCGAGGAAGACGGTTCCTGTGGCGCCTTTACCGAGGATTTTGAGAGCTCTGATTGAATCGAGGTTGAGAATCTCCGGCGGTGAAAGTGGGGACGACGGTGATGTCTCCATTTGAGTGTGAGTGGAGAGAGACGAGTGGGTCTGATTTTTGCCTTATGGTCTCCTCTGTTCTCTATTTATAATATCGTTCCCTTCAAATTTCTTTATTATATGATGGCTCCATTTTTTGTATTTATCGTTGTTTTAATGCAAAATTTATTTAAAATTGCTAATTATTTCCCCTATATTATGGCGCTCGATGCCCTGTCTAATTTAAAAAGGTTGCGGAAGATATATATGCACACGTAATATAATCTACAATTTTATTTTCTTTGATAGGATCCAAGGCACACACCATATATGACTAAATGGTAACCCAATAATATATATAATATACAATACACGACATAACTTAATTTTAATATTCTCTTTATTATTTTTAGAAGATGGTTTAACTAAAAACACGAAAATTAATAAATTATATAAATTATTTGTGTTTTTTATATAAAATATATTATTTAATTTTTAATTAAAACGATTCAACTAATAATAAAAATACGATAGAATATAAATGGTATGTTAAATGATGATTGGATAGTGCAATGAAGATCCACCCAAAAGAAATGTAACAATAAAAAATCTGTTTATCCTAAAACTTTTCGAAAGCTTTTTTTAAAACAATAATATTTGTGTTATTTTGTAGATGGATCATAGATGTCCACGAGTCAAGAAACAAGAATGACTTGATCACTTCATCGAAAGGATGGTAGGTCGGTTATCAAAAAGTCCTCATCAACTAATCCGACCCTAAATCTTCTTGAAGCAGAGGCATTAATCTTACGCATGACAGTATTTCAAGCAAGGAAATTTGAAGACACCAATGTTACTTTTTGCGGAACTTCAAAACCATCTTTAGCCGCCTTCAAAACTCTGAAACCGAAAACTATCATCTAAAACATCCTAATGCGAGCAAAGACCTCTTGTGCTTTTAACTTCTTGTATGTTCATTGGGATGCTAATCTATGCTAATCAAGTAGCATACACAATAGCAAAGAATGCTAGACTTCACTCTTCTAGATATAATATCTGTATTGGGTTGTAAAATAACTTTATAAAATTTTACTAATGCAATATCCAGGTTGTCGACAACAAAGAAAAAGACTTAATCTTAATTAATTATAGTATACTCATGTGTGTATAATGATAATAATGTCATCTCCTTTTGTTTTTCTTTTCCCCCTTCACGACAAGGAAAAGTATAAAACTGAAGGAAAATAATGAAGGAGTAGAAATAATGGAACACGTGCGGTAACATAATGCAGTAGAGCCAATGTGTCGACAAGCCAAACTGGAGCCTCGCAACTACCACATTTAAATCTAAAGCTAAATTTTTGTTTAGTATTAATCTCTTGGCACGCCCGTACAATTATTAAACCTACTTTCATTAATCCGATTAATTATTTCTTATTGTATACGTCGTATATTAAGCAATACCACCTAGGCACCAATAAAGTTTAAACGCACAAAAGATAAAAAGAACGGCATAATCTTTTTTTCATATATAGAAATGTTAATATCATTAAGGAATCAGAGGGTTTGTAGTTAGTTACAAAATTTTGCTTAATCAGCCGAGAGGCTTAACTTTACCAAAAAAAAAAAAAAATACAAAGGGAAGTCTAAACTTAAGATGAGGATTTTAGGATATAGCGAGCCAAATTTGCATAAGGTCGTCAGATGTTTTTCGTTTCCGTGTAGCCAGAATTGTGTTAGCGAATAGTACGCTCTTATTTCACCACTGATAATTTGTGTGATAAAACAATAGTGATGTCATCGTTTCCATCTCGCATGAACAAATTCTAACCGTATATTTTCATTGTTGTTTGCTTCGCTTTTCGTAAAATAATGCTTTACTTTCACTGATTTCAAAATCCAATGACAATGCGAGACAAAACAAAAAATGTAAATTAAAAGATTACTATCTCAGAAAGAGGATGCAATTGCCAACTTGATTGCTTCACCTGAGAGAGAAATAATTTTTGTATGTTTAAAAATACTTTTAATCATATTTTTTAGTTTAAAACTAGAATTTAGTAAAAAAATCTTTATGAAAAACTTTGATAAATAGTTTACGTACCAAGCAACCAATTAGATACTTTTCTGCGAAATTATTGTTTAATAATTTATTTAGTTTTAACCATGTCATTTATATTTTGCTTAATCCTTCTTAATTATAAATACACACAGAAAAAGAAAAGATCCGGTGGATCTCATAACATGATGACAATTACAATTAGTGGTTGATTGTAACAACTCAGAAGAACTTGACAAAACTGATACATATGGTCCTACTACTTATGTATTTTTTCATGATTAATCAGCGATTCAACACTGTGATTCTTTTGTTCTTATGAGGATATTGTTTTTTTTTGGGGATATTGGTCCAACTCACTAAGTGTTTGAGAGAAAAGACATATTAAATGAAGAAAAGGGTATGGAATTAAAATTTAGAAATACATCGAACCTATACCAGAATTTCGGGTAGTGTATCTGTTTCACATTTTGATAGATGACGAAAATAATTTTTTACAAAAATATATATTTTTCTTCATCAGATATTTCACATCAAAAATAAAAGAAATATAGTCTATAGTATAAGAGATATGTAGATCATTCTAATTGTTAGTAATTGATATGATATGTAAATTCGTGAACGTTACATTACCCATTGTAGAATCTACACATTTTTGACATTTGTTTGATTATTGATGGAAAAAGTTCTGATACCTCTAAAAGAAAATGAGAGATTAATTTGAGAAGGAAGGAAGTGGGGTACGTCACGTGGGATGCACAATGGAAAAAAAAGAGAATACAACAGTGTGCTTTTGTAAAATGGTTTCAGAAATGAGAGAGAGAGAGAGATTTTAAGAAGAGAATTTTAAAAGAGAAAGAGTTACAACTTTAGGGCACAATATGTATCTTTCACACTGTACTCTCATCTTACTTTTTTTTTCTTTCAGCCTCTTATTAAATTGTGAAACATAATTACCCCCACTCCATACTTTTATTTTCCGTTGTTTTGATATGTAATGAGTCAATGACACAAATATATTAATGTGTAACTTTAATTTATGTTTAAAATTACCTTCATTGCAAAGAAAGTCATGAAATTTGGGAGTCTAATGTCATGATTACAATTTGTTTAGGTATATATATCTCGTTTTTCTGTGAATGTTTAAAATAAAAAATCTATAACGTTTGTTATACTTATTTGTTGTGACCTACCCGTTATGGCAGTCACGGGTTTAAACAATAAAACAAAATGGAAACAATTTGTTGAGTCTTACCATTTTTGGTATTGGTAGGTCGTGAAAACAAAATTGTCATAGCTTTTTATTTTATTTTTCCATCTGAATATTTCATTTATATATATATATATAATAATTGTGGGCTTGAGTCCAATAATTACAATCATGCCATAAGTGTGGCAAAATCTATCAGCTCAATACTTAAAAGCAATCCAAAAAAAACCCCATTACAGCTTAAACTATTTTCTTTCTTCCCATAAAAATATATTGCCTCTTAAATCTACTAACCAAAATAAAAGGATCACAGAAGATCATAACGGAAGAGATTCATCTCGGAATAGCTCCATCAACTACATATGATAACCAATAAAATTATAGGATTGTATTCTTCCTTCATTGGTTACACTCTGTATTATTAGAGACGCACCTTTATTTGAATATGAGACTGGCAACTCTAACCTCCATTTCTGAAAGAGACATAAAGCTTTAGATAGAACCTCAAAATGGAACCTGGAATTTGTCAAGCCCTTGGTCTCAAAGCTATTCCTCTTCTAGCTATCAGATCCACCACCGTAATTGCATTGCTCATAGCTCTTCAAAAAAAATTTATGATCTTCAAAGGAGCTTGTAGCTCCCATAATTTGATCAAGCAATCCATTTATGGATGGCATAGCAGCTGCCTCTTGAATGATTTGATGATTCTTTTCCAAATTGGCCAACCAATACCCACTCTTCACCGTATAATCACCACTCCTTGTATGATTTCACACCCAATAATCTATCCGATTTACAACTTGTTTCTTTTTAAGGATCAGCTCTATGTCTCTCTGATAAAATAAATTCTCCAACAGCTCCTTCTTCCACTCTCCCGAGCTCTGCTCAATCAAATCACTCATCCTCTGATTTAGGTCTATAAGAATGTTCTTCATTAAAGGGATTATGAGCCTACCATCATTTAACCAGGGGTCACACCATACCCTGATTGATCTTCCATTTCCTATCATTTTTGCCATTCCTTTCACCAAAAGCTCTCTGCCATACAAGATACTTCTACAGGTATATGAAGGTCTTTTTTCGGCCACTGCTTGTAGAAAATTCTCTTGAGCAAAATATCTACTCTTTATGAACCTTGCACATAGATCTGGAGGATTTTGCAGGATTCTCCAAACCTGTTTGGCAAGCAAAGCTTGATTGAAGCACTCTATATCCCTGAAACCTAAACCCCCATTCTCTTTAGATAGGCATAATTTTTTCCAACTTATCCAGTGGATCTTTCTTTTATCTTCCACTGAATTCCACCAAAAATCACACATGACACTAGTCAGGGAAGAACATGTAGCTTAGGGAGCTTAAAGACTGACATTGCATAGACCAGCATGGCTAGAGCCACATCTATTGATCCAAAATATATCGTTAAATTTCTTGTAACCTATTTACAATCGAATTTTACCGGTAAACATATGAGAAAATTATCATTTAATTCTCTAAGTTTTCTAAATACGCGAATTAATTTCTCAATTATTGAGTACGCAATTTAAATCTTCAAATTGACGTTGACTATGCAAAATTAGGTTTAAAATAAAAGTCAACGTTAAATCAGAAAACTCGAATGTTGATGTTGACTTTTATGAGCCCAATTTTGTGTAGTAAATGCAAATTCGATGAATTAATTTGTCAACCTAAAAATTGGGGAATTAATCTAAGAAATTAAAAAATTTAGAAAATTAAAAGGTTTTCTGCAAAAAAAAAACCCTTCAAGTTGACTTTTTGCAAGTTTACCTGCAACTTGCAAAAAATGCAGGTCAAACCCATGAAGTCGTGTTTAGGGGTGTCAAAATGAGCTAACTCGCTCAACTCGACTCAGCTCACTTTGAGCTATAGTCTTTCATGGCTCAGATTAGTTATTATATGAGTTTATATTTATAAGCTCGAATTCAGATCATCTAGATCGTGAGCTAAATGAGTTAGCTTGCAAGTTAATACTATCTGAAAAAGGTAATTAAACTGTTATAAAGAGCGAGTTACCTTATTTTGATACCCCTACTTGTTATTAAGAAGTTTTATCTTCAAGGATTATCACTCATATATATTTTGGTTGATATATTTAATACATATTTACAATATATAAATATAATATTTTAAATCTTTAAAAAAAAATTTATTCGCAAACTAGCTCATGACTCATTAGAACTAGCTCGCATAACTCGCCAACTCAATTAAACTCGATCACTTAACTCGTTTATTAAATGAGCCTAAAACATAGCTCGAACTCATGAAAATCCGAGCTGAGTTGAGTCAGCTCATGAGCTAATGACTCATTTTGACATCCCTAATCGTGTTCAACCCGCAATATAACTTTCGACTGTATTTTTTAACATTTTCTAAAACTACATAGTTTTGATTGAATTTTAAAGAGAATATATTGCAAATTAAGATTTGAACAGTTGACCTAGATGATAAATCAACAAAAGCACTACCATTTGTGCTAAAATATTTTTCTAACCAATTACAAACTCATATACTTATATATCTTAATATAAAGTTTAAAAATCTCATGAATCACTCACACCACCAAGCTTACAAAAATTAATTAATTAAACTGAAACGAATCTGAGGTAAAAAAAATATGTTTAATATATCATTGGAAAAGTTTCGATAAGAGCAATTCGAATAAGGTATCGGTTTTTTCAGAACCGGTTTAAAAACTACTGAATCGGCCAGAATTACGGTCAATTTAAAATTGAAACATGTCAAAATCAAACAAAGATTTCATGCACTTGCTCGAATTGGTTGATATTTGGAGTTTTTACATGCATTTAGATCATGTTTCTCTTTGTTTTCAATCCCTTTTCATATCATTTGCATTGCATTTTGTCCACTTTGAGTCTCATTTAGTTTAAGATTGTGTCATAGAGTTTAGGATATCTGTTCTTACATTTTGCATCTTGATTTGAGTGTTTAAGGTGTATTTAGAGATCTTAGAGTGAATTGGATGCAAAGAGAGCTTATGATGGTAATAGCACAAGCAAAATGAAGTCAAATGAGTGAAAAAATAGAAAATGCATCTGCAATCGGACACCCCCCAATGGAGACAACCTGATGGTGCAAACACATGAAACAACTCATCCGGAAATTTGCAGTTGCATGGGAAGCACACCGATGGAGTAAACACCAACGTTGACTTTTTCAAATTTTGTTAACTTTTGTCTATTTAATTCGAATCCAATCCGATTTGTCCTGAATCGACCCAGATCAACCTAATCTATTTTATACCTTTATAAATACATTTTAAGTTTTGTAAAAACCTAAATTTTCTTTCTTCTAAAATTAAATTTAATCCAAACTTCTCTTTTCCATGTCAAATTTAGAAAATAATCATAAATCAATTTTATATTTTATTTGAATGGAAAAAAAAAAGACATACTAGACTTATGATGACTCTTGTCGGCCATTATTTCTTGGCCAACGATTTTTCAGAAGATAACTTATATCAAAAGTGTATTGCACAGACGAATATATTATATTGTTCTTGGCACGATAAAAGGGGGACACAAAATCGGAGAACAGAGTAAACCATTAAGGTTGGAAATGAAAAGTAAAGGCAATGCATAATCCACCTCTCTCTCTTTCAAAATATAAAATATTTTGATTAAAAATATAAAAATTAAAAAAAAAAATATTTAAACAATATCATTTATTATATAAAATAAAAATAATTTAATCAATTATAAAAAAAAAATTACAGAATACTATTATCACACAATATCCAATAAAAATAAATATTGCATAGAAATATGAAAATATCTTATATTTTAAAACAAAAAAAACTTTCAAAATATCTAATATTAAAAAACCGAAAAAGTATTATTTATAGATTCGCTTTCTAATTTTTATTTCATTTTAATCTATTTATAAGGTTTTCCACTAGCACTATATGAAATATTTTGTACGAAAATTATATACGATTAATCACTGAATCGTAACCCTATACTTCTTTTTATTATTCATGTAATCACTTTCAAGTTTTTATTTCGTTTTAATCAATTTCTTAATTAGTTCTTCCACTACTAATATATGAAATATTTTAATAAGAAAATAATATGCGATTCCGTATCTAAAATGCGTGACTCGTTTTGAGGCTGAAAAGATTGCAACTCCTCCACTACTTCTATAGACCACTTCCCCCCCCCCCCCCCCCCCCCCCCCCAACTCGGCTCTTCGTAGATATGTGCATGTACAAATAAATATATATATATATATATATATATAAATAATAGTTTTAGTGGAAACGAATGCAACTTTACATATAGTATTTTTTATTTTTATTTTTTACATATAGTAGATTGGTATATATAAAGTCCTATATTGACTACAAGCACTTTATAGGTTTCTTGGTGGGAGGGGAACTCTCGGTGGGAATTTAATTAGACGAGGGTTTGTGGGAATGAAATAGCTAAATGCTTCTGACAATAAAAAACTAAATGATTTTTTGGGTCCGAATATGTATTATAGTCTTATAGATATTTCATATTTATGTTGTTAGAAAAATGGTTTGTAAATTTCAAAAGATGTCCCTTTAAGGGGAAGAAGATGAATAAAGATCTGTTAAAAAAAAAAAGTTTGTATATCACGTTATATAATTGGAATTTGGTTTTAGAGTGATTTATGCAATTCTGTGGAAAACCAAACAAAAGTGAAAAATCATCGATTCTGTTTTTCTATAATGTGTTTAATTATGTTAACTGTTTGGCTATAATAATGTCTTTTATGTTTGTGACTGTGTAGTAATTATTGATATATATTGTTTATTTTTCTTACACAAAGGAAATATGCGCATGCATGCTTCCTTATTTGCCTAAAGAATTTCTAATGATTATGAGATTGATTATGGGACATGATTTGTTTATTTCCTAGTTCAAAGAGGAAATAGTTGTTGGTGCCTTTGATCATATAATGATACTTATGGAGATTGGAAGAGACAGTACACGTATAAACAAGACAATAGTCTTTCTAAACAGAGCTTAAAATAGAGAACACTAACACTTGTGAAGATTGTGTTGTTGTGGAATTTGATTAATTAAGATAATTTTGATAAGAGGTTGTTACTGTTGCGAGGAGCAATAATTAAATATTTTTGCCAAAAAATGTCATCTATAATTAAAAGGGTAAGTAAATATGTTATTTGGTTTATAACTTTGGATCGTGATTTGATAGAAGACTTGGAACTTTTGTATAAAATTAAATCTCTCTATCTTGTTTTTGTCATGTTAAAGAAATCTAATTAACTCTTTTGAAGCATTTGTGCCAAAAATTTGTAAAATATGATTTCATTGTCAATGTTTGTTATGCCCAATTATTCTATACAAACAAATTACAAAGATTCATAGAGAATATTATAAGTCGATCATATATAAACTTAAAACTACGTATATAATAGGTTTACTCGTTAAAGTATACTCCGCTTCAAGTAAGGTCAAACTAAGAGACACTATTTTTTTTTGCTTTTGCTTTTGCGTTTCACCAAATTTTTTTTTTTTTTTAAATATTAAACTATATTTGCAAAAAAAAAAAACTCTTTACAATGAATGTGATTTTTCTGAATAATAGCAGATTGAATCAAAGATTGAAAAAATTGAACGATTTAAAAAATAGTATCAAGTAGATGATTGGATCATGGAGTCATCTCAACTGCGGGTGTTGAACCAAACCATTAGGAGATCATCATACTGGTGGTCTCTTTGACATCGGATGGAGATAAGTTTATCCTGGACAGATTTGTCAATGATACTTACAAGCCTGCTTACTATCATCGGCATCGATCCATGTCGTCGTTGATTGCGTTCTTTCCATTTATGATAGACAGTACTTTGAAGAGCAAATCGAAGGAGATACAAACCTTTTGGATCATTTTATGTAGGAGTTATTTCCACAACCAATATGTCTCATTCACTTGTGAATCCTCCTCCAAGTATACCCTGAGCAATAGTCATCCATATTTCTCCAGAAAACTGGCATTCAAAGAATAAATATTCTCTAGTTTCATGATGGCTAGAACAGAGGACACACGTTGAAGAAATACATGGACCCCAATTTGCCATCTGAGAAGCTATGAAGAGTCTGTTTTTAATAACCAGCCAAAGGAGAAAAGTAAATTTCGGTGTACCATGTTTGAACCAAACATCTAATGAGCAATTCACTAATGGTCTTGGCGTTCTGATTTGATGACAGGTGCATTTTGCAGAAAAGAAAGTTGCGTACTTGTCTGACCCTTGTTCCCGTAATAAATGTCTCGACCACCTGAAAGTTTGGGAGTGGTTCTCGTTGAATTGCTTGAGCTACTAGGTTTAGAACCTCTGATAGGTGACGGCGAGATCTCTGACCTGAAACTGCTGCTTCTGCAACCGAAGCAGATAATGGAATCTCCATATCTCGAGCACCTCTCAATCCTGTGATATCAATAAGTCTACCAAGCGGGGATCAACAATCATACCAAAATAAAAATAGATTTCCGTTTTTAATTTCAACTCTCGTGAAATTGATTGCGTAGTCACGAAGTTTCAGTAACCGTTTCCAAACCCAAGAACTAGAACCACATGTTGCTGTCCAAAAAGAGCATGTTCGGATCATGTGTCGTTTCACCCAATTTTACCCACAATGAAGTATCTGAACTTAAGAGCTTCCAGGTTAATCGAAGTCCAAAGACCACGTTTGCTTCTTTCAGTGGACGAAAACCAAGAACACCTTCTTGCTTTGGACAACAAACATCTATCCATGATACTTTTGCTTTCCTTCTACTTAACTCAGGGCCAGACCATAGGAAAGCAGTACAAAGTTGATCAATCTCTTGAAGAAAACGTCTAGGTAATCGAAAAGCTGAGCTCCAAAACTGTGTGATGCTATTAATTACCAAGAGGAGGAGCTGCAACCGGCCTGCAAAGGACAAAAACCGAGCAAACCAAGCTTGCATCTTCTTTCTGATCTTATCTATCAAGGGTGCATAGTCAGCAGGAGACATACGTTTCGTCACTAAAAAAAATCCCAAATAGCGAACATGCAGAGAATCAAATCTAAATGGGAATCTATTTGCAATGTTCAAACGAACCTGCTCCGTAGCTTCAACCAAATAGATTGTAGATTTCTCCAGATTTATTTAATTTTGAGTCCCAAAAGTGTTGCAAATTTGTTGAAAATATTGACCACTCCTTCATTGGAACTAATCTTGCCATCAGTAAATATCAAGATATCATCAGCGAAACAGAGATGAGTTAATTGAGGTTACGACATTTTGGATGGTATCATATCCACATGTCTCTTGCTGTTTTGTCTATGAGTCATGAGAGAACATTTATAGTGATCACAAACAAGTATGGAGATAGTGCACAACCCTGCCTTAGACCACGTTTGCTAGTAAAATATCTAGCTAGCTCACCATTGACCTGAACAGAGAAAGAGGTTGTAGATATACAAATGTAGATCTAGCGAATGAATATCTCTGGAAAATGCAAAGCTCGCAAATCAACCACAATAAAATCCCAATGCACCGTATCAAAAGATTTATCAATATCAATCTTAATCGTTGATCTAGTCGATATTGTGTCTTTGTGATAATCTTTCACCAGTTCTGTTGCAAGAAGCAGATTTTCCAACAGTAAGCAATCAGTTACAAAAGCAGACTGGTTTGGAGCAATGAACCAATGTAGCACTACCTTGAGACGGGTTAGCTATAATTTTTTATATCAGCTTATATATTATATTGCAGCAGGATATAAGATGATAATCCTTCATCACTTTTGCATCAATTGTCTTTGGAATTAAGGAAAAAATGGTAGCGTTGACTCTTTTTGGAAGAAAACTATTGTGAAAAAAATAACTGAACAACGATTATAAAATCAAAACTAATAATTGACCAAACTGCTTTGTAAAACTCACTTGAATATTCATCTGGGCCGGTGATTTATTTCCAAGCATAGCAAAGAGTACTTTCTTTATCTCTTCTGGGAGTACTGGTTTCATTAGCATTTGCTTCATATCTTCATCAGATCAAAAATCAACCAAATATTGTATCTCATTCACTGAAGTACCAACATAATCAGTAGGTTCATGATGCCAAAAAATTCTTAAACCAGTTCTCTGCTTCCGCTTTAATTCCTTCCAACGAGTATATATTCTCCTCATTTGTATTTTGAATGACATGTACTGCATCCCAATATTGTCTTGCTAAGCTACTCTATGAAAGAATTTATTGTTTTGGTCACCCACTTTGAGCCAATGGATTTTAAAATTTTGCTTAAGAAAAATTTCCTCAAGAGTAGCAATTGATTGCCACCTATTTGATGCTTCGGTCTCTTCCTCAAAATGTCGAAGAGGAAGGAGAAATTAAAGCTGCAGCTTGCTTATCACAACGAGTAACAAAAGCTTCCTTTGTTTTTCGAGGGAGATCTCTGAGTTTTTCCATGTTAAGTGCCCTTAATCTTATTTTCAAATCCTTTAACTTCCTAGAGAATCGATACATAGCCATCTTTGAGTGAAACAACCCCTCCATTTCAGACCAATAATCTGCAATAGTTGGAAGAAACCCCTCAAGTGATGTTAAAACATTAAAAAACTGGAAAGGTTTTCGAGTATGAGTGTCTTGGAAGGATAAGCAAATCAAACAACGAGCATGATCTGAAGTTTCTCCCGTATCAAATAAAGCATAAGAAGTCGGGAAGCTTGTTAACCACGTGTCACTTATAAGAACGCGATTAAGTTTCTTACTGATAGGATTATTTTTTTGATGGTTCCACCAAATGAACTTTGGCCCATGGTAGGCAAGATCCGTGAGTGAGCAGCTTGAAACAACCTCTTTAAAATCCTTCATACCAGCCAAGGGTACTGAGACATTTGGATAGTCTGGATGCTCATCCGCTGCCAAAACTTCATTAAAATCATCCATAATTAGCCAAAGCTTACCTCAGAATAGTAGACAAGAATGATAATTATGAATATCATTCCAAAGCTTCGTACGCTATGAAACAAAATTCGACGCATATACGAAATAACAAAAGAGCTCAATTCCCTGGTCTAACACTGAGACTGAATATGTAATGAGTTGTCCACTTTTAAAAATTGGAGTGAGAATCACATTGTCATTCCACACAATTCAAATTTGGTATAACCAATTAAATTCATAATTTGTCATAAGAGACCATCCAGGAAATACCGAAGAGCAGATTCGAGTAGACTTGGATTCCCTAACCCGTGTTTCCAACAAACAACCAAAAGAGACCGAAGTAGTAGAAAGCTAATCACGAACAATCTTTTGCTTCCAAGCCTTGTAGAAGCCTCTCATATTCCAAAAGAAACCCGACATTAATGCTTCTTATGAGTTGCATTTATACCATTTTGGGATGAGACAAGTTCTCTTCCTTTGGGGTCTGTTTGCTCCTCAATAAAGCGAGTTATGCCTTTTTGGCTCTCGGTAAGCTTGGTCTCACTGATTGCTCTTGCAACTTGTTTGCATTTGCTATAGTCTGCTCAACTATAAGCTCATCCACTGCATCTTCTTTTGATTCTATCTCTGCCAAAACTGAGTACCGAGATGGAGATTGATAGGTTTTCTTGTTGATCATGCTCTTTAACCTGACGAGTGTCCCCATTCTTATTTGATTTCGAAGGAGTAACTTTTGTCCATCTTTTCTCTGTGGTTTGACTATCCACCACTACTACTTTTCCTACATACTGATTTTTTGATACTTCGATGATCGGCTCAATTGGCTATGTCCATATGTCTTTCTCCATAACTAATTCCCCCTTTGCTGGTACCTCAATCTGATTTGTGACCTGCAGTTTTTCATTTGATTCCAACTGTGCATTCCCAACCTTAACTAGTGTCTCTTTTTTAGTAGCAGGTACTGATTGATTTCCTACTACTTGTGCATCTGCAGATTTTGTTTCCTCTCTTGTCAAAATTTTTTTAACTAGGCAGGCTACATCCAGATGACCCCATTTGTCACATGTGGTACGTCGTGGTGGTAACCACGAATACGATACCAACACCTCTGCTTCGAACCCTTTCTTCGTTTTGAAATTAAGTTTCTTCGGTAACTCCTTACTCAGATCCACCTCCACGAATATTTTTGCTGAATCAAAACTTGTTCAAGCCTTTGTTCTTGGGTGTAGTCTTTTTGGAACAGTGCTGGCTATGCAACCTAAACCTTTGTAGGAGAAGAAATTTTACGGAACTTGCTTAAATTCTATCCACAAAGGAATATATTGGATCGCCGGCTGAGATTTGAGAATATCGGGTTTCCTCTCTGATATCACCATTGGAATATTAGCAATATTCCATAGCCCTCTGCGTAGAACCCTGTTGCGAGTGACTGAATCCTGAATTCTGAATTTCATTGTTGTAGCGTTTACTTCATAAACATCTATTTTTGTAGCTTTGTCTCCCAAAGCCACATTTTGTTGACGATAACGTGAACTTTTGCTATGTGTGGAGTTGTTTTAAGGAATCGGCCAATCAGAAAATTCTTCCATAGAGGATTTGGATCTTCAAGTATATTGTCAGGGATATCAACCGAAGCAGCTCCGTCATTGATTGAGATATCAAAGTTATGTTTTTGGAGGTTCCACGAAGGACGAGAATTTGGTGAAATTTGTGAGGGGAGAGAAGGATAGGGAGGAGTCTTCGAAATTTCCGAGTCCAAAATGGCCCCTGCCGGTGGCCGACGACCCAGAAACGGCAAATAAGATAGAAAAGAGTTAGAGCGGTGGTATCCTAAAGTAAACAGAAAAAAACTTGATTGTACTTTTCTCTTTTACAAGAAAAACTACAACCAAGTGATAAATGTTGGATTTTCGCATGATATGTTTGTTTTTTTTAACATCAATCAAAACTTGTAATTTATAAGTTTTTCTAATATGACATTGTTATTCCGGTTTTTCATAGTTAGAATTAAAATATTATCCATAAAATCTGTAACAAATTTCTTTTTTTTTATGGGTTTTTAACGAGCATTAGAGTAAAAAAATTTAAATGAATTTAAGAATAATATTTTATATCATATGCAAATACCATCATGTAAATTTTATAAAAAAAACTAAAGAAAAAAATCAAATCAGAACCAAACAAAATTTGCACTGAATAAGATCATTAATGGGCCTATGCAAATCCATGATCTGGTTAAACCGAAATGGGCTAAAAGGACAGATTCAAAAAAAGAAAAGAGTGCTCGATTTACTGAATCATTTATTTGACTACGTGCACATTTAGATTTAGCGCGTGTAATTACAATCCCCAAATAGGCGCGTGAAGTTGGCCGGATCCCGTTTCTAATTTTTCTAGAAAGAAAAAAAAAATCTCCTTGAATATGCTTTACTGATGTAAGAAAAAGAAGAAAAAAAAATATGCTCTACTTTTTTTTTTGTTAACTGTGCTCTCTTTTATTCAGTGAATTTGTGAGATAGCTATAAAAAAAAAATACTTAGAAACTAACCAAAACCCTTAAACCCATCATAATACATCTTGTTGACAAAAAAATATTATCTTCTTTAACAAATGCAGTACTATTAAGATATGTATGCCATGTATTTCATTTATTTTCCTAATCATAATTTTTTAAGATATAGAGAGATATAGCTAGTAAGCAATCCCTAGTTTTATCGGATTTCTTATAGAGAATGAATTCTAGATCTTTTACTCTCTTTTTTTATTATCGGACTATTGGTGTATATGAGGGTAGCGTAGGCTGTGCGTACCACCCATTGATAAATATATAGATGTGATTCTACGTCGATTATAGATAGAGAAGAAACGTATTTTTAAAGACAACACAATCTAATTTAATTATTTACCCCCAAAAATGAAATATCTTTCATGTGATTCCTTGGTTTCTACATTCACGAAAATCTATATCCTCCCTTGTCTTACTTGATTTTCAATTCAATAATACAAATATATCAGATTAATTATAGAAATGGAATAACAGCCGTTGGCTGTTTATATTTAAAGTCACGAACTACTCTATGAACTTTAAAATAAAGATTAGAATATACATAGATATACTAATACTAGTCCATAACTTTTTTAGTAATTGAGACTATTGTCTATAGATATCATTTTTGCTGATCCAAGTATTTGTAATCTTTATGTGATATACTATTTTTTTATTGGTAAAATCTGGATATATGGTGTTAAACTAAAAAAAGAAGAAGATGGGCGTATACGATTCATGAAGATTACATATGTTTATAATTACCAATGATCCATCCCTTGCAATAAAATTATACTTTTAAGCATTCTTATCATACCTGTTTGAGTGGAAAAATATGAAATCCAACGATTTTTACTAGGCCCGCAAAGAAAAAAAAGAAAAGAAAAAGACGTAATTTATTTATGATTTCCATTAAAGAAACATGTTTCAAATGCACGCATGTTCACCCCCTACATGTATGATGTATGCATAATCATATATAAATTTTTTTTTTTTTCCTGACATAAATAATCATATAAATTTGTTATATCACCTAATTTATATTGTAGGAGTCGAAACTCGCACAACTAAATTTTGTAAGAAAAAATTAAGGATTCGAAAAATTTCTATGAAAAAAAACACAAGAACAGAGATCCAAAAATAATATTTTTATTCAAACTGTTTAGAAAGCTGTTGCAGAAAAAATCACAAGTGTTTGCTAGGTCAAATTACGGATCCTTTTTTCAAAGGGATACATGTCTATTTATACCAAAATAAGTCGGCTAGGTCTTTTCCTAAACGATAAAGGAAAACTTCCTTATTCTTCAGGATTTTCTTTCTTCTCCGGTTTGTCTAAGTCGGTTCGGGTGTGGACTTCTTACTTTGACTTGCTACCTTGGTCCACCAAACTCTTGTGGCTCGTTGCTTTGTCGGGTCATCAGAGGTCCGGCTCATCGCCTCTTCATCTTGTCTGGATCTTTACCTGTTTAGCTTGTCGCCTGTTTGGATTGTCGCCGGCGTTTTGGTTCGTCGCCAATATTTTGACTCGTTGCCAACATTTTGGCTCGTCGCCAATATTTTGGTTTGTCGCTAACATTTTGCCTTGTCGCCTATTTGGATTGTCGCCGGCGTTTTGACTCGTTGCCAACATTTTGGCTCGTCGCCAATATTTTGACTCGTCGCTAACATTTTGGCTCGTCGCCAATGTTTTGGCTTATCGCCAACATTTTGTCTTGTCGCCGGCGTTTTGGCTCGTCGCCGGCGTTTTGGTTCGTCGCCAATATTTTATCTTGTCGCCGGCGTTTTGGCTCCTCGCCTACCACCGAAGTTAGTTTGACCCCAACATATATGACACCATTATCTAACTATAATTATCTCCGTATAACCACTGGTCTTATAGATAAATTTGTTGTTAAATTATAACAGCGAAAAACAATTTTATTATGCGCCTGATGTAATTAGTTTAACAAATTTAAATATGATCGACGTTGGTGGTATGAATACCAAGTGTAGAAATAAGTTGTGTTCTGTGAAATTATCACATGCATGCACGCTATCAATAGTTAATCCCATTTTTCAAAAGACCATGAACCAAAATCCTAGAACTTTATTCTATTGGGATATAAAACCAATTCCATTTCACAGATCGAGCAGTATCTACATATGGTCTACATTGTTACTATGTTAGACGAAGCTGTCTCCTAGTGATTAGGGGTGGGCACGAAGAGAATATCTTAAAAAATGCATTATTTGTGATCCGTTTTGTTTTTACCGGATATCTAATTTTCAGATTTGCTTTATTTCGGAAAATTTCGGATATCCGAAATTGCGGATATCCGGATTTTTTCGGATATTTATGGATATCCGGATATTCGCAGATATCCGTTTTAAACTCCGAAAATAATCAAAACACCATATTTTATATAAAAAAATATATTTTAATATAATCTTTAAACTAATTAGTGAATGAATATATTAAATTATCTAATTTTACTCAATATAATTAAATAAATATGAAAAGTAGAAGTTTAAAATGGTGAAAAATGAAACATGTGTTTTTCTATGTAAAACAAAAAAATATTTTCAATTAAAATGCTAGTATCAACTTATTCTTACTATAAATATTTTCGCCAAATGTATTTAAAAAGTCTAAAAATGTAAATATACATTATAAATTTATTATATTTTATGTATATATAAATAATATACGGATCGGAGCGGATATCCGAATTTTTAAAATTGGTATTTGTGATTTGCTCTACTTTAGATGGATACTAGATTTTACTCTTTACTCCGCTTTGATTCATAACGGATATCCGAATTTTTTGGATCGAATCAAAATAAATATCGAATCGGAGCAAATCTAACGGATAATTTGTCCAGTTCTACTAACTAGTGACTAAGAAAAAACTATTAACCATGACCAATCAATTAATGAGACGACCACCTACAGGCCAATATAATTAAATGAATTTTCGAATCATATACCATTCCAAATATTAACTATTGAAACCACATAACAACAAACACAAACGCCACATCCATGCCTCTCTACTCCATTGTACGTAGTCATTAACCTATAGGGTCCTTTCTTGGGATCATTTATGCTACTATGCACAAATATATTTATATCAGTGAGTTACGACAATTAATTAAAGCATCCCTGATAATATTATGCGGCCTCGTGTTCTTACAAGGACAAAACCCTACCTTTTTTTTTTTTTGCTAAAGTAAACCCTACCTTTAAAAAAAAAAAAAAAAAGAATTAGCTTATATAATTCTTTCGATCTCATGTATAAAAATATCCCCATCTTATAAAGCCTACTTATTTCAAATCCATTGTAACTAGCACAGCAAATCCCCAAAAAGGATAAAATTTAATGGATACTATATAATATTGAAAAATAAAAGAATAAATAAATGGAAAAGAGGAGACTCATCTCGAGGCGACACGAGCACTTTTCCGGCTATTCCTCCCACCAGACACCACACCACACCACATTTCTCCATGGAAACTCTACAAAGCCTTTCTCTGGATTCCCGTGACTGTGTGTGTGACCTCTCTCTCTTTCTCTCTCTCTCTCATTTTTTTACCTCCAAGAAATTTCCACGGGTTTTCGTGATTTTAACGTCTATGCCTCACTTTTTATATTCATGTGAAACTAATCAAATATTAAACCTCACCCCCCCCCGCCCCATGCATTTACACCCCAATCTAACTAATTAAAATTAAATCGCAGGCTTCAAACAATAAACTTGGCACCTTGTTGGCGTTTATATGCATACACATTTACGTGTGAACGCAAAAGAATATGCTCGGTGTGATTAACTAGATAAAACCACAGCATCGATCATATATCAAATTAGAGATGGACATTCGGTTAATCGGTTTGGTTTGATTCGGATTATTTGAGTTTTAGTTTTTTCGATTTTAATGAAATAAGTTCTATTTGAGATTTATTTTAAATTTTTTTAAAATAAAAATATCCTCGTGTTTTCTATTCTCAAATGTTTTGTTTTTTATTCTCACTCACCAGAAACACTAGCGTTAGGTTTGCTCGTCGAAGATAAAACGACAATGTTAGAAAAAGAGCAAACGAAAAGTCAAAGCTGTAAGTCTCAAACATATAAAACTAATAAAGTTATGAACATTAATCTAAAACCAATTAACTATAAATATAAGAAACTCTAATAGTGATATGTATTTTAATGTCGGTTAACCAATTGAATAATTTGGTATTCGGTAAAAAATCGAACCGAACTAAATACCAAATAAGTATAGTGATGGATCCCGTTTGGATTATTTGAATTATCCGAACCCAAACCAAATTACGTTATTCGGTTTGGTTTGGTTCAGTTCAGTTCGAAAATTTTGCCCGCCCTATATCAAATATGAGAAGTTCAAGTGGCTCTCTTTCCCATTTGATCATATAAGTAAACATTTGCCTATTTAGGATTTCGCATACGCTTCTTAATGGTGTGGCTAAATATATAAGTAAACATTTGCATGAAATAAATATTTCATGCATAACATTCAACAAGGACATAAGGCATAATCGTCATTAATATTGCTATATTTTTGTTTTTACTGAAAATTTATAATATTATTTCTGATGAAATACAAAGCCGACGAATACAAAAAAATCCTCAGAAACTAAGCCAGTAAAAAACAAGATTTTCTCGGAAACATCATCCTAAAAAGGAAAAACAACCGAAAAGACAATTACAAAACAAAGCCTATTAGCCGGGACACAAAGCCAACACTAAGGCACAAAGAAACCAATAGCTTAGATCCGAAACTAACTCAAAGACTATATCTATCGATGGCGAATAAAAACTACCTCATTATTAAGAGACCGGGGAATTAGATCCGGCAAGAATGGAACATAGCTGAAGAACTAAAAACCACATAAACTTCCGGAAGCGGCGAGTCGATCTAATCACGACTTGAACCACGTCTTAACTGAATCCAAAAGAGAAGGACAGATCTCGATCACATCAATTTGTAGGGACAAGGAGCGAATCCGTGACACACCGGATCTCACCTAAACTCGAAGAGGAAGGAAAGCGACCGAACCAAAGTGACACAAAGACGATCTCCACAAGAAGTAAAGCTGCCTGCAAGAGAAGGTAAGAGAGCTCGCACAGGACAAAAACCAATCGAAGCTCATGCCTAGGCAAAGGCAAAATCACGACCAAAGGGGACAAAAGAGAGTTATGGAAGACCAAAAAATAGAGACTCCTCTTCTGGCAAGCCGCCAAACTAGAAGCGACCGAAGGTAACACCGGTGGCCTTGACGCCGGTGAACCGGCAACATGCTCAAACCAAAACCGAGCAAATATGGATCCAAGGACATAGACAAGCCGGACATAAACTGATGCGTAAGCGGACATGCCAACCCGTCGATCTAAGGATCTGGCAACATTAGCCTCCTGGTTGCCTAAGCCACGGCCGAAGCCGATAGAGGAGCTTGATGTGAATAAAGTTTTAAAACCTTAAACGAGACTACCACAAGTGCATGAAAAATCGGTATGGCATTTAAGGATCGAATCCACAGAAAAATAAGAACAACACATTAAAAATACAAGCAAAAGAGTAAGCTAAGCGATTCGATGTTTTTTTATTTTTAAAAGTCCTAATTACGAAATTAAACGAAACAAGTGAAAGGAGAATGCAAAAAAAAAGATAAACAAGGCTAAACAACTAAATAAATACTACCAAAGATAAAAAAAAAAAACTAAACAAAAACCTAAACAAACTCAAATGCAAAAGTCAACTAAAAATCAAGAAAAGTCAACCGTAAAGTCAACAAACAAGAACTTGATTAAATAAGGAAAAACATGGGTTTTGGACAAAACAATTGACTCGGGATGATTAATGACTAACTAATAATGCTAGGACTAACAATCAAACTCAATTTCATGACATGAATCACACACAATAGACTAATTCACTTCCATGACACTAATCCATCTACTAACCATTTAATTAAGCTAGTTTTCCAATTACAATTAAATGATCAATAATCATTAAGCATAAGTCCATAAAGCCAACTAATCACCTTAAGCATCAATTTCCATTGGTTAAGAATGATTAGCAAATTTAAAGTTCTCCTAGACATTTCACCAAACACCTTCCGGGCATGAAATGTCCATGTTCTAGATTTGGATTGATCATGTCAAATCTAGCATTAAGCACACCTTAAACTTTAGAAATTATAAGAATCTAATTCTAAGCATCACTAATCATCCATCAAACACCCATAATCTACTAAGCCCAAAACCCACTAAATAACTACTCACTAATCATCATGATAAACACAAAGATAATCATGATAAAAGATATAATCATAAACAAACAAATAAAAGTTCAAAGAAAATTTCACTAAGGATTGGAAGAACAAAATATCCAACCACAAATAATCCAAAATATGTTTTGGGTCACAAAGAGAAAAATATAAATTCAAACTTAGGTATTTTGGTGTCTAAAAATATACATATATAAATTCAAACCTAGGACAAACCAGGTCGAACCCGTGTCAAATGGGCCAAGTCAATGAAACTGCCTAAAAAGTCAACCATGTTGGATCAATCGGGGACATGTCAATCGGTCTACAAACCGAGTGTGGGACAAGCATTTTCCAAAGCATTTTTCTGCCTCAATTGGTCATGCGCCAATCGGTTTCAAATGATTGCGTCTTCACTTGGTTAGATCAATCATTTCATACCGATTGGATGTGCATCCTAGCTCAAATCTTCATTCCTTTACATTTTCAACCCATCTTTCCATCTCCATTGTCTCTCCCAAACCCCCAATGCATCTTCATAGCTCCAAAGGTCTCCGAAAGTACCTAAAACAACCAAAAACAATAACCAAAATGCACAAACACAAGTCCTAACTCTAAAATGCATGTAAAAACTAAAATGAGACTCAAAGACCAAAATATATATGATGCAAATGTGTTACAAAAAAAGATGAGAAATGATGAAAACATAGGCTCAAAACGGTGTAAAACGCCAAATATCAGAGCTCCACGACGACCATAACTCTTCACCGAAAACGAAACAAAAGCTTAAATGAAAGAAAGATTAGGATGACCGGCATCGGCGCTAAAGGAGCCGCCGTACGCCAGAGCAGACTAGAAGAAGCAACGAGGAACTGTTGTGGCTAGGGTTTTCGTTGGGAGAGAAAAGGGCTTCCATCATTAATATTGCTTAGAAACACGAAGTATTGGAATATGTATGAGTTTATTATACTAATAAATTATCCTACTCTTTTTAAAGTGATGTTTAAAGGTTTTACACAGATTAAATAATTATTAATTTTGTTTTCCAAAATTAAAACATAATTTATTATCAATTTTAATATAATTCCACCAATAATAAAATAATCTGCAGAATTCAAATAGTCAAAATAATAAAAAATAATCATTAATTTTGCATCAAAAAATAATAACATCATTAATTTGGAACAAATTTTTTTCCTAAAACATAATTTTAAAAGAATCATATAGTATTTCATAACCTATATTGTTTTTGTTCTATTTGACCGATGAGCTAGTGATTTTACAGGGACAATTTTAAAAAATACCACTTTTGGTGTGTACATTTTCAAAAGTTTTTTTTTTTACCAAAGTGATGTCCATCTTTCATAATTACTCAAACAATATCCTCTACCTATTTTACCCTTATTTCCTTTGAAGACAAAAAACGTATTTACGAAACTGCCATTAATGAGGTAGAACACGTAGGCGTTTTTGGGCGAAAAGTTCCCGCCAAAAATGATAAGTCTACCGTCCACGTGATGGTAGATTTATTTAATGGTCGGTATATTTATAAAGGGTTTGATAGACTTAATTCAAGTCCGTAGACTTAGTCCATGAACGGTAGACTTAATATTCAAATGGCAGACTTATTCTATAGACTTATTTTTATTTGGTGGTAGAGATGTTTGTGAGTGGTAAACTTATATTATGAGTGGTAGAGTTAACGCCAACGGTGATAGATTTGTTTTCGAGTGATAGACTTAGTAGTTGAATGGTAGATTTATCTCGTAGATTTATTTTGTTTGACGGTAGACTAAATATTTGTGGTAGACTTAAATTCATGGGAGGTAGATTTACACGTGTTTTGGATGGTAGACTTATTTATAGTGGTGGCAGATTTATAAAAGGTCGTAGACTTATTATTGACACGGTAGAGTTATTCAATCTTTCGAGTTTACTAAAATAACCTTCAGTTGGTAGATTTATTAGTTACTATGGCGGTAGATTTAATATGGTAGATTTGTATGCTTACATACAATGATGGTAGACTTGTACACATACAATGATGGTAGACTTGTATGTATACATATAATGATGGTAGATTTGTATACTGGCATACAATGATGGTAGACTTGTATGTTTACTTACAATGATGGTAGACTTGTATGTTAACTTGTATTTAAAATACAATGACTTTCTAACGCAAACGCCAGTCGTAAATGCCGTTCGATATACAAGTCTACCATCATTTAGAAAACAAGTCTACCATGATTTCAAACGCAAATGCAAGCGTCAATCGCAAACGCATATCACAAACGCCAGTCACAAACGCTGATTACAAACTGCAGTTGCACACGCCAATCGCAAATGCTAATTATAAACGCCAGTCGCAAACTCTAATCGTCAATCGCAAACGCCAATCGCAATCGCCATTTACAAATAGTGTTTGATTATCATTTTTTATTTTATTTTTAAATTAAGTTATTACTAAAATTTTATTTTTATTATTATTTTAATATATATGTATTTTTTAAATGCCAATGATATTTTTATTATTAAAAATAAAAAGAGTTTTAAAGGTCTTTTACCAACTTTGTAAGGTTGTTTTAGTAAACTCATTTTCTCCCAAAATTGTTTTAGTAATTATGGGACTTTCCAATGTTGTTTGAATTATTATCTCTTCAAAAAATGCCGTTATGAGTTGTCCATTTTCAAAAATACCATTCATTAAGTGTAAATTGACTAAATTACCTTTATTTATTGAAATTGGGGTTTATAGGGATTAAAGTTTATGGTCTATGGTTTAAAGTTTTTAAACCCTAAACTCTAAACCCTAAATTCTAAATCATAAAAGGGTTTTAACCCCTAACAAATCACAGACCCTAAAAACTAAATTCTAAACCTAAAATAGTTAACCCAAACCTAAAATTTATTTTGAGTAAATGATATAATTTTAATGGTATTTTTGAAAATATTTTAGGAAGATGATATTTTTGGAAAAGGGTTTTCCAAAAGTGGAATTTTTCAAAAATTCTCAATAATGTTAAGGGGATTTGGATTGGATTTTTCAACTATAATTTTGATATCTGTTTTTTATAGACTACGAATATTATTTTGGACTTTCGACCAAAATCTCTTTGACTATAAAAGTTAGAGGAATTCCTTAAAATACCACTAAAATATGTTTTTGTTCCAAACATACCATCACTTAGTTTTTTCCAAAAATACCAGTAAAAGTTTTGTTTTTCCAAAGGAGTTTTAGGGGTTTATAATTTAAATTTTTGAGTTTGGGTTTAGTATTTTATGTTTATGGTTTAGTTTTTAGGGGTTATGATTTAGATTTTAAGGTTTAGAGTTTAATTTTGAGGGTTTAAAGTTTATTTTTAATTTGTGGTATTTTTTAAAAAAAGAAAATTTTTAATGGTATTTTGATAAAAAAATTAAGTGATGGTATATTTGAAACAAAAATTTATTTTTGTGATATTTTTGAGAATTATCTTAAAAGTTATATATATATATATATCTATATTTTGCCAATGCATATAGAACATATATACTACTTGAAAAATAGATTTCTTAAACAATTTCACCACATATAAACAACTCATACCGTAATTCAGTGGCTAAGTGGCCTACATAAATTGTTTTTGCACACAATAAAATTAAACCATAAATTTTAGCAAGTTTATTGCCTTGAACGATGCTATTGCACTGTTCCACTCGAGTTAATATGTGGTATTTTTGATAGACTTAGAATCTATAATGTATTACAAATGGATTTTTTAGCGAGTAGGAAGAATACGATAAGCAAGACTGCACATCTTAAGATTAAAAATATTCTCTAATTGTATCAAGTTTTTGAATTTACGTATGGGTGATAAAAATTTGTAATTATTTAATTCACACAATTAATAAAAACTCTATATAAAAAAATTATTCACTTTAATACATTTTATCTCTCTATTCTCTTATTAATTTTGTTTCTTTATTAATTTTTTTAACCGAATTCACAACAATATATTATTATTTTTCTCCTCTCATTTTTAGTAAAACACTTTGGGAGCATGTAGAAATTGATTTGCAAAAAATGTTAAGTGTAAATTCTAGTAATGTTTTGTAGTTTTTTCTTGATTGTTTGTAGATAATAGTGAAAAAAATAATCATAAACCTAATGCAGTAATCAAGATGAATAAGCTTTTACTAATTTTTTAGGTAACGAACAAAAAATTGGAATTTCCCAATACGTAGATAGTTTTAACTTATAAGTTTTTATAATAATTTAAAACTTGTAAAAATAATATGAGAACATTTATTTAGATGGATTTGTGAAAAATATTTTTTAATTATAAGCTTTGATCTAATATATACGTATTATATATGATTATGCATCATACATGTGGGGGTGAACATGCGTGATGCGTCCATTTGAAACATTTTTCTTTAATGGAAATCATAAATAAACTACGTCTTTTTTTGTTGTTGCGGCCTAGTAAAATGGTTGAATTTCATATTTTTTCACTCAAACAGGTATAATTTTATTGCAAGGGATGGATCATTGGTAATTATAAACATGTAAGCTTCATTAATCGTATATCCATCTTCTTCTTTTTAGATTTAACACCATATATCCAGATTTTACCAAACTTAATTATATATCATTTTAAAATTTGAAGTATATGAATGATGTTATTTTTGCATTTATGAATTCATTTTGTCCCCCCAAAAAAAAATGTAATTAACTAGAAACTAGTAATAATTATAGAGATTTTTTGAAAATGCCATTTTTGGAATATTCCTTTTCAAAAATATCATATTTCTAAAATATTTCCAAAATACCACTAAAATTATATCATTTATCCAAAATAATCTTTAAGTTTGGGTTAACTATTTTAGATTTAGGGTTTAGTTTTCAAAATTTAGATTTTTAGGGGTTAAAACCCTTTTAGGGTTTAGAGTTTAGGGTTTAGGATTTTAAAAAAATTGTCCCAACATTATTTGTGAAGTAATTTTGGAGAAAACGCGTACGTATCACCTCCACAATCACTCTCACCAAAAGAATTATGACGTGATTTGAAAAAATATGATTTGGCTTTAAAAATAATGACATGGCAAATTTTTTAAGTAATTTTTGATTATAAATTTAAATTAATCATAACTAAATCTCCTAAGAAATCTTCTATAATTAAATTTATATTTCTTTCTTAAAAAAATTAATTTTAAATTAACGAAAACAATATAGGGATAATTGCAAAAATGTCACATTTGAAAGTGCATTTTACCAGCGTGCCACTCCCATGTGGCCATTTTCATTTGTGCCACTTTTTACAAACAAATTGTCTACTTTATCCCTGTAAAAAAAACCATGAATCAAACATCTCTCTCTCTCTCTGGGTTGGAGATCTCTCACGCTCAAATCTCCCCTTGTCGATCTCTAATTCTCTCTCTCGTCGATCTCTCTAGGTTGGAGATATGTCATGCTCAGATCTCTCATCGTCGATCTCTGATTCTCTCTCTCTCTCTCTCTCTCTCTCTCTCTCTCTCTCTCTCTCTCTCTCTCTCTCTCTCTCTCTCTCTCTCTCTCTCTCTCTCTCTCTCTCTCACACTCTCATATCGATCGGATTTTGTCTTTTTTTTTACAGATCTGGTTTTTTATTCTCGTAAATCTGGTTTTATTTGATTTGTGTTACAAATCTGAGTTTTTGATTATATTTGGGTTACAAATCTATGATTTTTTATTTGATTCTAGTAATAAATATGAGTTGTATTTGGGGTAAATTTCAATTTGTTAATTTGGGGTTGATTTCAATCTGGGTTAATTTGTTGTTGAATGTTCTTCTTCTTCTACTTTTCTCTTTTAGTTTTATCAAACGATGTTCTTCCTTTTGATCCTTATTTTTGTCTTACAGTTTTGTAATTAAAATGTTTTATAAGTTTTAAAACATAATTAATATGTTTTATAACCTAATTTTGATGTTAAAATCTCTGTTAGATAATATTTTCTAAAACTGGAGACGATTGATCTCTGTAACTGCGTACAAAAGTGCTTTATGAGTTTTTTTAATAGTTTTATAATATTTTTAAACAGTTTTATAAGGTATTTAAAATATTTTATAAGGTATTTAAAAGGTTTTATAAGGTACTTAAAAGGTATTTAAAAGACTCCCCATGCAGTCTTGATAGAGTCCTCTGTAATGCCATTGCTAGGTTGAAGTGGCAAGAGGCCTCGGTGACGCATTTACCGTTTCTCGCATCTGATCATACCCCATTGTTTATCCAACTAGAGCCTGAGCAAACTGGGAACCCGAGAAGACGGCCGTTTCGTTTTGAAGCGGTGTGGTTAAAACACGAGAGTTTCATGGAGTCGGTGAAGAATTCATGGAATTCGGATGTGTCTACTCCACGGGCTTTGAAGAGTTTGAAGGAGAAACTCCAAGTATGGAATCGTGAGGTCTTTGGTGATGTACAGAAACACAAGGAGAAATTATTGGCCGACATTAAGTTTGTTCAGGATGAGTTAGATGTGAGCCAAACGGATTATCTGTTGCACAAAGAAGAAGGATTAATCAGAGATTTGGAGGTGGTTATGGAACAGGAGGAGTTAATCTGGTTTCAGAAATCGAGGGAGAAGCATATAGCTTTGGGAGACAGGAATACGAGATTTTTCCATACATCAACCGTCATTCGCAGACGTCGAAACCGAATTGAGACGTTACAAGATGGGGAGGGTCGATGGATCTCGAACCAACTTGAGCTGGAGAAGCTAGCTATAGAATATTATACAAAGTTATACTCGATGGATGATGTGGAGTCAATTGTGGAGCAGTTGCCGCAAGATGGTTTCGTCATGCTAAATTGTGATGAGAAGAATAGTATGTCCAGGGAGTTTTCTTTCCTCGAGGTAGAAAAAGCAATGAGGAGTATGGGTAGTTTCAAGGCTCCTGGGATAGATGGATACCAGCCGGTCTTTTACCACAAGTGCTGGGAGGTTGTGGGAACGTCGGTGCAGAAATTTGTCATTCAATTCTTCGAAACAGGACAGCTACCGAATGGACTTAATGATGCATTATTAGTGTTGATCCCAAAGGTTGGGAAACCGGAGAGAATGACTCAGTTTCACCCAATCAGTCTATGCAATGTCTTATTCAAGACCATCACTAAGATGATGGTGTTGCGGATGAAAGGGCTAATGACACGATTGATTGGACCGGCTCAGTCAAGTTTTATTTCAGGACGACTAAGCTCAGATAATATCGTGGTGGTACAAGAAGCGGTTCACTCCAAGTGCTCTCAGAAGTTTATGCATCAACAGAGATGCGTAGGAATTGATCAGACTATGTAAACAACAAAGTCAAGCATCACAAGAAACAATAAGGTATTATAATATTTTATAATATTTTTAAACAGTTTTATAAGGTATTTAAAAAAATTTATAAGGTATTTAAAAGACTCCTCCTACAAACACTCCAAGTGCTATACCTTCAAAACTAAACCCAATTAAAAATATTTTATAAGGTATTCAAAATGTTTTATAAGTTATTCAAAAGCATTTCCGATTCTTCTTATTCCGCGATTGCATTTTCTCTTCCTCCTTCTTTTTCTACCTTCCCTAGATATTACCCGAAAGTTGACTTTTCACCATTCTTGACCTAACATAGGTCGGATCTTCAACAATTCAGGTCAATAATCGGGCTAAACAATATTTTTCTTCCCAAATCCACCATATCCAATCTCAGATCCATGTTTTTCGTCAGACGCACTACCAGATCAACAACAACTCTTTTTCGAATTTTCTCAGAGGAGATCGCGACGAAGTTCGGAGACGGCGAAATCGGAGACAGAGAGATCTGGGATCAGAGACGGAGAGATTTGAGATCGGAGACGACGATTTTAGAGGAATTCACGAGTTGGGAGGCAAGATCAGAAAAAAATCAATACAAAAAATTAGGTTAAAATGAGTCAAAGGGTAATATGGGGATATGGAAAAAAAAGAGTGGCATGCTTGTAAATTTTTTTAAACAGTGGCATTTTTGCAAAATGGCAGTTGAAAAGTGGCATATCTCAAAATTTCTAAATAATATATTCCATAAATAAACACTTACCAAATTTTGTGACTAAACTATATAAAAACGTTTAAAAAATGTTTAATTTCTACTTTTTTACATAGTGAAATTTGACCCAAAAAAATACGTAAAACTATTAATTTTAATGGAATTTGATCAACCAATGAGCGGCTCTTATCATGTTTTAAAATATTTGTTTTATATACTTTTGCATTACTCATCTCAAGTATAATTTTTTTGTTAAAAAGTAATTAATTGTTTTTTAAAATTCAATTAAAAAGTTTTAACTAATCGAATTAATCCAAAATCTAAAACAAAAAAATTTAAAATTTAAATTTATTTTCATCATTACTATATCTTTCTTAAAACAAAATTTCGAAGTATTTGACAGAAAAAAAAAATCCAAACCAGATTATAATGAAAAACCAAAAAATGAAACCGGTAAAAAAGTGAAAACCGTAGGAGATGAAGAAAAAAAATTGACAACAACAAGTTTTTAAAGAAATTTTCAATTATAAATTTAAATTAATCATAACTAAATCTCTTACGAAATCTTCCATAACTAAATTTATATTTATTTCTTTAAAATTTTAATTTGAAATTAACGAAAACCAGATTATAAAGAAAAACCAAAAAATGAAGACAGTAAAAAAATGAAAAACGTTGAAGATGAAGAAAAAAAAGTGAAAAATCTATATCAAATATTTTTTTTCGAATTCTAAAACACAAAGTATGTTATTTTTATTTTGAAAATGTTATTTACAATTATGTATAACGTGGATAAAGTATTTAGTACTCCATTTGTATCATTTTAGATGATGTTTAAGGATATTGCACACACATTAAAAAATAGCATAAATAATATAATTTGATGTACTTTCTACATTAAACAATAATTTATTATGTAAATAAAATTAATTCAACCAATCACAAAAAATATTGTACAATTCAAATAGTCACAAAAAAATAAAAGATATTAAATCCTTACCTTGAAAAATAAAAATATCAACTAATTTAATATATAAAAAAAATTCTAAAACACCAATTTATTTGATACAGAAAGAGTATGAGATAATAAATTTGTATCTAAAAAAATTTTCAATAAATATCGAAAATGACTTATACCATCTTACGCAAAATATCAAATTATTTTAAATTTATTTTTAAATTATTATCCTCATGTATAACGCGAAAAATCACCTAGTAAATATTGTAACCATTGTATAACATGTGTTAGTTTAAAATCCGGATATTCATTTACAAAACATAACTAAAGAGAAGGGCATATTCGGAATGTGAAATGTATGCAAGCCAACTATTTGACTAAGGCGGTGACAAAAGTAAACCTTGATAAAAAAATAATTAATTAAACTGTATTTACATATATAAAATGTAATATTTATTTAATGGAAACGAGAATAACATATCTAAAAAAACAAGAATAAATACTATGAGGAGAAACGGAAAGAAAAAATTAAGTAAATAAATAAGCGGTGGTTTAACGATAAAAGAATCTCAACCTAGCGTTAATGTGCTTTTTTAATATTATATAGAAAAAACTTAAATACTCCATCTGTTCACCCCAAAAATTAATCGAATTTAGGTTCAAATTATCCATATTATATAGAAAAAACTTAAATACTTCATCTGTTCTAAAATAATTAAAAAATTTAGATAATGCAAAAATTAAAACTAAAATTTTACTTTCTAAACAAAACATTATTTAATAATGTTAAAAACATAATTCTACTAAGAAAAAAGAGTTAGACATATATATCAAATAACATTAAAATGCAATAAAGTTCGACACTATTTTCTTCATAAAACGTGAAAAATAGCCAATGGACCATGTAAATCTGAACCGTTTAACCCTAATTAGTAATATACTTTTTTGTATCTTACTCTAATTAGAATTATTAATATCACCAAGAAAGGATATAGATTACCGCCACGTGGTGGTGAAATATGAGAGGAAAACGGCCGAAAAAGAAAGAAAAAAGTAGTAACAGATTCAAAGATCTAGAAAAATTCAATGATATTTTATTAGCTAGACAAGCATGTCGACTCCTCACACATTTGAATTGCTTGTTTACTAAGTTGTTCAAAGCAAGGTATCTAAAGGAAGATCATCTTTTTGATGCAAAGAATCAACGCTATGCAATCGTACGGATGGAGATCTATATTATCTGGCATTGACCTGCTCAAACAAGGATCACGTTACAACTTACAACATAGGAGATGGACAAACAATTCAAGTTTTCAAAGATAATTGGATCCCGACGAATCCACCATGACCTGCTCTGTCAGAACAAAGCAACATACAACTTCGCGTGAGCGATCTAGTTGAAACTTTGGGACCAGAAGATATGTTGAACCTGTACATACGAGAGGAAGATCAAGAAGTGATACGTAACATTCACTTGAGACGTCACGTTGCTGCTGACATGATAGTATGGGATTACGTTAGTTCAGGTAGCTACACAGTTTCATCAGGCTACACATTAGCATGTCTCTTATCTAAACAACAAAACCCAAATATAAACATCCTATATGGCGATCAACAATTGAAGGCCAAGGTATGGAAGCTTCCAATCATACCCAAACTCAAACATTTTCTTTGGCGTATTCTTTCTAAAGCTTTGGGTTCTGCTACTCAATTGAATTCCCGTGGTATAAAAATGGATGAAACATGTCAAAGGTGTTGTTTAGATATAGAAACCATTAATAATACGTTATTCACATGTCCGGTGTCGATGATGACTTGGAGATTATCACAATTACCAATTAACACTCTCCACCATCCTTCCGAAGACATATAAGATAACACCAGGCAGCTAATAAACATACAAGAGAACCAAAGCTTTACTAACCATCAAAAGTTTCTTCCTTTTAGATTTGATGGAGAATATGGAAATCAAGAAACAATCTTTTTTTCAAAAAATTCGAATAAACCCGAAGAAAGATGTTGAAAAAGCAATCTCTGATGTCACCGAATGGATAACAACGAACATTCCAGCAACACAAATACAACAACACCAACCTCTGCTCCAACACAAAGCTTTGAATGACTCCTCATGGACAAGACTGTAACATCCCTATCTCGGACCCCAAAATTTTATTGGATTTAATCCGGTCCATTAGCAAAAGCCCAGTCCCATTTGCTAAAACCTTGTGATTAATGCTTTACCAATGACGAAGGAGTGTCGCGACAGCAACCCTAATGCCGTGACCAAGGGGATAAGCCGATTGGAGGCTTCGACGAAGGGTCCCGCAGCTCGGGAAGGATCCGCGGCGGGTCTGGTGAGGAGAGGCAGTGACAGCGAGGCAAGAGGGGGATGTGTCGGGGCTGCTACATCGCGGCAGATGTGATCCGTGACGGTAGTGCACACGGTGCACCAGAGGGTTCGGCGGCTCGGTTTGGATCACCCGTGGCGGCGACAGTTGCGGCGAGGATCCATGACCGTCGGGTGAGGAAGCAGCAGCCGAATGGGATTGAGTGGATCGAGGTTCGATGGAAAACCCTAGCGGTTACGTCGGTTACTTCATCCACAAGGTAACGAAACCATAACCCTAATCTTTCTGAAACCCTAAACCGATTTAGAAACCCTAACCCTAATTCCTCAAGTGGAAAGTTCCGAGGTTCGAAAGGGGAAACCCTAACTTACCGAAAATGAAAGTTTTTCAAGGTGGTAACTTTTCAGAAATGGAAAGTTTCTAAAGTGGAAACAGGAAACTTTCCTAAAAAGGTAACTTTCCCGGAAAAAAAACTTTTTCAGTTTAGTAAGCTTCTGGTTTAGCTTGTTCTTCGGTTCAGTGATTAAGTTGAGTTGGTTCGGTTTGGTTTGCAGTGTGGTTCGGTCAGAGGCTTCTGGTTCAGTGGTCAACCGCAAGAGGTCAGCTTCGAAGGCAGCAAAGGCTATAAGGTGAGGAATAAATTATGTATCTCCCTGAGTTCATTTCCTGCAAGTTGTGTGTGTGAGCATTCTTAGTCTAGCCGTGTAATGCTTGGTGATGTTTGGCTTGAGCTTGGTTCATTGGTTGGTGCATGGTTAGAACGGCTAGGTTGAATGGTATTATTGATTGTAGTCGTACCTGGGAGGTACATGGATTGATTGTCGGACCAACGTATCCTGGCGGGAGCGTTCGGCCAGTTAACTAGCTGACGAGCCTATTGGATGTGGAACTATGGGTTGAACCACTTAAGCGCTGGTGGCGCAATGGGGTCCATTGGCTGGGCGCGCCAGGACAGGCTGCGTGTGTCTGGCGTGGAGTACGTGGTTCGATCTCGTGGAAGACGTTCTCATGTTCACAAGGGTGGCTTGAGACGATTAGGTTGATTGATAATTTTGGACTTGCGATTGAGAATATTATCTCGTATTATATTTCTGGGCTTTGCTTGTTTTGCTTGTATAATTTGTGGTGTGATATTTTCTGTGGATATGTGTGGTTCTAGCCCACTTTCACTGAGTAATTCTCCCTCGAATTTGTCACTCTTCTCTTTTGAATGTTTTCAGGTATAAGAATCTCATCTCTAAGAGTCGGTTCGGGTTGAAATAGTCGGTGTAAAGTGGCATCTAGGGGTGGGATGTTACAAAGACCATCACATGGATGGCTCAAATGTAATTACGATGCTGCTTTTAATCCACACACTAAACAGGTAACTAGTGGATGGATTGTTCGTGATTACCAAGGTGTAGCAAAGTATTGGGGATCAGCTCAATTGGGTCACGCAGTATCGGCTTTAGAGGCGGAAACTAAGGCACTACTTTCCACAATTCAAAATGTGTGGGCAATGGGATATACAAAAGTGTGTTTTGAAGGCGATTGTCAAGTGTTAGTCAACATGATACAAGGCGTTTCTAACGACATCTCCATCACAAATCTATGCAAAGATATTTCCTTTTGGGCTCGGAGAATACAAGAGATACATTTTACTCATGTAATGCGAAAGTGTAATACTGTTGCACACATTTTAGCTGAGCGAGGACCTTGTAAATCTCTTTACTTCTCGAATTGCGTTTATCCACCATCGTGGTTAACATCTTCTTTGTATCGTGACTTTGTTTTATCCCGATAAATACAAATTATTTTGCCGTAACAAAAAAAGAAGTACTAACAGAGTATTGCCGGTGACTTTATTAGTCTGCAAATTGCACATTCTCCTCACCCTTCCCAACCCCCTTAAGATTCTTTTCTTCCCCCAAATTTTCCGATTTTCTGTAACTTCTCTTCTTCTTCTTTTTTAAACCTTTTTTTTTTCAATTTCAATAAATAACTTTCTTTATTCTATATAGAAATTATTATTTTTCTCGGACGAGACCACCGTAGAAGCTTTTATCACTAGTAACACTGTAATTTCTAGGGTTAAGCGTTCTTTATTTTAAATCTCTTTTTCTAATTTATTTTTGGTATTTTCATCGTTTTCTGTCTCTCATGGTACTTTTGTCTTTTGTCTTTATCGTTTTGAATTTGAACAAGTAGATAAATATAATATATTTTAAACCTCACCTGAGCCAAAACAAAAAGAAACCCCAACTTTTCAGCAACAATATTCGAGTGATCATACTTTCATATTTTCAGATTTTTTGTTATAATATTGTTCCATGGAAAATTTGAACTGGTTTTTGTTGGAAAAACGGACGAGTCACTCTATCGGTAGACTTAAAACACGGTGACAGATTAATTATTTCAAATGTTAAAAGTGTTATTTTGTAAGATTTTTCAAAATAAAATTTGGCTAAGAAAGAACCAAGTTTTTTTTTTCTGAAGTAATTTGGTAGAAGTTGATATTGTTCTGAAAAAAATTTATATATCAGTCAAACTTTAAAATTTGTATTTGTTTTATTAAAGCTTGATATAGGAAAAAAGGAAACCAATTTGCCGGCAAAATGTTACATAAAAGGTAACAGATCATTATTCCTGAATTTTATTTATTTATCTTACTTAGAAAACTAGTGTAGAATATGTCATTTGATTATTCTCCTGAGTTTAGATTGTACGTATAGCAGACTGAAACTCTGAGGCGTTCAGTCTGGAGGAAAGCTATAAAAGGAAACTTTCTTTTTAATTTTCTATTTTTTCGTTTTCTCATATATTCGCAGATAGATTTTTAGTTATATTTAAAATAAATGACAAAAGTGAGAAAAGGATATGGCAAAATCTAAAAAGTGGAATAAGAACTTTCCTTGTAGCAGACCCACACCTGCTGGATATTGGTATATATGTAGCATTTATTATTTTAATGTGTATTTGAATTGCTAAATGTATATGTTGTTTTTAGTAGCATGTGATGTGACATGCATGTGTTAATATTAAGATATTTTTGTGGGAGCTTTTTGTTTATATATAAAAAGAAGCAACAAATTATGTTCATTCCAGTTTACATGTATATTGGTCTTAACCGAGAACGTAATTTCGGCTGAATTGAAAGAAATTTAGTTGAAAATAAAATTTGAGACACCATTTGATTGTGGTGAAAAAATAAGAAAAAAATAAAAACTGCTAAATTGCTGAAACTAATCCATTAATAACACATAGATATGGCGACAATACACTCCACAAAGAAATTATTTTTGTCTCTTTTTAAAATAAAATAAGAATATTTACTCATATACGTGAAAAATAGTACTAATGCACAAAGTGTATTATTTGTATGTGTTTTTTATGTATGGCTATATAGATAAGACAGAAATGTGTGAATTCAGATGTAAAAAAATAATTGAACAAAATAAAGCAAATATATATTTAAGAATAATGTATTTTTAATTTGTAATATTTTTGAGTTTAAATGTTTAATTTTATTTTCTTTGTTTAATATATTACTAATATTACAAATAAATAATTTGTGAAAGATCTTACTAATTTTAGTGGTAGATAATAAAAAATACTTGTAAAACAAAAAACGAAAATATGTTTGTAAATAAAAGATCATTATTTTGTAAAATTTAATACATTTATAACTATAAATATTAAATTTCGACAAAAACAATATTTAATTAATATTTTCATAAGTTTAATTAATTTATTTATTTTCAAAAATTCAGCCACATTCTGCCAGATTCATCTATTACCATTTAAATTTAAAGTTATTCCGCTAAATTCTGCAAAAAATCACCAAAAATTCAGCAAGATTCCGCAATTCAGCCAGATTTCTCCGATACTATTTAAACCCATTGTATACTTTTAGCTAAATCATTTCTTTTAAAAAATATTTAAGCATCACTTGCTCTTTTTCCCCCAAATTATTTTAAGAAAATAAACTCAGTATCAATTAATAGCATGGTAGAGTACAATGAAGTTGACGAAGATCAGATTTGGTTATATTGCGACAACATAAAGATATGTTATTACATATGCTTAATTAACTATTTATAATATGGTCAATATTTTAAAAGTTTTTATTTGGCAACTAAAACATAATTTTTAGTACTAGTGTATACTAAAATTTCACATGTGAAATCAAGTTTGGTGAACGCACATGTACATATACATATATATATATATATTTTTTGTCGTGTACATATACATATATACATTTATAATACGTACATATTGATGGAGTATAAAATGAATGATATTAATGGATGACACAAGGCATGCGATTAAACAAGAGGGCTGGCTCCTAGCACAATACAATCTCCTAGTGTGCAACTGCAAAGGACATGAGCAATAATCACTTTTAATCTTAAATATGCTTTTTAAAATTAATTAATTAATAAAAACTCTTTCTTTTGACGGGTGCGAAGACCGATTAAGCGGTCAACATATTTTTACTCGGGGAGACAAAAACAAATTCCCCTACCAATTTTACAATTTTTTTTTCATTTTTTAATCTTCTTTTCTCCATGAGTAAACTTTAAACTACAATTAAAAGAAGATACTTTTCTCTTGAAAATCTCTTATGCAAGTTTTTAACTTTTTGAACGAAGTGTCACTTTTACTGTATCTCTTTCCAAATGTGATTTTAATATTAACGAATTGTCTCTTATAATATTGCATGAACGTACACATGCAGAAGAGAGAGAATTCGGGGATCTACAATAATTTATCGCTTCTTTAGAGTAACCCGTTTGCTGTATTTTGTAAACTTATTTCTAAATTCATACGTAAGATCGTACGTAAACGAGGTGTATGTACATACACATACGTAGGCGTACGCTTAAACATGCATAAATGGATACGCAACGCGGGGGGGAGAGAGAGAGAGTGAGAGAGAGAGAGTACGTAGAATGGTCAAATGGTAATTAAGGCTAAGAGGTGATTCGAAGAGTGTGGGAATGCTGGGCTTTGAGGAGTCATGAATCGCATTAAACGAGGACGTGAGTTCCCATAATCCTAGTGGGGTTAGAGAGAGAAGCTCGACCTAGAGAGAGAGAGTTAATTAAATTGTGAGTAAAAATTAATTTGCCTAAATTGTGTTGGATTTTTCCGGTTGGAATGTTAGGTTTTGTCTTACTACACGGAGGTGAGACACCGCTAATTATTATTTTTAGAAGATGGTTAGATTTTTTTCGGCCATCTATCCGAAAGATAATTTCTATTTTATCTTCATTTTTTTCAAGTTTTTAAACAAATTTAAATTTATTTGATCTTATAATTAGTTAGATATAAGCGATGTTTTGTGTAAAAAAGACTAAATTTTTTCTTATCATTTGTGTAATTTCTAATTTTGTGCTTTTAATAAAAAGATAATATAAAAAATGGAGGGAGTGTAGTACTAGTATAGTACGTAATATATTGCACATAATATTGATTTTTGATTCTTGCATATATTTTTGAATTGAATTTGTGGAAGTAAATATTTAACTTCACAAATATCTAAAAAATACAATATAGTAGATCTAAAAAACATATTAATTTGGTTTTGACATCCTAAACAACATAGTAAATAAAATTGGTATAATACTTTTCTAAATACATGCCTATTTCAAGCACTAAATATATGATTATTACTTTCGGCTGACAAATTAGACATCCAATATTATGGTATTTAGATAAGTTTTGCAGAATAGGAGAAATTATATGTGTGGATATTTTACAAATAATTATATGCATATATATAAACATATGTGTGGATATTTTACAATAATTATATGCATGTATACATATATATATTTATGCATTTGTAAATTTCAAATAGTCATGTATACAAAACCGTATGTGCCAGACCTCGCTGCATATAAATCATTTACGTCAATCGTACACCTTTATTTATTGCAGTCATAATATAATCAAAATAACTCTTTATCGATGATCTTCTATTTTTGTATCAGTGTTGTCGCTTGCCGTATATGACCGATATTTAAATCCGACAGAAAACATTGGTAAGTTGTTGGGAAGAAATATCGTTGGTGATCTTTATTGAACTCTTTCATATAATAATTCTAAACAATAATCATGCATGTATATTGCATATATAATTATTTATACCAACTTCTCTAAAAACAATATTCTAATGAGCTTAGGTCCATATTATTATTAAAGGGGTCACTTTAAACCATAAACTTCTCTGGTCTTCCAAAAAATTCATCTCTCACAAATATCTTCTTTGTTAAAACCCTAAAATTATCAGGTTGATATCTTCTTTTAGAGAGAGAGAGAGAGAGAGAGAGAGAGAGAGAGAGAGAGAGAGAGATAAATCTGAAGAAGACCTCTACACCTATATATACACACATAGTCTCCAATCTTGGAAAAGTAGTCTTGATCATTAATTCTCTTTTCCCCAATCCTTGATTATTGAATCTTCCTTTCTTCTTTTATTGGCTTAGAGCTTGGTATATTGATCAGACCAAAGTGGCTAGGAGCAATAAAGTGATTGATTAACCCAAACACAACAAAAACATATTTGATTAAAAAAAGAAGAAGATGAATTCGAACAACTGGCTTGGCTTTCCTCTTTCACCAAACCACTCTTCTTTGCCTCCTCATGAATACAACCTTGGCTTGGTCAGTGACCATATGGACAACCCATTTCAAACACAAGGTAACATCTTTATATCCTATACATATATGCTTCTCTCTGTGTATATATAATATATTTATTCTCAAAAAACAATCATATATGTTTGTAGAGTGGAATATGATCAATCCACACGGTGGAGGAGGTGGTGAAGGAGGAGATGTTCCAAAGGTGGCCGATTTTCTCGGTGTGAGTAAACCAGACGAAAACCAATCCGACCACCTCGTAGCTTACAACGACTCAGATTACTACTTCCATACCAATAGCTTGATGCCTACCGTCCAATCAAACGACGACGTCGTCGTAGCTTGTGACTCGAACACTCCTAACAATAGCTATGAGCTTCAAGAGAGTGCTCACAATCTACAGTCACTCACTTTGTCCATGGGGACCACCGGTGGTAATAACGCTGCAGCCAAAGCTTCGCCGTCGGAGACTATTGGCGATAACACTAGCGGTGGAGCACTAGCCGTTGTTGAGACGGCCACGCCGAGGCGGGCTTTGGACACTTTCGGACAACGAACCTCGATCTATCGGGGTGTCACAAGGTTACATATGTGACTCTTTACTCACTTAATTGATTCTTTAAAGATTTTGTGATCTTGATTTGAGTGTAACTAATGAAGAAATGGGAATATATAAATATGTATGGTTTTGTTTAATTATATTTAGGCATCGATGGACCGGTCGATACGAAGCTCATCTTTGGGATAATAGTTGTAGAAGGGAAGGCCAGTCTAGGAAAGGAAGACAAGGTAAGTAATATTTACTTCCACTTAATTAGATTTTGTCTTTTAAATTTGATTTGGCTTACACTAACTTTAATTACTTTCTTCATTCTTTGTTCTTGATGCGTAAAATCTTGGGATTCAATAAACAATTTCCAGTTTACTTGGGTGAGTCCATCGAATTGGATTCTTCTTTATCACCTCGTGGATTAATTATATTCTTTCGTGATAGGAAACTAAAATAAATCAAATTCTTGGTATGTAGGTGGGTATGACAAAGAAGATAAAGCAGCAAGATCATATGATCTAGCTGCACTTAAGTACTGGGGTCCCTCAACTACTACTAATTTCCCCGTATGTTAACTCATATTTTCCTGAAATAATCTCTTGATTATTAATTATGTATGTTTCAAATCTTTGATTCATTAATATATATCAGATTACTAACTACGAGAAAGAAGTAGAGGAGATGAAGCACATGACGAGACAAGAGTTCGTGGCTGCAATTAGAAGGTATTTTGTTTTGTATTTTCCCATGTGACCTTGTTCATATAAATAAAACTTTCTCTAATATAATAACAACTCTACATATGCGTTGATCACAGGAAAAGTAGCGGATTCTCACGAGGCGCTTCGATGTACCGAGGAGTGACAAGGTTTATATATATATTGATTCAAATACTTACTCTTATAATATTCATACACTAAACATGTTTACATGTTATATATATAGACATCACCAACATGGAAGATGGCAAGCAAGGATTGGCCGAGTTGCCGGAAACAAAGACCTTTACTTGGGGACCTTTAGTAAGTACTTTGTTTAAAACATAACTTTAGAATCGGCATGTCTTAAGAGACGGTACTGCAAAGTGCAAACCATTATCTAATTACATGAACGATATGGTTTATCTTGTTCAGGTACTGAGGAAGAAGCAGCAGAAGCTTACGATATAGCCGCGATAAAGTTTAGAGGACTCAACGCCGTGACAAACTTTGAGATCAACCGGTACGACGTGAAAGCCATCCTAGAGAGCAGTACTCTTCCCATAGGAGGAGGCGCGGCTAAGCGGCTCAAAGAAGCTCAAGCTCTTGAATCTTCAAGGAAACGCGAGGCCGAGATGATAGCTCTTGGCTCAAGTTTCCAGTACGGTGGTGGCTCGAGCTCAGGCTCTGGCTCGAGCTCATCAAGGCTTCAGCTTCAACCTTACCCTCTAAGCATTCAACAACCATTAGAGCCTTTTCTATCTCTACAGAACAATGACATCTCTCATTACAACAACAACAACAATGCTCATGATTCCTCCTCTTTTAATCATCATAGCTATATTCAGACGCAGCTACATCTTCACCAACAAACCAACAATTACTTGCAGCAACAATCGAGCCAGAACTCGCAGCAGCTCTACAACGCGTATCTCCATAGCAATCCGGCTCTGCTTCATGGCCTTGTCGCCACCTCTATCGTTGACAACAATAATAACAATGGAGGTTCTAGTGGGAGCTACAACACTGCAGCGTTTCTTGGGAACCACGGCATTGGTATTGGGTCGAGCTCGACCGTTGGATCAACCGAGGAGTTTCCAACCGTTAAAACAGATTACGATATGCCTTCTAGTGATGGAGCCGGAGGGTATGGTGGTTGGACCGGTGAGTCTGTTCAGGGGTCGAATCCTGGTAATGTTTTCACTATGTGGAATGAGTGAAAAGGGATCTGTTCCTTGCGTGACAAGGAAGGAGGTCTGAATACTCACTATCTTAATCATTATTCTGATTTTTTTTTTTTTCGTGTTGGAAGTGATAGGATCAATTTAGAAGGGACTTTTGGTAGAAGAATTTAGGTAACGCAACGGGTTCTTTTAAAAATTGACGGCGAAGGTGATGATTCTCAGACGGTGGTTAAATGGTTCTTGAGGGTTAGGGTTTTATGGGTACTCGATTAAAGTTTAAGAGTACCCAAGTTTTGTTTAAAGCTAACCCTTTTGGCTAATTTCCAAACTTGTAATTCGTTTATAAAGATCTATATTTTCCATAATTCTTATTATACTATCTATACCAAAAGGAGCCGACTACAAAAGTCAATAGTTAGTGAAGATATACACTCTGTTAAAGTTGTTTAGAAAGCATTAATCAAAACAACCTTTTCTTGATATTTTAACACCACTACTTTTGAAAGCTTACTATTTAGAGGGAGGCCTTAACAAGCAAAGAAGAGAATTTCAAAATTCACAAAAAGAACAAAAACAAAGCCGGCCCAATATATAATTCAGAACTACAATCCCTGAAAAAAAAGTTAGTGGGAACCCTCTAATTAAGAGAGCTTCCAATGGATTATACACATATATAAACATAGTTATGTCTAATTAAGATCTTAACATTAGCACTTAGTACAAAGAACACAACCATTAATTAAAAATGGTGCCCCAAGGTGTTTCCTTCACCCTAGTTTTTCTCTTGGCAACCCTAATCGCACTTAGTGAAGCCAATAACAACCGTAAGCTCCTGCAAACTCCCACCAACTACCAACCATTACATTCTCCTCTTCCATCTCCGGTCTATTCTCCTCCGGCTGATCTTCCTCCCCCTCCAAGTCCGGTCTATTCTCCTCCGGCTGATCTTCCTCCCCCTCCAAGTCCGGTCTATTCTCCTCCGGCTGATCTTCCTCCTCCTCCTACTCCGGTATATTCTCCTCCGGCTGATCTTCCTCCTCCTCCTACTCCGGTCTATTCTCCTCCGGCTGATCTTCCTCCTCCTCCTACTCCGGTCTATTCTCCTCCGGCTGATCTTCCTCTTCCTCCTACTCCAATCTATCCTCCTCCGATTGATCTTCCTCCTCCTCAAGCTTACAAAGCCTTCTATTATAGGAAATCTCCACCACCACCACCTTCCCGCAAACCATGGTGGTGGTTGTTGTGAAGCGTTAAGACATAAGTGGATTAATTATGTAATGTCTTCGACGTCTCTTAATTTCGCCGAGGTTTCTTCGATATATTTCAATCACGATTTGTTTTTTTTGTTTGTAGAGTGAGTGATCCATGCATTAACGGTTTGTTTATCCTTTCTGTTTTATTGTATTGATTCTTTTCAATTTGTGATTCTTTCAAATCTTCTCGACTAAACATAGTTCCACATGTCTTCGTTGATCTATTCACTTGTTTGTTGCTTTTATATATTTTAAGAATAATCATAAGCTTTTAACTCAAAATTAATTTGTAATAAATAGATGGACGATCTTTGCTTTACACCCATCTTCATTTTTAATGTGAGATATTCTATAAGGGATAATAGTAGGAGATACATGAACCATCTTTTTGCTTCACACCAAATCAAAACAAAAAGAAAAAAAATGTGTTGCTTATATACCAAACTCAACGGGATAAAAAATCAAAGCCGGACCAAATTAATGAATACACATGTTCACAATAAATGTTATTTTAGATTTTTTTTTTTTTTTTTTTTCACAAACTCATTTTAATTATTGATTAAATAAAAACATTATTGCATCTATAAACCAATAAGGAACATGAGTGCTTATAAAAGAGAAAATTGTCTTTCACGCACGTGCATTCCGTGCAAGTAAATCAGTTTTTTATTTTTCTCTCTGGTTCGATAAATAAAAACAAATTTCGGAAACAATTTTCGTAGTTTCGCCAATTCACACAGTTCCGGTTGGAAGCTTGATCATTCCTCTGAATTTGACACCATAGTAGTGAGCTCCATGAAATCTGTTACAAATAAAGTACAGAAACTTTGTTTTTGATTAAACTAGCCATGGCCTGCCCAAAGCAGATTTTTTTGTATAGATCTGATAAGCTGTCTTTGGCCCAAAGCATATTTTTTTTTGTATAAAAAATTGTGTTTTCAAGATTTTAATGTAAGCTTTAACTAGAAAATATTCCATATTCAAGAGTAATAAAAATATATATATATGAAATATATATTTGTCCATTTTTAAAGTAATGTAAATTTTACATATTGCAATTCTCTTTTTGGGTTTCTGTCGATTTTGGTTCTTTTGGGTACACCCAAAGCTCCAACTTTTTACTAAAACCAATTTAAGAAAACTTTACACATTTCACTTAAACAGATCAGTTCAACCCAAGACACAGCTTATCAGATCTATTTTAAAATATTTCTAGTCTTACACGGTTTCTAAGATCTACCCAAACTCTTAATCAGATACCTCTCAAGTTACACAAAACATTTTCGTGTTTCTTTTTCTTGATGAAACACAGAAAACCTATGCATGCTTTCTCAAATATGCGGCGTACATATCCCAAGGATTGAATCACTCTTTTTTAATACACACGTGAATTCCATCTCTAGACCTAGATACTAAATCCGAGTAAATCTCTACTCAAATCCTAGACAGATACTCTGTATCTTTAATATTATTAAAATATGTTCGTGTATCCGTGTGATCACCAACCAAAGACTTCAAACTCTTGTCTTTGAAAGTAAATAAGATCAATTTAGCAGGGACTTTTAATAGAAGAATTTAGGTAACGCAACGGGTTCTTTTCAAGATTGACGGCGAAGGTGATGATTCTCAGACGGTGGTTAAATGGTTCTTGAAGGTTAGGGTTTTTATGGGTACCCAATCACTACAAGAATTGGTCAACATAGCTACAATTTTTTTTTGTAGCTATGTTGATTTTTTTTAGCAAATTTCTATTTGCTACAAATAATTCACCGAAACTATACGTTTGAAACAAATTTACTGTTTGTAGCAAATTGTATCAAGTTACCACAAATAGTCACTGACATACTGTTGTAGCTATTTGAATCAAAATTGCTACAACATATTTCGTAGCAAATTTGTTACAAATAGTTTGTGAGAAATTGATACAAAAATCTACAACATTGTTGAAGTAAATACTCACTAAATGTGACAAAAAAATCATAAAAATTACCACAAATGGTGTCAAATGTTTCGAAGGTAATGGCCACAATTGGTGACAATGTCTTTGTAACTAATAGTCACACTTAGTTATAATGTATTTGTAATTGATATCCAAAAATTACGACAAATATTTCGTTGCCAAATACCAGAAATTACTACCAATGTAATTATTAAAAAAAAAATACAAGAAAAAATTGTATTAACAATATGAATATTATGTAATATACAATAAAATTAATGCAATTATATTTAAAAACTTTAATCAAAAAATAACCATGACTTTTGTATTTTTTATTATTAATTGAGAAATAGAAAGAAAAAAATTTGAATTGTGAATCCCTAAATCCTAAATTAATTATTTATTCACAAAATTCAAAACCCAAAAAAATATGTTGTGATACATAAACCCTAAATCAAAGAGTACTCATGACTTCTCCTTTTTTATTTTGGATTTTTAATAAAAAAAACTATTTATATTTTATGTTTTTAGTAGGTGTATCGTGTATCTTTATGTTGAGATTATTTATTAAAATATTCGTATTTTTATACATATTTTTTTTTACTTTTCATAACTCATATGATTATTTTGACAAGAATATGTTAGAGAGGTTTAATTTTTGTCGTGAGAATGAATGAATCATATATGTCCGATTCGCGAATATCTCTACAACCCTAAACGTAAACCCTAAACTTTGATTTTGCCGCAAATTTGCTACAAAATCTTTGTAACAACGTAGTTACAACGGTTACTTTGTAGCTAATTTGTAATATTTGCGACTATATTTGTTGTAACTATTTGTTACTCGTTCGAATTTTTTTGAAATATTTTTTGCGGTTTTAAAAACAATTTTTTTTCGCAACACTATTAAAACAAGTTGTTGTTTCTGTCACATCTATCTTCAAAAAAAAATGTAGCAATCTTTGTCACAAGATTTTTGTAACCAATTGAAGCAATTTAGCTATAATTGCAAATTTGTTGCTATTTTATCACAAAATAGCTACTAAAAAGGACGAATTTGCTACAGATTGATAAGTTAATAAATTTGTGACAAATTTGTATCAGATCGTAACTAAAATTTGCTACAAATTGTTGTCGTAGCAAAAATTGTTGCTATATTGACCAATTCTTATAGTGAATTAAGTGTACTTGTACCCAAGTTTTGTTTAAATCAAACCCTTTTGACTAATTCCCCAAATTGATTGTGGTTCATTGATGAAAATTTATAGGTTTAAATAGTTGCAACTAGTGAAATTAGTGGAATAAATACAAGTAGAATAAAAAAAAATTAATTCATCCAATTCAGCCAACCAATTCTACTGCCAAATAGTAGAATAATGTTTTCCTCCCAATTTATTCATTTTTCAATTTTGGTTGGTGAAATAAGTTGAATATTATTTTTACATTTTTTAATTTAAATGGTGAATTTTTAAAGAAATAATTAATTCCACTATTTTTTATTCAATTTAAATGGTAACATTTTTAAAAAATACTTAATTCTACCGACTTTTATTCCTCTGAATACACTCTATCTTTTTCCTAATAGTTATCATCTTCCAAAGAGAGGCGACTTAAAAAAAGTCAATAATTAGTGAAAACACTCTGTAAATTTGTTTAGAAAGCATTAATGATAGAAGACCTTTTTCTATTGGTACATTACTTTAGAAAGTTTATTTACTGTTTAGAGGGAGGCCTCAATTGCAAAGAAGAGAATATAAAGGCAAACAAGAATCAAAGCCGGCCCAATATACTTAAGAAAAAGAATCCGAAAAAATATATTAAAAGTTAGTGGTAACCCTCCACAATTAAGAGAGCTTCCCAATACATATATAAACATAGCTAAGTCTAATTAGATCTTAACATTAACGTTGATCAGTAGAAATTAGAAATGGTATCCCAAGGTGTTTCCTTCATCCTAGTTTTTCTCTTTGCAACCCTAATCGCACTTGGTGAAGCCAATAACAACCGTAAGCTTTTGCAATCTCACACTAACTTCCAACCGCTACATTCTCCTCTTCCATCTCCGATCCATTCACCTAATCCGCTTGATCTACCTCATCCTCAAGGTTACAAAACCTTCTTTTATAGGAAAGCTCCATCACCACCGTCCCGCAAGCCATGGTGGTGGTTGTTGTGAAGCGTTAAGACATTGTCTACTATATTTACCTTGTTATGCAATGTCTTATTACAACATGAAGAATGCATTAATTAGACGTTGTCTTTGATGTCTCTTAATTTGCCCGAGGTTTCTTCTATATATATTTCAATCACGATTTTTTTTTTTTGGTTTTTGCTGTTTTGTAGTACGAGTTAAGTTTGATCCATGCGTTAACGGTTTATTTAACATTTTTGTTGTATAGTATTGACTTTTTTTACTTGTGAATACAAATATACGCATGTCTACTAGTACGTTGATTGACAGAGAATTTGTTTGTTAAAGATTAAGAAATAAATACATCGACCACCATTTATCCAAAAAAAAAAAAAATGCATCGACCACCTGTGATGTACACTAAAGAAACAAACAAAAAAAGGATTATAACTCACTTATTTGTGTTAAAAACTAGAGAAAATTACTCAGATTAGCATTAATTTCTTGATATATTACTAGACTATCTATTCAAAAATACTTAATCAAAAACGTGTAAAAACACAGTTAACCCATCAAACCTTATTTTACTAACACTAATGTCATTCTATTATTTAAAAACTAAAAAATAAAAAATTAAATTAACAATTAAAAAATTGAATATCAGATTAAAAAAAATTTGTTAAAAAGAAAAAAAAAATTAAGTTTGTTAAAATCCGACAAAGCTTTTTTCTGCATTCGTCAAAACTCTATTTCTCTCAAAAGGGGAAAACGCCGGCGGTGGAATCACCGGTTCTAGTCTCTTCCGGTTGCCGCTTCTCATTCCGAATAGCCTCCGCCGTCGTCCCTCTGATTTAATTTTGCGACCCCACTTCTCAATTCCTTCGATTTCTTTCCAATTGCTTTCACTCTTCCTCACCAACTCCGCCGTTTCATAGTTTCCGGCGACGCTCACAATTGTTGCCGGTTGCACCTTTGCTCCACGAGCCTCCGCTTTTTCTTCCGACGAACCTCCACCTATTCGTCATCTGCTTCAATTCGCGACCCTATTACTCTACTACGGATGAGTTTCTCCCAATTTGGTTTCAGTACTCTTTTTTCCGATGACCACCAAATTCTGATATTTGCGATTCTCATACTTGTTAACAGTTTCCGGCGGTACTCCCAATTGTCGCCGGCTTTGAATTTGTTTGATTTGATCCTCCCCTCTCGTCTAAAGCTAGTGAAGGTAAATCTAATTTTCGATTCTATTTCTTTGTACTTTGGTCGAATTTTGTGTTTTTTGCTTAAATCTCTTCAATTTTTCACTCGATCTCCATATCTTGCTTCTTCTTCATTGGCTTTACTGGATATGCTCGTTTTCACTATTTCTCTTTAAAGTTTCCATCTTTGGTGTTTGTGATGGATTGTATGTCTGGTTTTTCGATTTGGATTTTATGGTTCTCTCATGATGTGTAGCTTGGTGATTGGATCTTTTTAACTCAATTGATTTGCTTGCATGGCTCAATTCTTTTGAGAGAGTGAAAAGGGAATTCGAAATTTTTATGAATTTTGAATTTCTTTTCAATTTATTTGTTTGTACCTATTTAATTCTCACGTTTTCTATGTTTTCTCTTCCTAGATGGCTTCGTCAAGTACTAAGAGTAAGTATCCAAAACTACTCTACGCAAACGGCAAAGCACCAAGTCAGAAGAAAAGTATGAGTTACTACTCTTACTTGTCAAATTTCTAAATTGTTGAAAGAGGAGTTGGCGTTGATGCCTGAGATGCATTGAAGAAGTCTTCTGTTGGAGTTATACCTAGGTTTTATGAGTTGGATTTCACATGGAATGCGAAGATTGTCCATTATCTTTTAACGCATCAGCTGGTAGTTAAAAAAAATTACGAGATTTGGTCGTTAATTGATTGGCAGCCAATTCGCCTTTCTTTGATAGAATTTGGCTTGTTTACTGGTTTGAACTGTGACCCGTTCCAAGATGGGGACATTTGTGATGTTGATCACACCGAGTTTTTGAGCGATTTGAATGTTTCTACATTTGTTGGTCCTAGCTTGAAAGAGTTGCAGTTGGTGTTAGGAAGATGCAAGACTAGAGTTTTGAGAAGAGGAGAATGGTTTGATGGTTGTGTCTTTTGCATATCGGAATCTACGGCATAGCTCCAACCAGTCTTCGTACTTGGCGAATTTTGCTTCTTCTCTTCTTCTTCAGGGGCCATCCCGTATAAAGTAAAGTCCTCATCACCTGAAGATGCTCCGTCTGAATCATCATAGTAATCGAACCTCTCATCGTCGTCTTCATCGTTTTATTTTTTTTTAGATACGCATCTTCCTCCAAACTTTTTTCTTTCAGTTCGACACAGAGTTGCACCGGCTCGGTTTTTAGTTGTTCCAAATATCCATCAAATTGTCTACGATTTCCAACGTCTACAGGCGGTGTGTTTTGGGGTAATGTCAACAACACCTTTCTAGGAAACATGTAGCTCAATTCCACGTCGTAAAGTTGCCTCTAGATCTTGTACTCTTCAATCACCATCCGAACAAAATCTTCAAAACAAGTTCTTTCGTTTGCTTTTATAATTTTCTTCTCTCTTTTGTTATCAACACCAAACAACCATCTGTTATTTCCATTTACCACAAACCAAATTAATGAGCGCCATTTTTTGTTAAAAATGAATGAAGAATATGAGCCCTAAATGTGACAAAAGAGGAAGTCGATGACTTGTGACAAAAGAGGAAGTCGATGACTTGTGACAAAAGAGGAAGACGATGACTTGCGGCTCCGTTTAATGTAGGTTTAATTGGAGACGTTGGTTTTGTTTTTAATTTAATGTATGGTTGGTCCGGTTTAAACGGTTTGGTTCGGTTAATCCGGTATGGTTCGGTTTGGATTAGCCGACACGGTTTAGTTCGGTTAATCTAGAAATAAGTTAGTCTATGGCCAAAAGAAAACAAATTTATCATTTACAGGAAACAAATCTATGGAATCCTAATAAATCTGTCAAAATAAAGTAAATTTATGGTTAAAGGAAAATAAATATGTTACAAACTAATTATGTCTGTCAAAATTAATTAAATATGTGAGTAAAATGAAACAAATCTGTGACAAACTAATTAAGTCTGTCAAAATTAAGTAAATTTGTGGTCAAAGGGAAACAAATCTATCGAAAGCTAATTAAGTCTGTCACAATTAAGTAAATTTATGGCCAAAATAAAAAAAAAAATATGTCAAATAAATCGGTGTGACACTAATAAATCTGTCAATATTAAGTAAATTTGTGGCCAAAAAAAAAATATGTATAAAAATAAGTATGTTGTTTCATGTGACGTCGATATATTAAGTCTGTCATATGGCAAAATCGTAATTTTTTTTTTTTGAGGTGGAAATTATTATAATGATATTCTTGTAAATAAAGTTTTTACTAACAAAGTATTTGAGGGTAAAATAGGCATAAAAACTCGTTAGTAATAAAATTAAAATAAGAGCTAATCTAGTAATAAAACAATGAATTAGTGTCAAACTAACTTTTTCCCCTAAAAACTAAGCGACAAAAATGTAATTAAAAAGTAGTGAAATATTTACACGTTTTGACCCAAATACTTCGTGCATTCCATAATATCATGTCATTTTATAAATAACGCGTTCATGACCCAAATTACATGTTTTTTAACTACGCATTTAATTTTGCGAAAATAAAAAACACGGCACGTCTAATGTTAATATGAATAGACAACATGTGATCGGGGCAGATTTTCGAGATTCACCGGAGAGTCAAATTTTGTTTATCGTGGAGGAACGTCATGGATGTTGGGTCTTGGCGAATATTCGACCGCTATCAAATATGACTCATTCCTTGGGCTACCTGTTGTTGATTGGTCATCATGGTCGGAATGGCATCCATGAAGATTGTGGAATTGGGCTTCAGTCATCATAAGAGATGGGCCTATTTCTTTGTTAATTATGCACTTGGGCTTAAGCAAATTCCAGCCCAACAACAAAAAGGAAAATCGCATGAGAGAAAAGGAAATCATGTTATGTTTCCTTTCTTCTAGCCAACGATGATGTTGTTGCAAAAAGGAATAAGAGAAGCAGACCCTTGGCTATAAAAGGAAGACGTCTTTGAAGCTAAAGGATCATCCGATCAAAGAAGTTACAAAGAGAGCACAGAAAGAGTTACAAAGAGAGCACAGAAAGAGAAAGAGAGCAATTGTGATTAAGAGAGAAGAGACAAGAGGGAATCCAAGAGAGAAACCATTAAGAAATTCGAGTCTTTTTGTTGTGGTTGTGATTCAAGTTGTCTTCTTTTTCTTTTGCTCTATTTTGTGCTTTGTACCTAAAATACAAAGGAATGCAAGTTAGCGTTTGTGTAAACCCTGATTGATAGTGAAGTTGTGGGAGACGGTTTCCACCCGAGAGGTACTTTCGGGGAACTCGGTGATCAAATTTTCTTGTGTCTTTTTAGTTCTCTAATTCATCTCAAAAGTTACTAAGATCAAAGCACTAGTTCGGTTAAAAACCCTAACAAAGATAAAAAATGCGTGTCCTCCTGAAAACTCTAAACGGCTCAAGTTAGAAGAGACAACGTGACGACTGGTATCAGGGCCGAATTTTAAAGGAGGGGAAAATGTGTTTAGTTCTGCTCTTAGCCTGATCTAAAGCCCAATTTATATGTTGTAGTAAAGATAGAAAGGATTTAAGGAAGAGGAGAGTACTGTCAAAAGTGAGGTTAGAATTCTCGAGTCGAGTACATCGAGAAAATTGCCCTGATCAAAATTTTTGATAAAGGATGAACAAAAGAAAGTTGTTGCCTCACGTGGATGAAGCGTTTAGCATGAGGTGAATAAAGTGATGATTAGATCGTCCTCACATACATACTTTTTTTTTTTTTTTGTCAACAAGCTTTCAACATTAATTAAAGTGGTTAGATAATCCAGATGGGAAAAAGTTGCGCAATGCGAGATACATACCCTTCTTATTTAATACAAATGTATGTAGTTTTGTAGACGAAAGAATAGAACTGTACCGACCTCCTAGAAGCAGCTATGAGATATTTATAGAGGAATACTTAACCAGATCTCAAGACCGGATTTTGGCGTAGTCAGGTCGGGTCTTCATGGTCGTATGGCTAGGAGACCCATCGTAGCGTGTTTTCGGCGAAGTGTGACACGATGTGATTGCTTTAGTGCAGTATGTTTGGCCAGTGGTCGATGTCTCTTCGGTCGGAAGAGCGTGCTTTGCATTGTTGAGGTGGACGTGTATTTCCGTATGGGAGCATTTAATACATGGTCGGCTCTTAGCTGATCATGATTGTGGCTAACCTGTGGGAGACATCAAGAAAGGTGAGCCATATATCGCGGCTTCCGGAGAATCTCTGTTTGGTAGACAGAGCCTTGGGGTCCTTGCATGGAGTTCGTCCAGAAAACCAAATATCTCATCTGAGTTTTTCGTAGAAACCAGAAAATCACCTGCAATAGTATCCACTAACTTCTTGGCTTCGCGAGGGGAGGGGAGGAATGGAGTTTTGTAAAATGTCATAAAGTATACTCTTGTTAAAGATGAATCTAAAGCTTCTATCTCTCTGAAATAATTTGGTGTTAATTTAATACATTGTTACTGCAGAAAAAAAAAACCTTCCAATGGTCTTGATGTTCCTGAGTCTTCATATGAACTGTGCAGGTCTCTTCTAAACCTTTACATATCCAAATATTCAGTCAAAATGTATATATATTATAAAAGAGTCACTTCAATATACAGTTTTGGTTGTTCTAACTTCAAACCAAAAGAGTTGAGATATGGTCCAACCAAAACACTAATAAGAGGAGATCTTGAGAGTTGAGACTGTACAGATTTTCTTTGGTTGGTAAAATAATTATGTAACAAAAGTCATGAAATTCACATTTGGGTCAAATAAATACTCCATTTTTTTAAATAAAAAAGGTACCTAACGACCCAAAGGATGATAATAAAACAATAAACTCAGAGAATGTTTCTGTCTAAAAGTATAAAAGAATGAAAGAGACTTATCAACAATAAAATTTTAAAAAAGCACTAAATGTAATAATAACAACAAACATGTCAACAACAACAGTCTGAAATCTCAAGCAAATTGCTTTGGTCGTCTTACCTGTCAATTGAAATCTCTTATAATTTTTATTTTTTTTCATTTAAATAATTTTCCCTCACTTTCTCTGACCTTTCTTTGCTTCATCTTCAAATCTTCCCTCTTCATCTTGTTCAAAAGAAGAAAAAGAAAAAGAAATTAAGAAACTTTCTTCTTCACGATATTTCAAAATCAAAATTTGGTTAAAGGGTCCCATTTGTTTTTACTTCTTCTTGCCTGATCCTTTAATTCTTGATTCTCATAAAACATTTAATGCTCATGGCTTTTATATGAATCCTCTGAAGCTTACAGGCTCCATTGAACAGTTAAATCTTGTGAAAGTTTGATCCTTTTAAATCCGACAGAGGAAGAGATCAAAGATGGCAAACAAAATAAGTGAAACAGCTTCGAAGATGGATGATTATGAAGTCGTGGAACAGATCGGAAGAGGCGCTTTTGGTTCTGCTTTTCTTGTAATTCACAAGTCCGAGAGACGAAAGTGAGTTAAAGAAGATGAAAAAAGATCTCAATCTTTGAGTTTGTAGTTTGACTATTTCTTGTTCTGATCTTGTTTGAGATCAAATCTATGGATTTTTCTTTGTAGGTATGTGGTGAAGAAGATTCGTTTGGCTAAACAAACAGAAAGATGCAAGCTTGCTGCGATCCAAGAGGTTAAATTACATTAGCAAGCTTTTTATTTATATCTGATGATGGTTCTTGAAAATCAAAATGTTTTTTCTTTTCTTTTTCTTGTTTTGTCTCTATGTTGAATGCAGATGGGTTTGATATCAAAGCTTAAGAGTCCTTATATTGTCGAGTACAAAGATTCATGGGTTGAAAAGGTTATATATATTCTTGTTCAAAACTCGTAATTAAGCGCAAATTTTCGCAGAAAAATTCTTAACTATATGGAGATTTTTTCGATTGGTTATGCAGGATTGTGTATGCATTGTAACTAGTTATTGCGAGGGTGGAGACATGTAAGGCAATCATTTCATATTTTCAATTCGATGTTTCTTGGTTATTATTCTCTAGTGGTTTTTCTAGTAACTGATTTTGATAAATGCAGGACTCAAATGATAAAGAAAGCTAGAGGAACATTCGCGTCCGAAGAAGTAAGCAATCTACTAAGGAATCTATTTGGTCTAAAAGAGTTGATGAATTGGTATTGAATCTAACTAAGAATGATCTTTGTCTTCTCTGTAGAAACTATGCAGATGGATGGTGCAGCTACTGTTGGCTATAGATTACCTCCATAACAATCGAGTTCTTCACCGTGATCTTAAGGTAATTCAACTTCTATTACTCTCTATGCTTCTTTTGCTTCAATGGAACAGAGTATCCATTAACACTGCAAATCAAATTTTCCAGTGCTCCAACATATTCCTCACCAAAGATAACGAGATTCGACTAGGTAAAGAAATCAGATGCAAAATCCTCTCTTTGTTACCTCTTAAGAAGCTGTTTTAGATAATCTGTCTTGAAATTGTCTCTTTCTTTCAGGTGACTTTGGCCTTGCAAAACTTCTAGGCAAAGAAGATCTTGCTTCCTCGGTAATGCTCATATTCCATTGTGGTTTATACTTTTCGCAGAAGTTTTCCTGAATCATTTTTTTGTTTTTTGTAGATTGTGGGAACACCAAACTACATGTGCCCTGAGCTACTTGCAGATATACCTTATGGTTACAAATCTGATATTTGGTCTTTAGGTTTAATCTCTTCTTTAACTCATACAATCCCCAAAACTTCTGGTTTCCTTGATTATATTGTTCTTGTTTTCTCATAAAGATTTTGGTTTTACAGGTTGCTGTATGTTTGAAGTAGCTGCACATCAACCGGCCTTCAAGGCTCCTGTAAGAAGATTTTCCCATTTCGTCGTGTTAAATTTGAAATTCTTTTCGAGCTTCTGAAAATTCTGTTGGTTGCAAACAGGACATGGCTGGACTCATCAACAAGATTAACCGCTCTTCGCTTTCTCCTCTCCCGGTCATGTATTCTTCTTCATTGTAAGTATACATATACATTTGGTTTAGTACTGCAAACAAGCTTTGAGTGTTAATGTTTTGAATTTATAATATGTTTTGCAGAAAAAGACTGATCAAAAGTATGTTGCGCAAGAACCCTGAACATAGACCAACTGTGAGTTGATGAGTTCCACATTAGTTTCTTCTTTTGCGGCTTTTCTTGCGCGGTTTCTTCTGACTGGAAAATGTTCTTTATAGGCTGCAGAATTATTAAGACATCCTCACTTACAGCCATATCTTGCACAATGCCAAAATTTGTCTCCAGTTTTCAAACCGGTTGTGTCCAAATCAGAACACAACATCTACGAAAACAGAACAGGCGAGACCCGTCTCCCCCCAAGGACGGGCACTGCCAAATCCGCGAGAACACCCATTAAACATAATCAAATAGCAACGGAAGAAGCAGAGGAAAGAGAGAAGAGAGACAAGAATACAAGTTCTTGTTCAAAAGAGAAAGAGAGACCAGCAAAGACCCAAGAGATGTCATTGATTAGCACATTAACGCTGTTACGCGAATATCAGAAGAAGAGCCCGAGAAGCGAGGAGAGAGCAGAAGCATTGGAATCTTTATTGGAGCTTTGTGCAGGTTTACTTAGGCAAGAGAAATTTGATGAGCTCGAAGGAGTCTTGAAACCTTTTGGAGATGAAACAGTTTCATCAAGAGAAACCGCGATTTGGCTTACCAAAAGTCTAATGAATATAAAGAAAAAGCAAAACGATGATGAAACCAGTCCATAAAAAGAAACACTAACCACAACTTTTTCATGTAACCATTTTGTGTATTAAAGACATTAATCAAAAATTAATGAAGTTTGATCAGATTCATAAAATCTTGATCAACGGACTAATATTGAATAATGTTATTATTATCATATACTCATAAATATTAGTGTAATAACTTACACAATGAGATTATACATCAAAATGGGTTATTTGACAAAAATTATTTTCCATAGATTCTAAGGAACAAATAAATCAAGAACAAAAAAGAGATTTGTTATATAAATCTCTTAGAAGCCCTCCTCAATATGTTTTCTTTACTGCAAGAGAAGAGCCAAGAAGGCGGAGAGGGAGGCAGCAACGAGGGAGCCAACCACCGGAAAAGCAACGGTGGCGGAGGAAGCACCTGGTGCTGGTGCCGGAGACTCCATTGTATCCGCCGTGACTGAGCTCACTAACACGGCCGAGATAAAGAGGGCCACAAAAAAGAAGTTGACGTTCCTCATCTCCATTATTTCTTTTTGTGTTTTTTTTTTTTTTTGTTGTTGTTTGTGTTTTGGTGTTTTTTTAATGTGATGCCTTGAAGGTGACGGTGGTGAAGGTATTTATACTAAGATCAAATGTGGAAGGTGAAAATGGGAGACTTTCAAGGTCTGCCATTAATTAGCAAGACAGGAATTTTCTAAAAAAAATTTGCTAAATTTAGGAGTTAATAGACGGCAGAAATATTCTTGGATTGTTTGAATGAGTCTCGAATGAAGAAACAAAATTTTATTTTTGCAAAAGCAATTTTGGTCCACACATGGATTTACAGTGACATATTTGCCAGAAATTGAGCGGCCTGCTAAGATTGGATTATGTGAAAACTCTGAACTAAAAAAAGATTATTCCTTTGAATTAAAAATGAATACTCATTTGTTTACAGATTTCACTGTCTTTACAGATACAAAGAGACTATAATCCAGAGACTGCTTTATCTATTTGAGGAGGCAATTATTGCACATGATATCATTAACCCATCGTCTCAGGCAAACTCAGCTCCAGAAAGTAAAGACTGCAAAAACAGAGACAAAACACATCATCAATCATAAACTACCACAGATTAGATACATCACACAATTTTCACCACTGATTTCTTGTCTAATTATGTCGACTAATGGTTAAGAGAAACCATTTTCTAACTACTAGGTTGAATCTTGTTTTGAGGAACTTAGGATGCAAGCGCTATTTCAAAGCCTCGGTTTTCGGATTTTAGATTTTTACCTTGCAGACATACAGGCCATGCCAACAAACACAGCCTTCACAGCTTGTTTCTGTCCAGCATAATCAAATGCCAAAGGAAGCATTTCGTGCAACGTTAGGAAAGCCATGATTCCACCAACTGCATCATACAAACAACAGGTTTTGTATTGATTGGTTTTAATATAAAGTATCGATTTGCTGCAGAGTTCCAACTTACCTGCTCCCAACAAGCCTTCAAGGATTTCTGGACTTAAGCTGCTCGGGAATAGATAGGCTGCATCGTAAGGAAAATGGATCAAAGCAGCATTTATGATACTCTCTCAAAACTCTTAAGAGAACAGGTACTTGTACAGAAGAATCAACTTGAGGCTACTTACCCACAATAACTACACCTAGAGGCTCAGCTAAACCAGAGAGTGTTGCCAATTTAAATGCCTGCCATTTGCTGTTACATACATAATATCGATTGGGGATGAATACGACCATGGAGTATATAATGAACTGCATACATCTATCCTAATATACAACGTGGATAGAAGAATAAATGTAAATCTATAAGCCACCATGTTCTTACCTCTCTGTTGCAAAATAAATAGGAAGTGCAACTGCAACACCCTGAAAATATCACACCGGAGCAGCAAGAGAAGCATGTCAAATCAGTGAAATGAACAATCTAGCTATTTACTCGTCTTTAAGATTAGTTTATAGTGGAAAACAAACTGTCAAAGAGTAAAGGCAGCAAAAGAAAAAAAACATGTTATTCTTTATAGGTTTCTTATAATAAGATGAGCTTGGTAAGTCAGTAGATATGACAGCCTTCAAAAATTCTAATTGGTTACAGAATCTGTACCTCGGGAATGTTGTGTAAAGCGATTGCCAAAGCCAGATTAACACCAACTCGCATGCCCTGTGAAGTAGAATCCAACAAGCAAAGATTGATATTAATACGCTGGTGATGCAGGTCATCAGAGAGCATAGAGAGTCAATAACTTGTTAGAATGCATGCTCCCTGAAATTTTCTGTTCATCATGTTCCATAATCCTCACCTTAATTGATCCGAGAAACACGGCCATTCCTTCTGGAAAATTGTGCAAGCTTATGCCTATAGTTCAAAGAGAAAAAGATAAGAAATACATGAAGAGTTTAGGTAAACATATAAGCTATAATATTAACATTATAATCAAGAAATTTTTATAGAAGTCCAATAAACATGATACTTCCTAATTGAAAATCATTATGTCTTTCACATTATTGTACTGTAATATATTGACTAGTTTGCTAATTATGAAGTGTTCAAAGTTGCAAGTCCATATTGATGCGATGGTTTTGACGATTTATTGTAGAAATATCTAGCCAACAAATTACAGATTAAACTACAAAACTCGGCAGCAAAAGATTAACAAAATAAAGAAATGGAAGTGAAAGCTGGTATACCAATAGCTGTAACAATTCCACTATATAAGACTTGCCGGCGATGCTTCTTCACCATGTCCTTACCTCCCTCGTCTCCATTTTTCTGTTATCAACAAATATGCCAAACTTTCATGATACTATAGAACCACAACATGTCGGGCAGAAAGCCTTCACAGATCACTGTTAAAAAAAAAAAAAAACCACTCTTGCCTTTCTTCTTTTCACGTCAGTAGAAGGACCAAGAGTTGGTTCGGGTATGAATTTGGCAATACACGCAAAGAATATCACACCACCGAAAAACTGCATCACTAGAAAACTATATTACTTTCAGTGTGAGAAAAAAACATATCATTTGTATAACAAAACCACTGAGGTACAGGATGGACAGAAACTAACCCAGAGATTGCCTTTTAAGAACCCAATAGAGTTTATAGCATTATGAGCCAAATCCAGAAACGATATGCTCAACATCAGACCTGCTGCAAAACCCTGTGGAAAGGACTTGAAATCATTAGATAAATAACTACAATAGGATTCAATTTTTTTAAGTGAAAAGATTTGTAGAGAAGGATGCTAGTACGGGAACACAACTTCTAGTCACTAGCATCCTATAAAACTTGAAGACAAGAGAATATTGCAAAGATGGCAAAAAATGAGAATGTAGCAATTAATGGAAGTCCACCAATGGCTCTATAAAATTATGGGAACCCTGCTTCACCAGAAATTGACCAACATTACAAAACTGTAAGCCTCTTGAATGATATTTGAGAGGATAGGGAATAAATATTCGGACTTTAGAATGGAAAATTAGATCTAGCGTCACCTGTAGAAGTCCAAGCATCTTCATATTGGGAGTATCACTAAGAACTACGAAAAGCGCACCTACGAAAGTAACATGAAACTTAATCAAATTGAAGAAAATCATCGAACTTGGAGCCTCTCGTGCTATCTAAGTAACAGAAATATGAAACTTGAATTCACACATAAAAATCCACAGTTCCATATGTTCAGTTAAGACAAGAAATCTTCATATCTAGGAACTAGCAATGTATTGAATACAAGATCAGCATTGCATTTGTAACATCCCTGCACATATAACATTTTGAAAGAAACAGTCCAGCCTTACCAAACAATTTGATGGCACAATTACAATCACAAAACGTACAAAAAAAAACTTAAAACGAAAATAAGCATTGCTGATCCTACAAGTAGTTTTTGACAAAATTCTTCAAGGAACATAATTCACCAAAGATAGCAGAACCAAAGACAGAAGTTGAGGATAAGAAGAACCATGATTCATCATTTAAACAATCAAAAACAATGAAGTCCTGATTCTAAGACCAGACACATCTGAAAGTCAATAAACACCTGCAAAAATATACAATCGGGAAAGCTTTGGAATTTTCAAAAAAAGTAGACATAACAACAATGACCCACCTAAAGAAGTACTTAATCCACCCACAAGGGATAGTCCAAGCGCCACGAGCAGCTGGGAATCCATCGATTTTATCTGACAGGAAACGAACGAGAAAACCCCTCAAAGCAAGGTTTATCGCTCCACGGTAGAAACAAAACACAACCAAATTCCTAAGTCTGACTTCAGAAATGGAGAAGGCGAAGAAGAATGTGTATATAGACGGAGACGAGGAGAATATCTAAACACGAAGGAAGAGATAGTTTTGGGGGTTAATCGATGGATTGGGAACTCAAAACCCTAATCCATAGCTTTCTCCCTTCAAAATTCTGAGCATATGATGCCTGACCTTGCGTCTCGTGGATCAATTGTTCCAATAACCCTCCCTCTTAAAAAATTATTAAAATAAATAACCTTATTATTAAAAAAAAACAACAAATTACGTTTTTATCTTTATAATATTCTGATTTTTACTAATCCAACCAACCCGATTTGGATCGTCCACTCATCTAATTCAATAAAAATCAGCTCCTACAATTTTCACATTCTTCGTCTCTCAGTTTTTCTTTAAAATCTGGTTTGAATTTCTTTTCTTCCAAATACTTCTAATTAGAATTTTGTTTTAAAAAAGATATAATAATAGTGAAAATAAATTTAAATTTTAAATTTTTTGTTTTAAATTTTGAATTAATTCGATTAGTTAATACTTTTTAATTAAATTTAAAAAACAAAATTAATTACTTTTTACCCAAAAAAATTATACTTGAGATGAGTAATGCAAAAATATATAAAACAAATACTTCAAAGCATGATAAGAACCGCTCATTGGTTGGTAAAATTTCATCAAACTTCATAATTTTACGTATTTTTTTGTCAAATTTCAATATATAAGAAAAAATAGTAATTAAACATTTTTAAATTTGGTAATTAAAAGAATACGTTTTTTATATAGTTCAGTCACAAATTTGGTAATATTTATTTATGGAATATATGACTTTCGTTAATTTCAAATTAATTTTTTTAAGAAATAAATATAAATTTAGTTATGAAAAATTTGAGATTTAGTTATGATTAATTTAAATTTATAATCGAAATTTCTTTAAAAATTTGTCATGTCATTATTTTTAGTGGAATTTGGGTTCTATAATAGAAATTGAGTACAAAATTAAGTTTCTAACATATCACAATCTGAAATTTATTAAGTAATATTTTCTTTTTGTGAATTCTGGATTATATCCTCAGCTAATTCTGAAAACAAAATAGCTAATTATACACTAAATAGTTAATATAAATGTAGTTAATTATATTTATAACTATACACCCACATTATAGCTAACTATACATTAATATAGTTGATTATATTTACGTGTAGTTTACCTATATTTAAAAAGTATTTAGCTAAACATTCATGTAGTTGATTATATATACATATAGTTAACTATATTTTTAACTTTATATCCACATTATAGCTAACTATACATTAATATAGTTATATTTACATGTAGTTACCTATATTTCTATTAAAAATGCATAGACGTAAATAACTCTTTATATATCTAGTATAAGTAAACTTTATAGTTAACTATATATAAAGCAAACTATATATCCACGTAGTTGTTTTGTATTGACAAATAGTAACTATGTTTGTTTAAATAAGTAACTATTAAAACAACATTTTTATGTAATCAACTATGTTATGAAATCAGTAGAGTATATAATTATGCTATAAATATAGTTAACTATGTTTTTAAATATGTAGCTATTTTCTGAAAATAGGAACTATGTTTAGATAGTTACAGAAATATTGCGATGTAGTTAACTATGTTCTGAGATCAATAGAATATATAACTATATTCCGAAAATAGTTAATGTAGGGGTAATTTTGTCAAAAAAATTCTTTTCTTTGCTAGTTGCCTAAATTATTTTTTTCACATGTTACTTTCTAAATTATCTCTCACACACATGTGTTATTTTAATAATTAACTTTCTTACAATTGGATTGTGCTTTTGTGAACACTCAAGGGTCTGATGCACGGCCTTTTTTTTTGTTTTCAGGTGTTTCTCTTTCAATTGTCGTATGGAAGAAAAGGTGAAACATTATTGAGGTTTAGATTCTTTTTCTAAAACCTCTGTTATAGAGAGCTTCGCTTCGGGTAAACTGAACCCTTCAGTTTGGATTAAACGAGGAACCCCAAATCATATGTTTGGTACTTGGTTGTTTGTTCAAAACAGGATACCTACAAAGGATAGGCTCATCGCTTGGGGAATTCCTATTGACCCGCGGTATCTTCTTTGCAATGATGAGCATGACAACATGAACCATATCTTTTCAATTGCAGGACTTCTAAGCAGATATGGATTTAGGCTATGCGCAAACTTGGACATCATAATCCTGCTTGTGACAGAGATGCAAGCGCAGCATGGCTCCCTCAAGCTCTCCTATACTCTTTAATTGTGGCAACTTGCTATGTATGAGGTATGAAAAGAAACGAAAAACCGCTACCATTCTCTCATTCCGTCAAGTGTCAACATGATTAAACTGTTTATTGACAAGAATTTCCAAAATCGGCTACCATCCGTTGGATCCCTTTATCCCGATGAAATCAGCTCTCTTCTGCAAATGTGGTTTGGTTGTAGTTGGTTATCTTCATGCCTTTGGTTTGGATTTGCTTCCCTTCTATGTTCATTGCTGATCTCTCTGTTTTATAATCATAACTGTCATTTGATTATGCCGGTTTGTGATATGTGTTTTGGTTAACACCAATTGGTTTAATTGTTTTTTCGCCTGTTTTACTATGAAGGCAGTAAAACACGATCATTTTAATTCAAATTTCGCACTTCAACAAAATAAGAATACGAATAGCTATTCGTTGATGGAATACTTAATACACACCGAGTTTAGCAAAAAAAAAATACTTAATACACACCTAGCTGCAAATGGCCCCTATATGTCGGTCTTTCTCGACTTTCTTATCTTATCTCTACGCAACTTCTAAAAACTAAGAGCGACCATACAGTCGCAACTCTTTTCACTTTCCATGCTTATAGGGTTACTGAGAAACCATAGACAAATCAAAAAAAAAAACAATGAACATTACTCAGATTTAAAAAAAAAACAATTTACGTGATAAAACTTTTATTATATTTAAAAACGTATTCTAATTTTTACCACCTATATGCATTGCCGAATGATGGCATATTAGATTATCCCCACCATACCTTGCACTAGAGGTGGAGAAATATGTTTGTCTTCCATACCTAGCATCAGAACTTTTGGTTTTTTTTATTTGTGTGTATAAAAGCACTAGCAATACTTATCTGTACATGTTTTTTAGTCTCTTACATACGACTATTTTATGTGGAAGACAAATCTTAGTAACGAAAGATAAAAATATGTTTAAAACTGTAAAATGTTATGCATGAACAAAACCCGCTCGTAGCACGGATATTCATCTAGTATATATAAAGGTGGATGTGAAACTCAACAAATTAAAGTTTAAAAACTAAGAAAATTGGCTTTTCTTGTCTTTTTAACAATACGAAACCCACCAATTTCTACAAAACAATCGGATAGTTTTATCAAATTTTATTAAGGATAAAAACGTAATTTTAAGTTTCAACTTTCATTTTGACTCATGCTTACTTCTTTAATAATATAATAGATTATATTTTTTTATTTTTTGTTAACTATTAGTAATATAATTAAACGGGTAGTTACGGTAATATATTGTTTATCCTTACCCAAAAAAATGGTGATGTACTTTTTATTCGACTTTAAAACGACATACCTTTTTTTTATAGACAAGTACGAGCCGAGTTCTTTGTTTCATCGGAAAATCAGAATTGTCATTTTATTTTAAAAAAGACAAAAAGAATCTAAGAACATCTCGATTAAGAGTATTTTAATGTCGTTCTAAAAAATAATAAAATATTAATATTATAAAACTAATAATATAATATTTGTGGATATCTCAAAACTCAGAGAAATCCAACTCAAAAGTATGTCAATGGAGAATGGGTGAATATAAACAATATTTTAATATTTTAAAAATTTGTTATAATATTATTAATATTTTATATTTTTGAGAACCTATTGAGATACTTTCAATGGATATCTCAATGGGATGATTGATTGGGGTTTGAACTTTTAAGGCTGTAGAAATTTTTTTTGTTTTAAAAATTTTTAAACTCTTTTTTTCCAATAACACTTTAACATCCTAACAGTTCTAAAAGCATTCATTATTATTTTCACAGTTTAATATTTTAAAGTAAAAATTTTTACAGTTTTTTTAAATAAAATTTTAAAGGGGTAATTGGTTATGACTTTTGTTACGTAAAATAAATTGTGCTATAACTTCTTTTTTTTTAATAGGACTGTGACTTTTAAAAAGAATAAAAGCCACCAGTTGTAAACTTTAAAAATTAACGTGATTGAAAAAGAGACTTTTAAGACCTTAGACTTTAAAATATTTTTTACAGCCATTTTTAACCAATCACATTTTTACTTTCCTAGAATCTCTCAAAGCTCCTAAAATTTTTCACAGCCTAAATTTAATTTTGTTGTTTGGAGTAAATTGGATTGGACTTTTATTTTTGGTTGTTACTGTAAAAAAAAAAAATTAAATCGTTGTGACTTTTTTCTTTAAATATGACTGTAACTTAAAAAAATGAAAAGTCATCAATTGTGAATTTAAAAAAACCATGAACGTAAAACAAAAAAATAAAATATAGACTATGAGAAATTTTAGGATCTTTGAATGATTTTAGGAAAATTAAAATGTGATTGCTATAATTTTGACTTTAATTTTTTTTTTAAGTAAGTCACAATTTTGAAAGTCTTTACCAATCACCCCATAATGACTTTAAAGTCATTTAAATATTGTATATGCATTCCAATCCTGAACGGTAAAATCTTCCCTTCTATTGTAGTTTGTTCATCACCCAAGGCGCACCAGGATGAAGAAAGGATCATTATCTGAAATACTCCAACCTAACCCTACTCCTCTCTAGCACACTCCTTTCTGATCTGAGATACTCCTTTTGTTTAATGAAAGAGGCAAAACCCATTTTGCCCTTCTTTTTCCCTTTTCTCTTTAAAAAAAAAATCAAAAAAATTGGCCAATGAGAATGAAGAAAAATTGGACCATTGAGAAGCATCCTCCTCAAATCAGATCTGATATCCGAAAATAATTGCTTCGTCGTCGACCCGAAACTCCGTCGGATGAAGCTTGAAGCTGGCCTCCAAATCTGCGATTGAGCTCCGTCGAAACTTGAAGATTGAACATGGGCAATCATCCAGGCGATTTGGAGTAGAGGTAGATTATAGCGGTGGCCCAAATTCATCCAATTCGCAGTAGTATAATTGGTACAACTGGTATTACCGAGGCAAGTGGTACACTTGTATAACTGGTATTACTGATACACGTCAATAAGTGCTAATGTAGTTTGGCCCCAACGACGATTTCATGGCCTGACATTGATGACCAGCGGTGATGTCAACGACCGTATGGAAGAGAGTTTGGCTCCAACGACGATTTCACAAAACAATACATGAAAGGTTATGGGTTGTTTGATTAAATTCCAAACTTTGTACATAAATTATTTGATTAAATTCCAAATCTTGTAACTTTGTAATACCAAAAAAATGATGGGTTGATTAAGACATTGTCCTGGTAATTAATGGATGATAGTGGTTGAATCGTAGGTATATTGTAGCGGTGGCCCGAATTCATCTAATTCGCATTAGTATAACTAGTATAACTAGTATTACTCAGATAAATGGTAGACTTGATACAACTAGTATTACTGATACAAGTTAATAGGTGCTAATGTACTTCTTTATTCTTTTTTCGAGGAGACAATGAGCAACCGTTCCACAAACATACATTTTGATTACAGAGGATATTACCGGAGATGTGTATCATTGAATTTCAAGAGAAAATAATAAAATTACGTTAACACATATTATCGATTAATATTACATTAACACACATTAACACATATTGTTCTAATAACCTATTTTGGGATATAATAAACAAAGAAAAACATGTATAATTTTTATGATGTCTTTGTTAATATATTTGATAATGGTATTTACCATATTATACTTTTCACATAAAACACCTTATACTTTTATGATGATTTTGTTAATACTAACCACCTTATGATGCGAAATATGCATACAATGTGTTTCTATACATATTACTACACGAAAAACATGGGGCAATGCAAGAATTACGAAATCTTCTGTGTACAACTAAAAAAGTTTAACTTGGTAATGGTAAAACTAGTAAAAAGTTAAAACCCCGAAAAGTACAACTGTTTGATTTTGTGTACAACCCAAAAACCAGGAAAAACTATGTGAAAAATTTCTGAATTTTTAATTCATATAATTTTCATGTGTCAGTTTTGGCGATTGCAAGTGTTAAATAGAACCAATAATAACGGCGCTAACTGTGCTTTTTTATTAATATGTGTTTTTATGTTTTCTTACACAATAAACTCAGTTGTCCCTAATAAACTCAGTTGTACATAAATACTTTATTGTCCCTAATAAACCTAGTTGTAGTTAAGTAATCCGATTGTACAGAACAACATAATTCAATCATACATCATTTTATTAAACAAAATTTCATGAACCACATCCGATCCCAAACCACGGGAACCAGAGATCTATGTCATGTTTTCCGTCATCACTAGCAGACGTAGCCACGGTGGTGGTTTGCTCACTCCGGCTCGACGGTGATCCCATAACCTTTCGATGATCTCATCATTCACAGACGATTCACCTAAAGTAAGAAACTTTTTTCTCCTCCAGTAAACTAAGAACCTTATCGATTGATCCAACATCTCCCAATCTACATGCATCATCCAATACGCAACCGTAATGAAGCATTGTTGTGATGGAGGAGAAAACATGATGATAAGTTAGCATCATCCCAAAGATTTTGTTGCTCTGGATGCACTTGTTGTGATCATGTAAGAACCAAGATGTGATCATGTAAGAACCTTCAAACTACCACCAGTCTCATCTCGCTCATTCGATCGCCACCGTCACCACAACCTGATTAACACTGTCGCCGTTCTAACCAAAGAAAAACTCGTTAAAGAAAGTAAACCACCATCGTTGTCGTAGACCATTACAATTCCAGCGACGATGAAGATGAGAGCCATAACCGTAACGTATCTTACTACAAAGAGATGATTCGTAAATCAAACAACAATCTAGAACCATCGATTCTAGATCCAAGACACGAATCAACCGCTGATAATTGGATCCAATGAAACTCATCAATGGTTCATCTCATCGGAAAACATCCATTCAACGCTGAAGCACCTCTTCCCCACCTTATGCATCACAAATTCATCACTTCGGTCCCTCTCCATTACGGACGAAGCCACGATGTTGTACCCAAAGCCGATTGGTCATATTAGTCAATCGAAATCGCCGGATTAGTCAAACGACCGGAGAAAATTCACCATGGAAAAGCTAATCAAACATTTGCATATTTGATTCTAGAATCGTCAAAACAAGTAGCTTAAATCCCTAAAAAATTGGGGATTTGATTCGAGAAACCGAAAATGAAAGCTCCAAACTCCAATTCGATTCTCTAGCAAATTAAAACACTAAATCCTCATAAGAAACTCTCTGTGTGAGAAACATGAAAATTGAAGAAGAAAAAAAATTGAAGAACAAAGTGACGAGATTTGATCAAAAAGAGAGAAAAATGTGACGAAGGTTGATGATTTATTTTGGGTGGGTGGATATCTCTTATTGGGTGGATAATATGGTGGTTGGATCTGTAATTTCGTTATTTTTGTCTGGTTAAGTTGTAATCTCCTTGTTTTTCGATTTAAAAATAAATGAAAACTAAAATCTTGTTATAACGAGAGTATTTAGGAACTTGTTTGACCCAAGAGGAATATATCAGACAATCATCCATGAAGAAATCCGATCAGATCTGGGTAGTTTTTCATTCGGTTATTTACCTTTTTTGCCCCTTTCTCACCACTCAGTATCTTATCAAATTACCCATTTCCGAGCAATCTCTCAGTGTCTCTTCTACTCTCTCTTTCTCTCGCCACGCTCCTTGGAATCGCTCAAGCTTAGGTCACAGGATTGCAATGTAATGTTCTTTGTCTCGTCTCCTTCTTCTGCAATTATTTTTTCTCCTTTTGCATCATTAGATCTTAGATCATCGGAAACCTAGCCTGAATCTAGATGTGTTGCTTAGGTCACTGGCGAATACAGCAATTGTTTTTTTCTTTTTGCATTGATCGTCTGAGATCAGCCTGAATCTGGACGCCGTTGCTTTCTTCTTGTTTGTTTTAATAATGAAAAACAAAAAACATGATATCTATCTAATCTGAAACAACTTTCCTTTTTTTCTTTAATATCCCTAAAATTTTAATTCGAATTATCTTAATGAAGTGACGAAAAACAAAATATAGAAAGAAACTCAGGTAGGAAAAGGAAACCAAGAGGCCGTGACCGTTCAACTTGAGTGCAGAAAATAAGACTTGACCGGCCTCTTGGTTTCTTTTTTCTACCTGAGTTTCTTTCTATATATTGTTTTTCGTCACTTCATTAAGATAATTCGAATTAAATTTTTAGGGATATTAAAGAAAAAAAGGAAAATTGTTTTAGATTAGATAGATATCATGTTTTTTGTTTTTCATTATTAAAACAAAAAAGTTTCTTGTTTATTTGGTGTCCTCTCTAGTAACCAGTGACCAACAATTCTTAGTCTAGCGAGCATATTATGCTTCTCGTTTTCTACCTGACCTTCCATCTTATATCTCGTGTCCATGTCCCTTGGTTTATGTTGACCCGGATTTATCTCGCGTCGATATAACCCAGAACACCATCTACCAACGGGTAAATCAATTCTAATTTGGAAAACTTTAGTAAAATTTCATAAAGTTTTAGTTGAAATATGAAAAGGATCCAAAACTTTGATTTGGTAAAGTCAAGTTCCTTAGCTTAGCTTAGCTGCCATATATAGAAACTAATATATATATATATATATATATAATATTTGAATCCTGGTACCAAAAAAAAGTGATAGTTCATGAAATCTATTGGAATTACTTCAAATTTTCAAATTAGGTGTCGGATTCTTGATATTATTTTAATACTTCAAACATTTAATTTACTTTAAATATTTTCATCAATTACTTTTGCAAATATAAATGTTAACATATTTTTTTCCGCTCATACTAGTTCTCAATTGGTTTGTATATGTATATCGACCATTGGGTAGGTCTTTAAGAACATGTCTCCGATCTTCCAGATGCACAAGTCATTTAAATCTTCAAGAGAACGAAGATAAATGTTTTTTCATTATGAGATCTTCTCATAAAAGTGAAATAAATCTGAAATTCAGAAATTCAGAACAGAACACACGATGAAATCCGCAACCTTTTTAGATCTGTTACTATTGAGAAAGTGTAGTGGTAGTACGTAGACCTACTTACAACACTTGTAGTGAACACAACTATCTCTTCTTATGTTCTATACAATTTTTTAAGGCATTTTCGTAATTTGTATTAGTAAAAGGCACTTTCCTAAATTTGCGTATATTTTCACCAAATTTCTCTGTTCTAAATTACGCACATGGAATTCTGCAAATTGAGTCCCTTACTTATACGTGTAGGAATAGAACTCAGGATAAATATAACAAGGTTTTAGATTTAATAATATGAAATAAGACACATTCTAAAAACGTTGAGGAAGACCTCACAACAGTAAAGCTTCTGCTATTCCCATAAATAATAATCCCAACAAATTTTTGCTCGACATAAAGATATACGATCATTCTTGCTGTTCGACATCAGAAGCAGCCTCCTCGTCCTCATGATCGCCGAAGCAATCAATGCCAAAACAAGGGACATGACCATTCCCAAAGGCCTTGACGTGGTCTTTAAGCGACCTCTTGTGCTTGAAATCCGAGCCACATGAGCAATACCAAAGCTTCCCACAGTTCTTCTCGTGCGTCCTCCAATCTCCTTTGACCGCAAAAGCCTTCCCACACCTACGACAAGCAAAGGGCCTCACACCGTGCTTCCGCTTGTAATGTGTCTGAAGTGTACGGAAGTCCTTGAGCGGCCTTGCCCTCGGGTGGTCTATGTTGTTCTTGCATCCCGGTGCACAACAGTAGCAAGGCAGCCTCAGCATCGCAGTTGGTTGTGTCCCTCTCAGTGACTCTGGTCCTTTTCTGTATTGTGAGCCATGTCCCCACATGTGCATCTAATAACATTTTATCAAAAAATTAAAATCAATCACTTCATGTTATGCACATAGCTTAAACCATTTATGTGTTTTTTTATGACCAAAAAAAAATCCGATGAAAATCCAAATTAATCTCAAAATATGCAACCGTATAATTAAATTTATACAATGACTAAAGAGATCGGTGGAATAGCTTAACGTTATGTCATATATAAGACTTTTTCTTTCCTATGTAATAAGACTTTGCAAAATTAAACTTCATATAGTGTCAAGATAATTATCAGTTAATTCGTTTAATGCTAGCCAGATTATTGTCAATTCGTGTAGTTTTCTACTCTTGTGTAATAATACTTGCACAAAAGCTCTATAATTGTTTAGGGTTAATAAGAACAAAATATCATAAAATATATCGATGTTATAATTGTTTAGGGTTAATAGGAATAAAATATCATAAAATATATCGATGTTACAATGTGAGAAGATATAAAGAGGTACAAAATAATCTACAAGACATTTATCATCCTCTTTTTCTTTTACTTTTTAGGGTAATGAGTGTTGTGTAGTAGAACTGCGCAAAAATCAAGAGAGAGCAAAAATGGAAGAGGGAGAGTAATGATATTTTAGGGTTAGAAAGAGTCAGTCTGAAAAAGACTGTTGGTTAAAGAAGATATTCTTGATCCTAAACTCATTGATTGATTTTAGTTGATTTTTCCATAGCCATCAATCAATAATATCTTATAGCTCCTGATGACTTGTACCATCAAATGAAAAGTTATTTTCGAGTTATACTAGTGATAATAATTATGAAAAAGTCGTAGTGTGTGCAAGGGATTTTCTCATGATGAAGATTTGAGAAAAAGAAACGAGAATTGGTATTTTAAAGAAAATAAGAAAGCTAAATAAATTAAGATCCATTTTCAAGAACACAAAAAAGTCAAATCTTGAAAATCATTCTAGGGAAAGTGGCACTAATTAGAGTTAGGTTTATTGGACGAATATATCCTTACCTGCATGTTGTTGTATCTGTTGAAGGTCTTGAAGCAGAGAGGACAAGAGAACTGTGTAGGACCCATCAGAATCTGAGAAGGAGTAGGGATCCAATAATGATGATGATGATCATCACCCTTCTGCACACCACCATGACCATGAGAAGCAAATGTAACTTCTACGCCTTGATCTTGATGGTGTTCATGATGATGCTCTTGGTCGTCGGTGGAATCAAGGACGACATCGCTGCTGCTGCTCCCACCACCACCGTAGGAAATAGCGTCGCCACCGAGGTTTGGTAACCCTAGATGAAGATCCACGGTTACATCATGATGATGAGTTTCTTGGCATTGATCAAGATCATGATCAAGAAAGTTTGAATTAGAAGAAGTTTCTCTCGTCTCCATGAAATAGTACTCATGATGAGGATGAACAATAGGTTCTTGATGCTTATGAATGGGGCTTAAGCTAAGGAGAGGGAGAGCTTCTCTGAGTGGAGGAGAGTCGGGTGAAGTAGAATTAGGGTTTGTTGTGTTGATGATTGGATTTGTGGTATTGTGAGGGTAATAGAAGCTGCCATGAGAGTTGTAGATGTGTGAGAGAGAAGTGGAATAGTTGAAGCTATAGTCATAGTGGTCGACATATCCATTGTTGAAGATACAAGCCGGATCAGACATTACTTTCAGGAGCAGACAGATAGAATAAGAAGAAGGCAGGATATCTCTAGATGATGTGCTTTGTATTAAGAGAGCAAAGAAAGCTAGATATGCATGTATATGTGGGTGTGTGTGTGAGTGTATACAGACATGTGTGTATATATTTATAATGTTTGCGATGTGACATAGCGGTGGAAAATAGCATATGATAATTGATTAGAAAAAGGGAACGGAGAAGATAGTAGGGAGAAAAGAAACAAGGAGAAAGTTTGAAGAAGAGAAAAGGAAACTTACTATCTTGGGACTCGAAGTGCACGCATGTATTTATTCAAATAAAGTCAATTATTAAATCTTTATGAAACGACCATATAAGCAATTAAGTATCATTAAAACTTTCTTGTCACAAAGTAGTGGATATCTGAGATCGGGGTTAAAACTCAGCATCTATAGTTCTATTAGTGTACCAAGTGATGAATCCAAATACTTTAGGTATTTTGAATCTATCAAACAAGTTTAAAAGCTAAAGTAAAAAAATTGGAAAGCAAAGAAATTAGGAAGTTGTATATTGTATTAATGATTCGATGTCCCCAATTTTATGAAGTTACATGTATATTTATACAACATAATTGTCGGTCTACAAACCCTAAATTAAAAAAAAAAACTCATATTTTCTAGTTTTTTTCCTTTTTAATTGTCATCTTTTCCTTTTTTTCGGAGTTTTTAGGCCGGCGAAATTTCATGGGTTTGTTCGATCATATGGGCCAAACTCAACACCGTAGGCCGAGCTTTGTCAAACTTTGTCGCTACTGTGGGCCGAGGTCGTTTGGTGGGCTTCTCGGCCCATCCGTGCCCAGCTCGTTCCGTCTCCTGGATCAATCTCTAATATTTTTCTATGTCGATTCGGATCCAGGTCGAGTCTTTAAGATGGGTGTTAAATCTGGTATCATGACTAAGGGATTGCGTTTCAAAGACTAATGATCACACCTTCATATTTCGATGTTGGAGAAAAGACTAATTTATATGTTCTTGTCTTGGTCCGAAAGGATTACGCATATGGGCTAAAGACGCATAAGCTATTGGTAACCCAAAAAAAAGAGACCGGGTTAAATATCATCTAAGTATATAATAATATGAATAGGTGTAATCATCATACGAAATCAACCTATATATGTTTGTATGATTAGATTTAAATTTCGAATGAAGTGATTGGCGTCCAACTGATTTTTCTATTTCACAACATTGGAAACTAATTTATCGCTAATATGCATGCAATACATATTACATAGTGCTTTGAATCTATTTATTAAGATTCTTGATCGATTTTAGTTTATAAGATGTTTTAGGTAAAATTAATGTTGTATAGTTCATATGTGTTGTTGTTGGTATTAGTTTGAGTTTAGATACCGATATAAAAAAACTTGATTCACTGAGCAAATGAAATAGTCCATTAGACAAACTACAGAGTATGGAAAGGATCAAATAAAATGGACAAGATCGGTAATCAAGGATAAAATTTGTCTCCTTTAATGTGTAACGGAGAATTCCAAAATGTATGTAGAGAGAGAAAGAGATAAAGCATAGAATCAAGAGTTGATAAACATTTTGGTTTTGTGGGGAGATTGATCGCGTTGGAAAAAGAGACGGTCGTGATCTAGGACAGCACTTGCGTTGGTGGCCTCATCTCTGTGTCGGCTCGGCTTCAGAAACATATTACTTGGGAACACCAAATCTTTATTTAACTCATTCACATAACTTATAGTATTGTAATCAAATGAAAATTTACAAGGAAAAAGTGATAATTGAAATGCAACTTTCCCTTGCATTTTTAGATGTTATACACCGAGTGATAAGAGAACCAACGACTACAACCACTAGATTCATAAGATCACCTCATTGTTGAGGTGTATAGACTCTATACAGTACTTTGCGGTTATGCCAATATGTCTGGTTAATATATGAAAATATAATTTTTTTCAAAATGTTATCGTATATTTAAGATGCGACATTGTAAGATCGAGGGGGTCAAAATTAGTGGGTTTGAACAGAAAATGCAGTGGTAGCTAGGCAATGTGTGAACTCGAAAAGAGTGGTGCCAAAAGTCTAATAACTTAGAGGACATGTTAATTTGATATTTTTAACTAGTAATAGATTATAAACGAAGCAGAAGATGTTCCCGAGCAAGCACGAGTGTGTGCATATTTTTTTCTTTTTCTAATTGCATAACTGCGTTCTGTCAACCTCTCGTCTTTTATGTATCCTTTGTTGTCTATTCTCAGACATTTTTATCTATATATGCACCTCATGTCAATTTCCCTTTTTAATGTCTTATATTTTATTTTATCTTCTAAAGTCTTTGGATCATTGGATGGGTATAGTATATTAGTATAAATGTTCTTCTAAACTCTTTGCTTTGGGATTGGTCATGATGTTGTTTGGTGAGTTTTCAACTCAAATCTACTGCTACACATGTCTCTTAATTATATAATATTTATTTTAAATGTGTGATACCATGTTAAGTTCTATTAAATTATTCCATAAACAATGTTGATTAAAATATAATTGTATCATGGGATTAATTTTACAAGAAAAAACTGATACCTTGTGCAAAACGAAATAAAATAAAATAATAATAATAATATATACAACTTAATTATCTTTCCTTATAAGCTATATTTATTTAAGTATCCAAAAAAAGTGTCACTAAAATTCTTGTCAATCTTGATTCATTTTACAAATTGCAGCTCACATGGTTTAACCCTTTAACGTAAATAGATCATTCTTTGATTTATATCATGGCTCTTATATCATTTTTCTGAGTCCATCACCAAAGCTCAAAGGTATTAATGTATATCTTATTATATAAAGTTTGATATGTCAAATTTCGTAAGTAACATGATCATGACACGTGTCAGTCGATCGATCTGATTTTAACACATGTAATTTTTTTCCAATTAAATTTTGATATGTGTCATACAAATCTTATTTTTTTTAAATTTATATATTTGTATTTATCAAATAGATTATAAAAATCAACATATAAAAAAAAAATTAATTAACTTCTAATAAATAATTCATTAAAATAATTAATTGATAAGTATGGTCTATTCTTTTAAATATTGACTTTATTATATGTCTTGGTTTTGTTTTTTTCGTACAACCATTCTTTTTTTCCCCTCTTTTCCTTTACGTTTATTAAAATGAATTAGATTTCAAAATTTTCTCATTATAATATTAATAAATTCACATATAACAAAATTTGAGTTCAAATAGATTTCGGTTTACATACCCAAATCTTCAAAAATTATAATATTTTGCCTTTATATAACAAGTTTTTATGCTTTCTCAATTTTCTCACCAAAAAATTTCAAATTTCAATAATCTCTTCCACAAATTTTATTTCAGTTTTTTATTATAAAATATCATCGATTACACTCTTATTCGATAAAAACGACATATCTCAACATTTTTCAATTAGCTTATTTTAGTAATTCATAAAAAAAATATAATAAGTTACATATATACACGCTTACATATATTTTGCTTTTAAATAAAAATATATATGACAAAAAAATCAAACATGTTTTCACATTAGAATATTAAATACACGTGTAAAAATCTTTTGAATATAATTAGGTTTACATATCTAAATCTTTATGGATTATAATATTTCACCTTTATTTAAACAATTTTGTATTCTCTCGATCTTCCCACCAAACAATTTAAATTTTCAATAACCTCTTCTAAATTTTTTTGTTTCCAATTAGTTTTAGCCACATGTCAAAATAAAATGTACAAGTATTATATTTTGAAATCAGACTAAAAATGTACATTGTATTGTGGATTTTTTAAAGACCTACCAGTTAAAATTGATGTACCAGAAGAAAATTATTTTGAAAGTTTCTCATGTTGTGAAAATTATAAAAAGTAAGAAACCAAGTGATGAAACACATATAATTCGTTTTTCATTGGAAGAAAGATAATACTTGATTCATAAGTGAAAAAGAAAAATTCAAATATGATTAAAAAATGTGAGTAAGTCTAATTCAAATAAAAATACGTAAATCGATTTGTCAAGAGTTAAAAAAAAGATATGAGTAATTACATAATAAAAAGTAAACATAATTTAAATAGGAATAGGAAAAACTAATAATTTAGAAATATGTGAAAAAAAATAATCGAAAATTCATTTAATATAAAAAAAAATTTGAGAATCAAAATCAATAAATAATTTGTAGGCTTTTCTATGAGTGATTTCACATCGACGTTTACAATCTTATTTTATTTATTTTTACGGATCATATGATTTTGTTTTTCATTTTTGTACGGTTTATTAAATATTAAAGGAGTCAAAATAATTCAACTAAAACATGAGAATAAATTCATCAAGATTTTAAAAATAGATTAAAAAGTAATATTAATTCAAATAGAATAGGAAAACTAATCATTTGAAAGTATGTGATAAAATTTAATTGAAAATCAAATAATAAAATAATCAAAGTAAATAAATAAAAATTAGACTTTTGAATTAGTGGTTTTACATCAGCATTCTCAATTTTATTTTTACGGGTGATTTAATTTTATTTTCTACTTTTAATTGATTAACTTTTTTTACATATTATAAAATATTAGATTACAAACCCGCATATATGCGGGTCCTTTATCTAATGTATAAATAAAAATAAAATAACTGTAAATTGGTAAGCTGCAAAATTTAAAAAATATCGTCGCCTGAGAGATTCGAACTCTCGCGGGGAAACCCCATGTACTTAGCAGGCACACGCCTTAACCACTCGGCCAAAGCGACTGTTGTGATGTTTGTCCTCTTTGTTTATATATAAACAATGAATTGATATATATTAAAACAAAAATATTAGATCGTGTTAATGTGTAAAGGCCCAAGACGAAGAGCCCAATTTAGCTTTATTTTTCCTTTTTCAGTTTTAATTTAAAACGCTCTTCCGTGGAGCTGAGGCACGATTTCTAATTCGAAGGTTTCAGAATCAGAGAAGCTCCTCCAAACTTCCAATCGATTTGATCATCCAAAAAGGCGACAATCGAAAAATAGTTTGCTCAGGCGATTATGTTCTACAGAGGGTAAGCTTCAGATTTATGTCCGATTTGTTCGTCAATGATTCGATTTCATTAGTTTCCGCAATTAGGGTTTTTTTTGTTATTGGGTTCAGATTCATACCCAAATCACTTCAATTTAGCTCCTGGTGGAGTTTTATCTGTTCTGTTTGATCGGAGATTTTCGACCTTCAATCTCTCCGAATGGTGGAAACTGTTTATACATTCTAGAAAGTGTTTAACTTTAGCTGTAATTTTTTCTGGTGAATGTAGATATGGAGATGGTCCTGATGGGCGTGAGATGGGTCCTAAGCGTCAAAGAATGGTCGAACAAGCTCCTCCAGGACCATTCTATGGACCTCATCCTGGTTCTGGCTTTATGTATAACCCTTATGGATTCGTCGCTCCTCCTCCTCCTCCTCCTCCATTCCCTGTAGTTCGACTCCGTGGTCTACCCTTTGATTGCGCAGAGCTCGACGTAGCAGAGTTCTTCCATGGTTTAGATGTGGTTGATGTCTTGTTTGTTCACAAGAACAATAAGCTCACTGGTGAAGCTTTTTGCGTTCTGGGTTATCCCCTTCAGGTCGATTTCGCCCTTCATAAGAATAGACAGAACATGGGAAGGAGATATGTGGAGGTTTTTAGGAGTACGAAACAGGAGTACTACAAGGCTATTGCTAATGAGGTTGCGGAATCTCGTGTCCATGGCGTGGCTAGTGGTGGTGGTGGTGGGGGTGGGGGTGGTGACGGTGGAGGAGGTGGCGGCAGCGGTGGAAGGGGAGGTGGTGTAAGTGGTGGATTTTCACCTCGTAGAAATGTGCAGAGGGCTAGATCGGGTGATGATGGGAAAGAGAATGCTGAGCATACGGGTATCTTGAGATTGAGAGGATTACCATTCTCAGCGGGAAAGGAAGACATACTTGACTTCTTCAAAGATTTCGATCTGTCTGAAGACTCTGTTCATGTTACTGTCAATGTTGAAGGGAGACCCACTGGGGAAGCGTTTGTCGAGTTTGGGAGCGCAGAAGAATCAAGAGCTGCAATGGTCAAGGACAGGAAGACGCTTGGGAGCCGGTACATAGAACTGTTTCCTTCATCGATTGAAGAGTTAGAGGAGGCGCTATCAAGAGGAAGGTGATCCACCATTTCGCAGGGTACTTTCATACCTTCTTCTTAATGGTTGTCCTAAGATCGCAATTCCGATGCATTGTTGGTTCCGATTTTGATGTGCTATCTGGTCAGGGTACTAGTTATTATCCATTCTTTAGGTTTTCTTGTGTTGTATCGGTGTAGATTTCCGAGCATCTGCATCAATAGATTAAGTTTTGAATCAAATGGGTGCTAAATTATCTTTTGGTTCACTCGCGTTGTTATCGTGGCTTATCGTCGCTGCGCATGTCGTAAGAACCCTTGTTGGATTGTAACATTAGGCTTTTGCTGAAGCTGTGGGAATAGGAATATTGATTGATGCTCTTTTCTATGAGACATGTGGTTAAAACGACACAGTCTCAAGGTCGTCAGAAACCTTGAAAGAGATAAATGGTTTTGAATTCTCTGAAGTGTTGATGTAAACAGACTGGAAAAAGCAATTTGTCTTGATTGATAGTTTAGTTTGGTTAGAAAACATAAACAGTATGGAGCATTTCTCTGTATATATTTTCTTTTCTTTTGATATATTTTCTTGACAGTACTTCAGACATTTTATCGGTAGAGCCAAAAGCATTGGACATATGTGTATCAGTAGTATAGTACAATGGTAGTATAGTTGTTAGGTTATTGTTTCTTGCCTTTTCTCACTTCTACTATCACTTCTAAAACTTATAGCAGACCACGCAATAATATCCCATGCAAGAAACAAAATGTACGGCTGGATCATAATAATTGTTAACATTTAATTATTCGATTTTGGAAATGTTACTATGCAAGCAGAAGAAACTTTGGGTTTATCCAATTGAAAACTACACCTTGTCTTTTGTCATTCTGCTTTCTTGCACACATCTGAAGATGTCTGACAATTATTCAAATTGAACTGTTTAAAGTTACAATAACAAAGAAAGTTATTGTAATTAATAGTGCAATCTTTTAAAAACTATTTTATATTTCTAAATTAGTTGGGGAATATTAATCATTGATTTATTTTTAAAAGAAAATTGTAAAAACTTAAATCATTTTAGAATGTAAGTAACACCCATGTAGGGGAACTAATCCGGTTTCCGAAATTGGATTGAGCGATCATGTGTTCTTGTGGCTACGCCAATTTTTGGCCGTGTGCAATAGAATGAGTTACAAATTTTTAATCGGATGCTCTACAAATTTTCCCCAATGCTATCAATCATAATCGTCTCGAACACCTTGAAGGATTGAGATGTTCTTTCTCTTTTATATGCGCTCTTTTTTGTGTGTTTACTTTTATTCGGTTTTAACCATTTTTGTACACATAACATAATGTGTGCCATCAAACGATGATGATAGTGTGATGTTGGATTGAGAAAGTGCTATCATGTGGAAATCGATTGTCCCGTGGATTTAGAAGATTTTGAAGAAGAAGAAGAATAACATATATATTAATTTAATTTGTTAGTGAATAAGGTTTGCTCAAAAGAAACATCACGTAATGTTTATTATATATAAAAAAAACATCACGTAATTTCGTTTTTTATTTGAATTATTTTTTTGTAAAAATTATAAAAATGTCAACTTAATGGAACAATCATACTTTAAGAAAAATACTACATTTTACTCTTAAAATTTTTTGCTCCACGAAATCAAACTGTTTTAACGTAATATATTACTAAGCAAAATCATACTGTTGTGTAATATGATGTTTTTTTTGTTATAACCTCGAAATACGGATCTAAACTCCAATCTCCGTGAATCCGAAGTCAATCTTTAGTCTACTTTTTTTAAGAATATCCTCATTTCAAGAAAGATTGAATTAGGAACACAATGAAACCAACTCCAATTGCTAACCACTAGTCCACCACACCTTTGATAAAATCATACTGTTTTGTAATATGATGTTATGATATTAATATTTCTTCGTTTGGCTATTATAAAATCTCTTCGTTTGGTAGTATTGCTATAATCTTTTGTGGACATCTATGGTTGTAAAGTATAATTACTCTACTCACAGTAGAGCAGTAGTAAAATGATTTGTTATACGTATAAAACTACAATTAACAATACTTATTCTTCAGTAGTCGTTACAAACCACCCATTAAGCATACATAGACCTGTAGTAATAAAACAACTAAAAACATAAAAACAAAATAGCATTTCATCCATGCATTCATTAGAATAGTTAAGATATATATTTTTGTAACGAAATTAAAATGAACATTTTACTAAGAAAGATTACAAACTCGTTTACCTGTGTGAAGACTTGAGAGTTAAGACGTATGAGAATCTAAATTGCCGCTTTGCAGTGAATCCTATGTTTAGGATCCCATGACAAGAGCCAATCTCGCATATTTATGTACTTTTGGGGGTTTTAAAAGGTTTGTTCACTTTTAATTTTTATTATTAAAATCAGACTCTAAACATATATACTTTTTAAATAAAATTAGCGTTGTTGTTTCTACTACTAATTATACTGGTACAACCATACCTCAACTAAAGTCAGAAACAGTTAGTTGGGGTGTACACAAACCCATATACATGTAGCTATACTTATATACATTGAAATTTGCATGTCAGTCCACGTGATTTCCTTCGTACATCAAAGTTTGTGTTAACTTTATCTTATTATTTCTTTTATTTTTTCCGGTAATCCTATTTTTAAATATATTTTTCCTGTTATACAGTGTAATGTAGGAGTAGGACTCTTTATTCTATATCCAAAATCCTCAAAGTTCAATACATAGATTTGTCTATATTAAATTTGAATGGTAACACAAAATTGTAAAAAAAATATAATAAGTAAAGAGAACGGTAAACAATAAAAAAAATACTATAGTTAAAGAGTTAATAGATAACCAAAAATATAGTGATATCATTTTTAATATTGCTAATTTTTTTTTCTTTTTTTAATGATTGCTAATGGTAAAAAGTTATCAATCATTCAGATTATTTTTATAAAAAATTGTATTTAAGCGATAAAAAAAATTAGTATAAAATATACTACAAATTTTGGATTGTCTGATTTTCGTGTGTGAATATATGGATATACTCTATAACGAATGGTATTTTAGGAAATTGTTATGTGATCATTAATTGGCATTTTAATTAATCTCAGATTCTGTACATAACTATTTGGACGGCAGAAAACGTAATTAATAGCAACCTCGTCTACTAAAAAAAAAAAGCAAAACAATTAATTAAAATGGAAAAAAGGTCAATTTTCTCGTTTGTCGCTGTCGGGTCCTATGTGCATCCAAATCCAAATAATATAACCATTTTTGGGGTCGTCGATGTAACTCTTTTTCTCTCTCGTCCGACACCATTTATGTATTTTAATAGAAATGTTTTACTAATTCCAAAAATTTTACAGTCACCATGTGAATTGTCAAAGAGTCAAATTATGTGCACCAGCACCACTGTGAACCTGAATTTATGACATCATGTATGTTACTTTACAAAGATATCCCTGTTTTATTTTAATTTTTCTTATTCTTTTTTATTATTTTGCCGGCTAATCTTTCATATTATATATCACAATCTATTATATTATTAGAGAGGTAACTATGCACCAGAAATGAAAGTTGAGTTTTTATTACATCGTATTTTAATATTGTCTTTAAGTTATATTTTAAACGGATATATTACATAGTTATTTTTAATTTTTTTTTATTATGGATATATATAACAATCTATTATATTATTAGAGAGGTAACTATGCACCATAATAAAAGTTGAATTTTTATTACATCGTATTTTAATATTGTCTTTAAGTTATATTTTAAACAGATATATTACATAGTTATTTTTTTTTTTTTTTATTATGGATATATATAACAATCTATTATATTATTAGAGAGGTAACCAGAATGAAAGTTGAGTTTTTATTACATCATATTTTAATGTTGTCTTTAAGTTATATTTTAAACGGATATATTACATAGTTATTTTTAATTTTTTATTATAGATATATATAACAATCGACTACAATATTTGATAATTATTTTATAATTTTATCATTATGAATATATTTAAACCGAATGCAATGATAACGAAATTAATCTCATCGTTTCTTTCTCATGATTAGTCTTTCTTAATATATAATTAAGTAATCACTTTGATCATGGCGTAAATTATACCGTATAACTCTAGCTACGGTCTTTCACAAGAAATTGGTAAATTAAATGTCAATTTAAAGGATTGGTAGTTATTTGAGTTGTTTTTTTTCAGAAGACCCAAAGGAATACTGACAAGTTTGTGTTCGAAGTTAATGATGAGGATAATGCTGAGAATGATAGTGAAGAGGTTAGTGTTTGATTTTTTAAAAATTATTTTACATCATTGCATATAAATATCTTTTTTGCTCTCTTACTTTGACATATATAATTATATGCATAGGAAGGATGATTATGCTCTTTTAATGCAGGATACGACAGCCGAGTGAGATTTCATAGTACAGTCTACCACGGTGACGACGAGATCACTGATGGTAACGACTAGAAGGTCAAAGTAGGAGTTGGTGTTGGAACGAGCAAACTCGCTAGCAATATTGTTGTCTTCTTCCAGCGTTTAATTAGTTCATTACTATAAGTCTATAAAAAAGATAATATAAATGATTTTAGTTTTGTTTAACAATTTTTTTAATTTAAATGTTTAATTCATTTTACTTTTTTAATTATCATACATTAATGTATCTTTCATCTAAACTAGAATACCAAATACATGTTGTCATTATCAATTATAATTCATATTTAAAATATAGATAATATTGTAATGATGAGAATTAAAAAAAAAAAAACGAAATCAAACCAAATAGTGAATTTTTTATTTTGTAATTTCGTTAATATTTGGTAAAATCATATAATATAAGATAAAAATGATAAGGAAGAAGAAAAATATAAAAATATAAACGAAATAAAAATCGAAAGAAGAAGATGAAGAAAAATTAAAAGGAGAACAAGAATTCGGTGAATCAAAGACGGTGAAGAAGAAAAAGAATAAAAACTGGAAGAAAAAAAAGAAAAGAAAGAAAAACTATGGAAGACTTTGACCGCAAGTAATATTCCTATAAAAACAGAAGAATAAGTAGAAGAACATGAAAAAAGAAGAACAAAAAAAGAAACCGAACATGAGCACGAAAACGAAGAAGAAGACAAAAAACCATAAGAAAAAAAAAAACTCGGATAAGACAAAGAAGACGAAGACTCATGTTTACGTTCATTTGTGAAGATTTAGGCTTCCGCATTAGAATTTAGATCTCTATAATTTGTCAAAAAAAAAATAATGGTAGATATATATACAATATAATTCTTAAAACCTTAATGTCCGCGCTGGACGCGGGTAAAAACCTAGTTTTACATTATATCTTGGATATATTGGTAACATATCTTTATTTAACATTTCATTTGGGCTCTTTGATTCTTATACATTGGCTTTTGACTGATGAGAATATAATTAGAGTAATAAGTGGAATTTGAAAAAAAAAAAAGGAAAATTAAGTTTAGAGGAAATATTTTTCTCATAAGTTTTGTAGAGTAAAAGTTTTCTTTGTAATCATCCATTTTTCCTCAATTTTCAGCAAAACAAAGCATTTTCTTCTTTCCTTTTTCTTTTGATCGGTGAAAACAAAGCACAACTTGTAGTAAAAATTCAGTGTTGATGAAAACATTTTAACTCTATTTTGTATAACTAGTCAAGGCCTTTTTAATGCTTACGCTTTTAGTCTTTTAAAACGGCAATAAAAATATACGACCCATTTTGTTGGTCAGACTTACATGCAATTGATCCTTAAAACAATAAATCTTTTTACCTTTTCAAAGAGCAGTCCCTCGCTTTTTTTTTTTTGGTTCGGCTAAGTGAAAACTTTAGGGAGTCAAAATTTAGAAAATTTTAAAGTGACACTCCCACTAAGGTTAATTTTGACTCGTGTCTCATACTATATATGCTAACTAAGCAAGTAAAGAACGACTCTCTTCTTCTTCTTCTTCTTCTTCTTCTCTCTCTCTCTCTCACCTAACCTCGCAAAAAGAAAAAGAAAGAAAAACCATCTTTTGATTAGGTCTAAAGATGGCATCAAAAAAAGCAAGAAAACCAAACCGAGCTGAGAAGAAACTCAGAAGAACCCATTTGAAGAAACAACTTCCACAACACAACACCACCAAGACAACTACTACTCTCGAGTATACATCTTCATCTACTATTGTCTCTTCGTGTTCTTCCACAACGACGTCGTTTTCTCCTCAAGAGACAAACTACTCTCTTCCCTCTCCCTCTCAGGCGGTGCAGACGTCACCAAGCGGCGGTGGCGGTGGCGGCGGTGGCGGTGGCGGCGGTGGCGGTGGCGGCGGAGGTTGTTGTACCCCGAAAGCTCAGAAGTCTAGGATACCGGAGATGCTGACGTGTCCGCCGGCGCCGAAGAAGCAAAGGGTCGCACAGAACTGCGTATTACGACGGAGGCAGATTGTTTTCTTTGCTCCCCCGGACATAGAGCTCTTCTTCGTCAAGGCACACGATCGATGAACAACTTTTTAGTTATTAGCTTCTTTTTTTGGTTATAGGATTGATACAGAAAGTAGTATAAAGAAGATGATCAAAAATCATCTCTTTGATTTGTTAATACAATAACGAAGAGTATATTATAATGTTTTCGTGTGTTTTTTTTGGCTTTTTTTTTAATGTTTTGTTCATTTGGCGCTTGTTTTTTTGGGATAATTTGAATGAAGTCGGTTTGAGTTTTGTGGTAGGGTATATTAAAATCAACTACGGTTTTAACTATAATTGATATATACCCAACCCAACCCTTTTATTATTTTATACTTTTCTTGCTTCCCTTTTTCTAAGTGCTATGTGTTAGGTTGCTACTGACTTTAATTTCTAGCTTATTAATTAGCTTTGTCAGTTTTTTGTAATTTTTGGTGTGGATTGAGATTCTCCCTTTTTGTTTACCTAATGTGTTGTTCTTCCTCGTTATATTTTTCATATTGCTTGATCGTTTGTTCATATTCTTCGTTCATTAGACAGTCAAATTCGGTAAACTGAAGTACTATATCTTAATTAGTCGGTTTAAAGTAGGAAGCTATTGATCTTAGACATACACAACTTTTCAAATTAAAACTATAACAGATCATCTTATACTAATATTATTTGATTGAACATAAACAGTTTCTTTATACAAAAACATCACACTGAGTTTAGGTCCAATAACATTAAACAACACCGATATATATCATCTATAATCACGAGTTTACAACGCTGAATTTGTGATTTTCGAACTATTTACCAGCACCGCGTAAAACTAAGTTTTATATGTATATGTATGCACACACTATAATAACAAACGTTCCAGAAAAAAGTAGTTCCTGATATTCCCTTTTTTTATTGGGTATGCAAAACAATGGGTGATGGTATCATTAAATAAAATCCCAGCAGGTTGATATGTTAACTTAATTTTTCTCTTTATATTATATTTTTCTTCACTTTGTTCCCTAATTAAGTTTACCTTTTTGTATAACTTTATTTAACTTCAATTTTAAAAATAATATCCACTAATTGTATAAAAATATAGATAAGTTTTAAAATGAGCGAAAGCAAAGAGACGAGAAATATGTGAAGAGTTAGTGGGGATGGCCACAGTGTCGAGGGCAGAGGATAACATCTGCCAAGGGAATCCAATGAAGCGACTCGTGCGGCTTTTCTCATCATTTTCTCTCTCTCTTTTTTCTTCCATAATTTTTCACAAAAAGTTTTTTTTTTTTAAAACACATCTTTATTTGATCATCAATAATACAGAAAAGATCAATCTTTTTCGACAGAAATGATCATTCATTCTTGGATAATTACATTCTACATATAGGGTTGAATACAAAGTCCACACAACACAAGGGTTAAAGTAAGCAAAACTGTCCTTCTAATTATAGTTAGAAATGTACAAAACATGGAGATTTTAAACAAAACTCCATCAAGTAAATAAGAAATTAAAAGCCAAGAAGCCCAACAAAATATTTGAAAAAGCTGATTGATTTACTTATAAGGAGGGAGAAGAAAGATTTGACAGAAAGAACAAATAAAACACTAAACATGATGATTGTGATTTTAAGTGATAACCCGTACAATAGTAGAATGATTTTGCAATTCTATAAATTTTTAATCAATCACACTATTTTTATAAAATTGAGATTTAGGTTTAACTAATTAGCCATTTTAAATTTTTAATGATTAAAAAATTATTGTTCCATTGTTTTATAGTTAAATTAAAACTTTTCACTTTATTCTGCTTATTTGTTTTTAATTTTTTTTATGACTTTTTTTAAGTTTGAATTTCTGCACTATTACCATTACCATTCAGGTTACTAGTGTTAAAAATCTATGTAAACAGCTAATTAGGAGTGGACAAAATTTTCGAACCAGATAAAATTTTTTAAATCCGAACCGAAATTCCTAAATCCAAATCTGAACCGAACTAACCAAAATACATTAAGAAAAACTAACCTTTTAATTAAATATATAGACAAATATATTTAAATATACTAAATATTTATTAATAAAAATTAGTTAATTTGATCCCGAATGGGAGCTATTTTCTAAAATCCAAAAAATCCGAAAACTAAAAACCCAAAAACCAAAAGATTCGAATCGAACCAAATTATAATTTAATCGCAAATAAAAATTATTTTTAAAAAATCTAAAACTCGAAAAATTCAAACCAAACCGAACCAAACCAAAAAACCAAATATCCACCCCTACATCTAACAATCATTTATCGTGTTCCTAGATAAAACACAAATTTAAGATGTTGAAAAAAAAAAACAAAAGGTAAGATGATGGGCCTTGTCATTTAAGGCTTTTTAAGCCCGTTATAAGCCCAGTGACTCATAATCGAATTATCATAGTATTTAACATGCATCCATAAAATGAGTTATTTTAAGTTTTATTGTGTTGCCGCCGTTCACGTGGGCAGCACGTGGCAACCAAGTTTCAAAACGGAACAAAACTTAATACTTCCTACGACGATCAAAATAAAATAAAAATAAAATATAATTAATTCAATTCCATAAAATTGGTTTATTTTCTTCTTTCTTTTCCTCTGACTGATAAACTTCCTCAGATCGTTCGTCTTCCAAGCGGAAGCGTCTTCTTCAATCTTCACCATAGACGCCTCCGATACGGTCTCTTTGTTCTTTTGATTGAATGGTATGTTGAAACTTTTTCGATTATCATGAATTCGTTGTTTGATTGCATGAGCTGCTTCTAGGGTTTTTGTTTTTCTTCTCTTATTCCCTCTCTCAAATTTTCCAAAGCTGCGAAATTCTGTGCGGTTAGGTGAATTTAATCTTCGAGTGTTTCTGGGTTTTGCTTGTTTTACCTGTTGCTGAATCGTTTTCGTGGAGTCTTAAGAGTTGAGATTGCTAAAATCGTGTTGATTTTTGTGTGGGTATTTCTGCAACAATTGGATTAGGTAGTTGAAAATTGGTGACTAACAATCAGATTTCGAATAGGAAACAGAAGGCATGCATTCAAAATCTGACAGTGGGAAGCAGGTGGTTTCAGAGGTGAATCAACCATCGTCATCGTCTGTAAATAGTTTAAACCCTTGGCAACGTGCTGCTGCTGCCTGCAATGCAAGCTCTTTTTCGGAAGGTGGAGATAAGTCTTCCAAGTTAATAGCATTGGAAAACCCAAATCATTGGGAACCAAAAGGTTCGAAATCACCATCCAATAGAGATCATGATAATGTTAACAAGGATTCACAAGTCACAACGTCTCCTCAGTCAGGTGTATTGATTTGTTCTCTCCGTGCTACGGATTTGCGGACTTGCTTACGGTTGTACTTTTTTTTAACTCATTTTTGACCAAGTGTTGTGGGTGGATTTCGATATGCAGCAGGAGATTACAGTGACAAAAATCAGGAACTTGTGCATTCCGGCATTACACAACCTCCTCACCCTCAACTTGTTGGCCACTCACTTGTAATTTGCCAATATATCTTTGATCTAGCTGATATATATCAATTCTTTCGATATTTTTTTAGCTATGGTTGCCTACAACTTCTGTTTCGTTTATGCATCTTGCAGGGATGGGCATCCTCAAATCCATACCAGGATCCATATTATGCAGGAATGATGGGAGCTTATGGACATCATCCCTTGGTATATGTTCCAAACTATTTATAGTGCTTTCCTAAAGCCCCAACTTATTTTCTCTGTTAAGACTGTTTGATTTGACCATGTAACACGTTTGGATGGTGCGACTGCCCTGATTAATGGCTGGCATTATTGGATGGTTAAACATGAGATTGCAGGTTAAAGTAGTCTTAGTAGCCGTAGGTGCTTTGGAGTCTAGCATGATTACAATTTTCCTTAATAGTGTTCATGGTATGAAAATTGTACAATTGTGCAGTACCTTTCTTGATAAATAAAGGAACTCTGATTTAACATGAAGATGCATTTAATTAGTTAACTTTGCGACAGGAATTATGCTTCCATGTGATTTTCTGATAGATAGCACTTTCTTTATTAGGGTTTTGTTCCATATGGTGGGATGCCTCATACAAGAATGCCACTACCGCCAGAGATGGCACAAGAACCAGTTTACGTGAATGCTAAACAGTACCAAGCGATTCTGAGGCGAAGGCAGGCACGCGCCAAAGCAGAGCTAGAGAAGAAGCTTATAAAATCCAGAAAGGTGAATTGCGTGTTACCATGAATATTATTAGTTTCTTGAGAGCTCTGATCTAGATGCAAACCCATCACACTGCTTAATGCATCGCTTTTTCTCTTCTTTTCTTCGTGCTCCACAGCCTTATCTCCATGAATCTCGGCATCAGCATGCTATGAGGAGGCCAAGGGGTACTGGAGGCCGGTTTGCAAAGAAAACTAACACCGAAGCTTCACAGCAAAAAGCTGAAGAAAAGAGCAATGCTTGTCTTACTCAGTCCCCGACGTCATCTAATTCTGATCAACCTGAAACTTGGAATGATGAGTATAGAACACATCAGGGACAAGATGAGATGCAGAGCTCAGCTTATAAGAGAAGGGAAGAAGGAGACTGTTCAGGGCAGCAGTGGAACAGCATTTCTTCTTCGAACCATCCTTCTCAATCGCGTCTAGCCATCAAATGACCTCACACGGCGGCAATTCATTCTTGGCTTTCTCTCTGTTGGCTTATTTGATAGCAGCCATTGAAGAGTTCTCCCGTTTTTTTGTCTTGCTTTGTACAAATACTAGCGTGCTTTTTTTTTTTCTCAGTTTGGGATACCTCAAATGTTGCTGCTTTTCTTTGTCAACTCTATTAGGTAAACATTTCATAGCAAGTGATAGAGCTTTTGTCCGAGATTTGGAAGTTTCGAATCCAAAACTATGTGATTGATAACTAAATTCCAGTGTGTGACAAAATGAAAAGAGTAATGGAATACCACAAAATCTTTCAAGACTTTCTTATAAGAACTCACCTCGTCTTGTCCACATAGGCTGACTTATTGTTACAGTGAACTTTCATTTCTATATATATTTTTTTATGTTTTTATATCAGAGTTGGTCCAATCTTCAACGTCCTCCTCACCTTGAGTTTCGTCTAGATCGGCCTCTTCAGTCTGGTCAGGATCTGCTGCATCTGATGAGTTGTTAGCCGCCTCTGTGATGTTCACAGGTGGCTGATTCTCCATCAAACCAGAGAGTGCTAGCTTTGGTGACCACTCGAGGACATCATCGATGATGTTGGACATCCTTCTTTGGTACCTGTATGAACAAAAACGCGTCACAAGTCAACCTCTATTGCAAACAAATCAGAAGCTAAGAACCTGCAAAGGCATTGACATAGCGATTAGATATGATTCCACGAGGCAGCAGAACAATAGATATGATTCCACGAGGCAGCAGAACAATCTTCCCTTAAAACAGTTTAAGCGTATTGAAGGTGGATGAGAAGGGACTATATACCTGGCCCGAGCAGCCTCATCAGGGGCATGGCGCCGAAGCAGCATAACAACAACAACAGCCACCACTGTGTAGAAAAGTCGAGATGTCCACTTGGGCGGTTCTTCCTCGTCTTTCTTTGGCCAGAAACGGAACAGTTCCTTCAATGTGGCTTCCTCTGCAAGAATGTTGGGGAAGAACCACACACGCTTTCCCAAAAGAATCCACATAGCACCGAAAGCAACTGCTCTCACTGCAACATTCAGGGTAATCAAGAAAGCCTAATTTCAGTATAAACCAAGTTAAAACTACGTATCACCAGTCTCTGTGACTGGGATAAGCAAGGCATTTATAGCCAGTAGATCATTGCTTAACAGTGCTTAGTGGTAACTCGCTGTTCTTTTATTCCTCAATGGTAAAAGAAAAAATTTAGAGCCAATAATGGAGTCTTCCGAGTGAAAGAACACTTCCGAGATAGTGACCTTTTAAAGTGCAAACTACACAAGGAGAATACAACAAACAGATTAAGTCTATAGAGCTTACCGAAAAGCAAGGAGAGAATCATCAAAAGAATGCCCGCACATGAGTAGAGAACAATCAGTTTGCAACGGTGTGGGTACACAGGAAACAAACAAATTGCAAGAGTCAATACAGGCCAGAAGAAGGACAAAAGCGTTTGCCAGAGTGGATGCTGCTTTTCAAACGTCCATGCAAAAAAGGCATCAGTTTCAGAGAAAGCTTGATCATCCTGCGTTAATAAAAGAGAAAAAAGAAATCAAAGCGCTGACATACTTGCGCTATTGAATGCATATCTAACTCAAAAGAAGAATTAGGCGCAAACAAGAACCAAAGGGCTCGATGACGAAAGGGTTCAATCAATTGCGTAGTAAGCAGAAGAAGAGTATCCTTGGAAATAAGACGAGTCAACATGTTTAAAAATTTTCTCTAGAAAATTAAATTCAAGCCAAATAGAGGTTATTGAATTGTGCTCTTATTTCATTATGAAAAGATGTTGTAAGAGAAAAGCAAAAGAACAGCTTAGCGTATGAACCAACTCGAAATCAACTTACACGAAAAATCTCCAGATGAGCTGGCCAGGTAGACAACTTTTTCTTCCCGGGACGAAGAGTTTTAGTAACACGGTCACAGCGGACCAAAAGGTTCTTTCCCAACAACACATTGGCAATATCTTCTGTGTCGAGGTCTTTATCTTCTTCCAGAATCTCTTTAACCTCGGGGTGATTCTTCATGAAGCTCACGAAATCTTTCCCTCTGAAGTATTCAACTCGTGCTTGCTCCATAACAGCCCATCTGGATTCCAATCCCTTTTGGTCTCTAACTTTCTCAGCAAACAACTGAAACAAATCCTTCTTCACAGCTTGCTTCTAACAAAGCAAAGAAAATGTAAAAAGACAGAAGAAGCATTTGGACAAAGCAATAACTAAAATGCAAATAACAAAAGGATCATTTCACATTACTAAGGCCAAAAAGGATCAAAATTTCGCCATATAAGTGAATCTAACATTACACAGGTTATAATTTACAACTCACAAATGTGCTGAAAATTCCAAAACAAAACAGTGTTAATGCGCTTTGACATTCAGGAAAGGAACAAATACACATATCTGCGCATTCGTATACAATTGAGCAAACAATGATTACGAAAATTTCCGGTGAATCATATAATCACAGGTTTACAATCCATCTGAGAGACCGAAACAGATCAAAACAAAGGGAAACGTAACCTAAGAACAAAATTTATTTGAAAGAGATTAGAACAAAATGAGAGAAGAGAGCAAACCCTAGGTGGTGCATCAGAACCAGAATCTCTGACGGAGGTGGATGCAGATCCCGATGATCGTTTAACCCTCTTCTTCTCGGCTCCGGCCGGCTTCTTCATCTCTCCCTCTTTTCGCGACGGAGAGTTTTTTTTTTTCGATTTTTCTTACAGATCCAACGTTTTTTTCTGTTGTTATAACAAAAAAAAAAAAAAAAATCTTGGTTTACTGGTAACCCGTTAAACTCAGATTGCAAAACCGGTTTATATTATCCCGGATTAGCACAGTTCCAGGTAAAATACTCGGATTTATTACCATATCTGTACGTAAACTATACTTTGAAAAATTATAAAACCTTATAAATAAATAAAAAATCTAAGCCAGAAAAAATATCTAAATTTTTCCCTTTTTATTAGGGTCTAAATGATACCGATTAAATCTGGATGAATTGTTGAATCTGGCTGAATTTTTGGTGAATTTTTACAGAATCTAGCGGAATAACTTAAAACTTAAATGGTAACGGCTGAATTTAACTGATTCTTTTTTTTTTTAAATAATTAAATAAATTTATTAAAAATTAGTTAAAATAATTTTTATCAACAAGATTAGTTAAATAAATAATAAAATATTAAATTTTACATTTGATAAATTTAATAATTTTGTTAAAAATAAAATAAAAAGATATTAACAAATTTTTTTTTTTTGCAATTAGTAGAAAATTAAAGGTGAATTTTAGAGAAATATGAAAATACTATATTGAATTTATTAAATAATTTTAATTTTTTAATTAATGTCAATTTATTAACTAACGTATTATAAAAAGTGTGTTTTGACAAAATAAAATAGAAAACCTAAATAAAAATTTGTTAAATTCTTCCAAATTCCTCCAAAACACAAATGATTTTGGATGAATTTTTTCTTTTAAAATTCTTCTATATTCTTTGACTTTTATGTTAACCATTTAGGGCTTAAGATTTGATGTTTGAGCCTTTGACTAAGATTTATAGTTGTACTTTTTTTCTTCCCCACTGTAAACTTCATTGACATGGAAATAGAGCAAAGCTCATAAAACCAGATTCCATGAAGAGAATAATCAACAAAATAAATCTACAAAAACAGAGGTAAATGATGGACCAATCTACAACATCAGATGCTAATATCAGAAGTAGTAGCACCAAAGATCTATGCTCAATTACATTGAGACGAATACGGGGACAATAAACAAGGACGGGAATGGGAATGAAAAATGGCAAATTTAAAATTTATGGATACGGTGCGACATGTTCTTATACATAGCCAAAGAGTCTTCTCGGCGATCTACTCGAATATGGAGGTGCTATTACTTCTGATATTCACAGCTGCTGTGTTGTAGATTGGTCATGCTTTCTTGTCCATATTCGAGTAAATCGATGAGAAGGCTCTTCGGCTATGCATAAGAACATGTCCTCGGTTATTCCTGAGAACCCAAACTGCTCGAGAGATGAGGTTCGATTTTGACCAAGCAAAACCGATATTGTATTTGACAAAGCTCACCGTCGGCTGTTGCCACATGATTCTTGAGTCGCAAACCATTAGTGGGCATCATCATAAGCCTTTATGATCACTTCATCGATTTGGTAACAAATTCCTTCAAAGAGGCACATGTTCCTATTTTTCCATATATAGTATCCAAATTATCCCGAGAAACACTCTTCTGACCTCAAGAGAGATTTTTCTATCATCAGCCACCATCATCACATGATACATATTTTGATAAATTAAACCCGTAAACCCTTGTTCTGCTGATTGAATGTTAAAAATGGCCCATACTTGTCTCGCTATAGACAAAAAAGTAAATGATTTATTGATTCCTCTTCGCACTCACATTACACACTCTCCATCTCCACATGAAGTCCTCGAGCACTCAGACGTAAATTTTCCTCATAAAGTTTTTGACTTTAGGCGCAATTTTCAATTGCCAGCAGCTCTCCTCTAGCATATTGGTTGATGGTTGAGCTTAAACTTTGAAGAATGTATCATTGTGATATGTTTTGCTGTTTAACTCGTATCTCGATTTAACCGAATATATTTCATTTCTGATGAAAGCCCAAATGAAGGTATCCTTTTTTGTCAATTGTCGATGCCATATTCTGAATCAAATTCACATTCACAAGGAAAAAAGATTATGCAACATCTCAACATTCAAGGTTTTGGTAAGTGGGTTAATGATTTCCAGAACTTTCAAATCGATGTTGCATGTATAGAGATTGAAGTGTGCCTGGTCGTTTTGGCCTACCATCAAAAAGCAAGTTATCCACCCATACTAACGTATCACTACATCAGCCAATCTTTCCTTTTAACCCTTTCTGCAGTAGCTCTCTCCAAATAGTATGTTTCTCCAAGCGTAAGGCAGGAGAGAACCTATCGTAGCTGGAAAAAAACTTACCGTTCGAGAAATATCTGCATCTAAAAACACGGGCTAGCATGATCTCCGAATCATGATGCAGTCGCCAAGCTTGTTTAGCATTGGTTAGTTAAAATATTGCATATCACGAAAACCAATTCCTCCCAACTCTTTCGGCATCATTAGTTTCTCCCAACCAATCTAGTGAATTTTATGTTTCCGTTCAACATTACACAACCAATAATCCATCATCGTGAAGTTAACTGCATGCATAGATCCTTGGACCTTGGTAAACTTAAAGCACGTCATTATTGCATAGACATGAAATGCTATTGCAACTGAGTTGAGGAGCACCTCCTTGCCTCCTTGTGACAAGCTTTTAGCATACCAAACCAGTGAGCTTATTTCGTAGTCGATCCTTGATTAAAAAGTTTTGTTTTGGAATCACTTAAACACTCCGGTAAACCCAAATAAGACCTTGTTCTGCCTTCATTTACAATCCCTGAGAAGCCCCTCACAATTAATCTAGTTCCATCTTCTACTGTTTTTCCAAATGTGATAGAAAACTTGCCAAAATTTATCATTTGTCATGAGATATTCTCATATTTTTTTAGAACTTTCATCATCTCCTGACATTCCTTAACAACATGTGAGTAAAGGATGGGCCATTCAGTCCTAACATTATGCATGATATTATACCCTCTCTTTCTACTCGGTTGAGTAATTGAACTAAAGCTTCCGTGCACAAAACAAAAAGAAAGGGAGAGAGCAGGTCACATTGACAAATCCCTCTTTATGGTTTAATGTGTCCATGGGGCTGACCATTTCGCAAAAAATTTAAGAGACAAATTTCACACAAACCATGATCCAAGAAATCCATTTACTATCGAAACCTATCGCCTTCATGAGTTCCTCTAAAAACAGCCATTTCACCATATTGTAAATCTTAGACATGTCTGATTTAATTGCCATAAACGCCTTTGCCAAAGCATAGTTAGTTCCCAAACTGTGAACAATCTTATGATGAATGAGAATATTGTCCGAAATTAATCTCTCCGACACGAAGGCTGACTGTGTGGGAGGCATGATTTCAAGCAATGGACGTTTAATTAAGTCGGTTTTGAAACAATCTTGTACACAACTGAACACATGCTCATAGGGCTGAGATCTGTCATCAACCGCAAGTCTGTTTTTTTCCGGAATCAAGCAAATATTGGTAAAGTTCCATTCTAAAGGCATGATTCCCGTTCTGAAAAATCTCTTTACTTCGAAAGTTACTTCCTCTTGTCGAACTTGCCAATATTTTTGAAAAAAGAATTCCGTAAAACCATCTGGTCTCGGCACACATTCAATTTTTTTTGCCAAATATGCTTTTATTGCTACTGCCTTAGTGAAGCTTGGAGTGCTCCGAGATTCTTCTCCTTCTAGTTCATCTTGTAGCTCTTGATTTCTAGCTCCGAGTTTTGGTTACCACCGCACTTCCAATGCCCTTCTGTAATTCGATATTCTCTCAATCATCGTATCTACATTTTGATGTCTCTTTTACCTCCAGGCTTGTTTTATTAACGAGCTTATATTTGGGTCCTTTTCCCATCTTTTATCAAATCGGAACTGAACCCTGAAGACTTCTTGTAGTTTTTGGGTTCGCATCAAAACTGGTCTATGATTAGATCCTAAGCGTTCAAAGAACCATTGATGAGATTCTGGGAACAAAGAAAACCAAGCTGAGTTACCAAAACATCCGTCAAAATGACTACATATCCATTTCTTGTGTCTTCTACCACAATAAGTGAACTTGTTACCACTACTACTGAGTTCATTCATATCACAACATTTCAGCATATCCATGAATGCATGGAATGTAGCTTCTAATCTTCTAGGACTTCCAATTTTTTCTCCATTATCCCAATTCTCATTAATCTCTCCCAAAGTGTTAACCTCATACTTATAACTGGATGGTCATACACACAAGATAAAAACCAGGTTGAAGATCCATTAGTGATACATAAATCCAATAAGTTCATAGAGCAGAGTAACTGAAAACTCCTTTTGCCAAAACAAATGACTTGCCTTACTCGTGGTCACATTTTTATAACCCAACCAACTTTGTACTTCATGAACAAAAATAAATAATCCGAAATTACACAGTGTTCTGTATAGTGTTTGGCTATATCGCCAATTAACCAATAATTCCTTGCCATCAGATGCAAATTCTCCTTTTTAGTAATATACCTAATCATCCTATCTATTTGTGTTATGGAACTAAGGGAAAAACCCATAAAAATATCTTAACTCAATGATTTATGTCAGAAAAATAGACGGATTTTTTCGGTTGTCCAAATAATAAATGAACTCAATTGCATGTTTAATACACGAAGTGAGAAAATTGCATGTTTAATACACCTTCAAATTAACAGACGTTAACCCAATAACGAAAAACGATGTTAAATTCAAAAACACGTGACTATACAAATTCGAAAAATTCCTTAAAAATACACCAACTAAATAATAATTGTTAGAAAAATACACAGACTTTTTTGCTCTCTGAATAATACATTAACTATTAAATTTTTTCTTATTAATACTAATACTAACAAACCGTGAAATTTTGACACATGTATTTTAATGGACGTTAACCCGATAAACATAAACGAAAAAACGGTATGAAGTAACAAATACGTGACTAATAAAAAATTTAGTAAATCTGATAGTGTCTTCAACATTTACTCCAAATAACTAAGAGAGATCATGTTCTTTTCAAATTCGTTGTGTCAGCGACATGCGACCATCGACGTCTATTTTTTGTCGTCAGACACTAACACAACGGTTAGTATAAGTATTAAAACAGAACAGTTTTAATCTCATATAATCTAGGCACACAAATGATTAAAATTTGCAATCTCGTTGATTCAAAACCAATTCACATTGAACTATAAACTCTTCTTCTTTAATACTCACAAGTAGTGTTAAACTCTTCCTCTGTACGAACCATGTGATAGGAGGAGCTTGGTAAAAACAACAAGTAATTATTCAGGGAGCAAAAAAGTCTGTGTATTTTTTTGGCAGTTTTTATTTAATTGGTGTATTTTTAAGGAATTGTTTCAAAATTTTAGTAATAATGTGTTTTTGAACTTAACACCGTTTCTCGGGTTAACATCCATTAATCCGAGGATGTGAAACCTTCAAATTTTCTCACATCCTATATTAAACATGCAATCTAATTTAGTTCATATATTTTTGGGTAACGAAAAGTCCGTGTATTTTTCTGGCATAAATCATTGAATTAATGTATTTTTATGGTTTTTTTCTTAAAATACAGAATTGTTCGTTTTGCGCCAAAACATATACTAACTTTTTAATGAGTCGAACAATACACAAACTTGAGTTGACTGAGTCAAATTACGTATGAAATTAGTCAACTTTAACACCCGTTAAAGGGACGTTAAACTCCGTTTACTGTGGATGTTAACACCCGTTTAAAGCAAAACGATGTCGTTTTCAGAACATAAACAAAAAAGGGTATATCCCCAAAACGACGTCGTTAATACCCGATTTGTTGCTTCTTCTTTTACTTCTGATTTGATGAATCTAATGATTTTACAGGTTGATCCACTCACCATTTCTCTCCGGCGACACAGCACCTGACCAACACAACACTTCGCCATCTTTCTCTCTCTAATCGCCGGCGATGGAGAGCTTCGCTCTTCATTCTCTCTCTACCACCGCCACTTCCGCTTCCTTCTACCATCATCATCCCCGACGCCTTTCTCTTCTCCGCCGTATCTCATCGAGATCTCCGCCTTCAACAATCTCTCTCCCTTCTCTCCGATCTCACTTCGTTCAACCTTTCAATTTCCCTCTCCTCAAACCAATCCCCCGATTCTCCATATGAATCGCCGCCTCACCACGAGATGACGCTCCTCCTTCTCCTCTTTCGCCTTCCGAATCTCCGTTTACTCCACCGCCGCAATGGGAGAAACTCATTCCTCTCCTAGTCGGAGCTTGGGCTTTTATCGGACTCACCGCATCGTCTGGTTATCTGGTTCATCATCATTTCCTTCTTCGCTCGTGGATTTGTCAAGACAGGTTTCGGAAATAGAATCGCTACTTATTTCGTGAAATGGCTCATAACTCTTAGTGAAATCAGTCGGATTCCAGACGATGAAGGAAGAACCATCTTCGTTCCAGATGATATCATCGATGGAAGGATCTTCGACGAGGATAAAAGTCTTGATGAGAAACGTGGGTTTAACGACGTCGTTTTGGGGATTTACATTTTTTCATGTTCTGAAAACGACGTTTTGTTTTAAACGGGTGTTAACGTTAACAGTAAACGGAGTTTAACGTCTCTTTAGCGGGTGTTAAAGTTGACTAATTTCATACTTAATTTGGCTCAGTCAACTCAAATTTGTGTATTGTTCGACTCATTAAAAAAATTTGTATATATTTTGGCGCAAAACGGATGACGGACAGTTCGGTATTTTTTTCCAAATTTAATTATCAGATTTTACGTTTTCCACGATGCGGAGCATAACAAAGAAAAAAGTGTGAGGAAACAAAGCAAGAGCTAAGGAGTTCCCATGGAAGCTCTTATGGCTTCCGCTTCCTTCTTCCTCCCAATCTCCAGCTCTTCCTCAGACTTTATCAATAACCGATTCTTCCCTTCGTCTTCTTCTCCGAACATCAATTTCGGAACTTTTCGGAAAAATTATATCTCCTTCTCATCACACCTCGTCTCCTCCTCTTCTGCAATTTCCGCACCGCCTTCTCCTACTGCTCTCTCCCGAAACACCTATTGGATGGTGATTTTGGATAAACCTCCGCAAAGGGTTTCTTCCAAATCCGACATCGTTGATTATTATGTTCGGATTCTTGCGAAAGTGCTCGGCAAGTGGGTGTTCTTTTTTCAATTCTTAGAGTTTGTTTCTTTTGAGCCTTGTGCTTCAACTTTTTGCTTACTTTTTTTTCCCACTGTTTATGTTGTTTGCAGCGAAAAAGATGCGCAGATGAGTATATATGATGCTTCCTTTGATACCCATTTCGGGTTTTGTTGTCATATCGACGAAGATGCTTCACGCCAGCTCACGAGTGAGTGTTATATGCTAGCTTAATGCCATTGAAAGCATAAAGAAACTGCAGATTATGTTTCTATGGTGTTTTGATTGCTTGTCTATGAACTTTAGGTTTACCTGGAGTACTATCTGTGAGACCTGAAGCGGATTACAGTTCAGCGAGAAAGAGTTATGTCATTAGGAACCAGACAGGTGTTTCCTTGTTTGATCATGGGACAGTAAAACATTGGATGGTCCGAGTAGACAAGCCAGGAGTTGGGATTGTTACTAAAGCACAGATGGTTGATCACTGTGTTCAATTGCTATCCAAGGTTTTGTTTAAGTGAGTTTCTTGTTAGATTCCGCCTTGGGGAAGCTATTGTGTCTCCTTCAGCTTTTAACAGCATTGCTTTGCAGTGAAAAGGATGCACAGATGTGTCTTTATCATATTTCTTGGCAGTCCAAGTTCGGGTTTTGTTGTGATCTCGATGAAAAATGCGCCGAGGAGTTAGCTGGTTTGTAATATGGAATATCAGTTTGTCGAATGGAATTCAGACAACAATGTTTGTCCTCAATTAGACTAACAGATGAATCTGATGTTTAATTTCCGCAGGTGTGCCTGGTGTTCTTGCTGTAGTTCCCGATAACAGTTTCGAGTCACTAAACAAAGACTATGAAGGTCTGTATGGATTGAAAAGAATGTGGTACAATATTGTTTGGAATCTTTGCGAACCTATCTTTAGCTGATTTGATGGGTATCAATGAATAATATTACACTGTAGTAACTTTGGCTCTCTTTGCTTTTACAAAAGGCGATAGTACGCAAGATTCAAGAGAAGATTTAGAGTCTCCTCCTGTTAAGACGAAGAAGCTGTTTATAACTGGTATGCGAACACTTGAGATTGTATGTATGCTTTTGGTTACATAGTAGAATCTGCTAAGTGACACAATCTCCACAGCATTTAAAGGAAACCTCATGCTTCCCCCAATTCATTGTCCGCATTTTACAAAAAAGTTCTTCCAGAAGATAACATTTACTGATAGAACATATATCTTGGGTTTTCTCAAATTTCAGGACTGTCTTTCTACACATCTGAAAAGACACTACGTGCAGCATTTGAAGGATTCGGTGAACTAGTGGAAGGTACTGATGGTTTTTACTATCCGATTATCATTGGGAAAAGATAGATAATCACAGCCTATAACTTACATCTGCAGTCAAAATCATTATGGACAAGATATCAAAGAGATCAAAAGGCTATGCCTTTATAGAGTACACGACAGAGGAAGCCGCAAGCACTGCACTAAAAGAGATGAATGGAAAGGTAAAGCTAGGCTTTGGAGACCCTAAAGTGTTTTTTAATCCACTCAAAGTAGTCTCTTAACATGAATGTGATAGAGAGAGAGAGAGAGAGAGAGAGAGAGAGAGAGAGAGGGAAAGACGCTTGATTCAGATGTTACCGGTGATTTCTCTCTTGTGCAGATTATTAACGGGTGGATGATAGTAGTAGATGTCGCCAAGACCAAACCGTTCAGACAAAACAGAAGCCAGACGAGTTCTGAGTTCTAGTAACTAGTTGAAGGTGACAAAGCTGATGGCCTTTTTTGTACATCCATGGACTTTTTGAGATGCGTAAAACCAAGCAAGACATCGAAGCTGATGTTGTGTTACAACACTAGATTCAAGCTTAAAGATGTAATTGTTAAGCTTGAACATAGTATTTTAGGATTTTTTTAGTTTCATTGATTTCTTCTTTGAGCTGCCAAAATTTATCAGAATTGGCATTATCAAAGCAATATAATGATTTGTTTTTTTTTTTAAAAGTCAAATGTCACAATTTCACTGTTATGTATACATTTGCTCAAACGGTGAATAAGTCCCAAGACATGACCTACATATATATTGGCTAAACGAACAGGAACAGGAATCTCTCCGACAAAACAATCCAACCCGACGACGTCACACGCTTCTGTTTTTTGTTTCCGGTCCGTTTTGCGATTAGGACAAAACCCTAATTTGGCCGAGCTATTGCTATTTTGTTTCAGCGTGATTTCGAAACATTGCAATCGACCAAGGGGTGAAGCAATGAAAGGGATTGCGAGGCTTGTAACTTCTCTTTCGCGACTCGGAGGTCGCGAGATCTTTTCTGGAGGAAGTACGGTTTCTTCTTCGTCTTCTTCTTCGTCTTCTTCTCTTCTGATATCTCGTCGCTCGCTTTTCATCTCGGCGGCAACACACTTTCCGACCAATTCACGTGATTCTCGGACGATAGATTCTGCTCTTACCTCGTCGAGATCTTCTTCACTTCCTCAGAAATGGGCTTTTCTCGGAGGTATGTATCTTCGAGGTTGTTTGTTTTCGTATTTTCTTGTCATTGCCATCACAAAAACAACGACAAGATTGGGATTTCCTGTTATCTCTGTCTCATAGATCATTTGCTTCGATGCATAATTTGATAATTTCTCAGATTTTTCAGAGATTAGAGCTATCGTATGTCTTCAAAACTCATGGCGGATTTAAGGGTCTAATTAGCTGTAAATCGTTGGTATTTTGTTGGGCAGGGCAGAGAAGGACGATGTTTATCCAAACACAATCAACTCCAAATCCTTCTTCTCTCATGTTTTATCCTGGCAAACCAGTCATGGAGGTTGGAAGCGCTGATTTCCCTAATGTTCGTTCAGCTTTAGGTTCACCATTAGCCAAGTCCATTTACTCCATTGATGGTATTATTATCCCTCATGTAATCTGTTCGTTTCGTCTGATTAATCGAAATACTTTTTTCCTTCAATGTGATATGATCTTCTTTCTTTGATTGCAGGTGTAGTTCGAGTATTCTTTGGGTCAGATTTTGTTACTGTAACAAAGTCAGATGATGTTTCATGGGATATCCTTAAGCCTGAAATATTTGCAGCAGTCATGGATTTCTATTCTTCTGGCCAGCCTTTGTTTCTGGACTCACAAGCTGCAGCTGCCAAGGATACTGCCATCAACGAGGTAAAACCCTCTCGCACTATTGATCTTCCTCATTTTTGCCAATAGTTAGTTTCGTCTAGAGTGTACTTTTCTATACCTCCTGGATTCTTCAGGGTGTCTTTTTATATACTTTGTGTTGGTTGTCGGTGCATGATTGAACATTATCTTCAACATTTATTGAGAGTAACAGTTTGCCGTAAAAGCTATATAGACATGAGATACTTGATTATGGAATATATGCCAGTTGCTTTAGTGAGCTAATGAATATGAGCTAGGATCTCGAGGTAGTAGCTGAGTGTGAAAAACTTAACTGAGAGAGACCATTTTTCCCAATAATATGATGCTCTGTTAAGTATTGTTTGACGTTTTGCAATGCTCAGTAGATAAGCCGATGGTAACAAGTGTTATTGTTGTTGTCCCTCATTGTGGAACTTTTTTTGTGATACAGGATGACTCTGAAACTGTAGCAATGATCAAGGAACTCTTAGAAACGCGCATCAGACCAGCGGTCCAAGATGATGGTGGGGACATTGAGTATTGTGGGTTTGATCCGTAAGTTTACTTCCTCGAACTGTAGCAAAGATCAAGGAAATCTGTTTCTTTTTTAAAAAAATCTCTCAAGTAAAATTCCTTTGGGTGGGTTTGATCAGGGAAAGTGGTATAGTTAAGCTGAGAATGCAAGGAGCTTGTAGCGGTTGTCCAAGCTCATCCGTTACTTTGAAATCGGGAATTGAAAACATGCTGATGCATTATGTATCCGAGGTAACATAGATCCTCCTAACAGCTTCTTACTACATATGGATAATTCTAGACTTATCTGTCTGCCTTAAAGTTGCGGTGTTAAGTAACCACTGGAGAACCAAGAACTTGTTACTGTCTGTTAATCTAATGAAAGGGTTTTGTGCAGGTGAAAGGTGTAGAACAAGAGTTCGATGGGGAAGAAGAAGAGGGAACGTTGTCTGGAGAGATGAGAGAGTAGAGTAAGACATCTCTTCAAGCTTCTCTTCTAAGCTCTGTTCTTTTAGTGTACAGAAGAATAAGTCCCAGTGAGTGCACTCTTTTCTTCCACCCTTTGAATTGATTATCGCGCGTCTTTGGGATTTTGAATCACACTCAAGAATCTTGTGTTTTGTAACTTTAGTTTACCTACAGGAATAAGTGTTTGGATTATTTGAGTTTTACCATGAAACAATACTGTGACTCAAATGTTTTGTATAACTTTGTTTTGTTTCTTGGCTGAAGAGGGAAGAGCTTGTGTGTTAACAAAAAGAAAAAGACAAAATAGAGCTTGCTTTTGGGATTATATCAAGCACCTAACCGAATCAACCCAATTAAACCAAACCGAATTGACTTTTTTAAAGCGAACCAAAAAATCGATCGGTGGTTCCAAATTTCAAACCGTGTTAAAGGTTTAGGGTTTATTATGGTTGGGTATATAAATAAATAGAAAGTGCTTGGAGTGAAGGAATAAAATCGTTTCCCGAGAAACCTTGATACAGTTACGGCTATGGCGGCTGCAAATACACAGACTCTAGAAGACGTTTGTTTCCGATGACCTGAACTATGAAATCTGGGCTCCAATCGTGAAAGCTACACTAGTGGAGAAAGGACTTTGGGATGTTGTCGAAAACGGAATCCCGCCGGATCCGTCGAACTTTCCAGATGGAGAGATTGTGTGGGAAAAGACACGAAAGCGCTCCAGATTTTGCAATCTTCTCTCCCGGATTCGGTTTTCAGAAAGACACTCGAGGTCGCTTCGGCCAAAGATGTTTGGGATTTGCTAAAAGAAAGTAACGAACAAGCCAAGTTAGACAAGGAATTCGAACAAATTAGGATTGAACAAGCCAAGTCTGATCCAAAATCCGGTTTAGCAGATGCGAAATCCGGTTTTCTGGGTATGACCAAGCTAGTTGTTTCCCTGTCAGATTCATATTATGGTGCAAGGTATAGCTCCGGTGATGGAGGAACTCGTGGTTCTACAGAATTTGACTTCTATCAATCTTCGTGAGCTCCTTGATACGTTTGAATCAGTAAAAGAGGTGAATGCTTTCAATGTGGAGGAAAAGGGCATTTTGCCCCATCGGAGTGTCACACGAGTGGATATATAGAAACCATTGAGAATCAGCAGAGTATTCCACTAAGGCAAGTTGAGAAAGAAAATCAAAGCAGGAATGAAGTACCTGAGTATCAAATGTTAGCGTTCGATGTTGGTCCTAAGACATATGATAAGGATATGTGGGTGATATATTCCACAACCTCGAATCACATGACTCCATACGACAAGTATTTCACTACTTTGGATCGAAGTCACAAAGCTTGGATAAAATTCATATTCGGAGATGGTATCATGTCCCAAGGAATTGGGGATGTGGTGATCATAACTGACAAAGGAAAGAAGACGATCAAGAATGTGCTTTTTTTGTTCCCGGGATCGACAGAAACGTGTTGAGTGTTGGTCAGTTGACACAGAGTGGCTATGGAGTTGCAATGAGCCTAGACAAATGCGCCATAAAGAATCAAACTGGGAGATTATTTGGTGAAACCATGTGGGAAGATAGAGGCTTTTTCCTTCGTTTGCAGGTGGTTGAAGGTAAATGTCACCTCAAATAATTGCTAGACTTACTAGTAACCGGTCTACTATGCCGATTTGGTTTGGTTTATTCAGTTTTCAAGAAGACACTCTCGGCTGCTTCAGCCAAAGATCTCTGGGATATGCTAGAACCAGTACTGCCGGAGCATGAATCGTTGGCGATTTGTTTTGGTGATATGCCATATGATGAGAATCTGTGGATGATACACGCCACCACCACCAACCATATGACTCCGTACGAGAAGTATTTCACCACTTTAGACAGAACACGTAGAGCTATGGTTAGATTCCTCGGCGGGAGTACCATCATGGCACAAGGAACAGGAGATGTCAGGTTCTTGACAAGGGAGAATAAGACGGTGACGATCAAGAATGTGCTTTTCGTTCCAGGGATTGCGACAAACGCGTTAAGTGTTGGTCAGATGAGTAGGAGCGGTTTTGCTGTTAAAATGGGAACAAAGAGATGCACTATAAGAGATCGGACAAATGGGAGACTGTTTGGTGAAAACAGGAGGGAGGAGAGAGGTCATTTTCTGCGTTTGCAAGTCATTGAATAACCACTGGTTTTTTAATCTAGATTTTGGGAAATACTTTGGATTAGTACTGTGTTTTCCGGATTGAGCATGCCAAATATATATTCAGTGCTTATGAGTTTTATGCCAAGTTCTCTCAGTGTTGATTTATATATTATTGATTACTGGGTTACACGCTTGGATATATTTGACAATTGAAATCAAATTCAATGGAGATCACTCAACACCCTCATAATGGACCCTCTTTTCCTCTGGAATAAAATCACCAAACTAGCATATTCTCTTACCATCAATGTGTCAAGTCAAGTGATTTGTGGCGGGTTAAAAAACAATGGATGGAAGATAGGTGATTAAACCGAACCTAAAAATTGAAAATATGTACCCGCTCATTTGGTGATTTCAAAATTAATTTAGGGTTTACGGTTTTGTACAATGTCACTATAAGGTGTTCGGGAGTTCTCTTTGAATCAATGCCAATAGATGCTATTGCTCGGATAATGAGAGAGTTGAGTGGCAGATCATCACAATCAAAGTTTGTTAAGCGGTGCAGAGTGCGCAAAAAAGCACAACCACAGAGAGAAGAAGACTGTTATTTCGCTTCAAGGTCAACTGATTCGAGGGCAACAGGCGTGTTTAGGCCAAGAAGAGGCGATTCAACGCAGAGAAGAAGGTCGTTATGCAATAGATTGCTCAGAGTTGAATACGAACTTGAATAGATCATCAAAACAGGAATGAAGAACCCGAGTATCAAATGCGATTAAATTCCTAATACCTTTGCAATGGTTCTTCAAGTCATTTTCACTTGGAATGAATTTGACACTAGACTCTTGCTAACTATGCCTGCCAAATCAGTCTACTATTCGGATTTGTTTGTTATAACTTCTAAGTAAGCTAAGTGCATACATGGCTGATATTGCGGTATGGGGTTAGTCTGGTATTTTAACGTAGTGTTGTGGTCCTTGTGGACCACCCGACATTCATCTACTATACTCGTACTCAGTAGTCAGTGCTTATGTTAAAAGTCTTTGGAGTAGACCTAGAGTTGCGTTGGATCAAATTTCAACGATCCAATTTAAGAGTGTATTTAAACTAAGGGTGTGATTGGTTGGGCTGTAGGAATTTTCTTCAGTCTTCTAAAATATTTGTATCATATTAATTTAACCCGCCTCGAGAAGGCAAGAACTGGTGCGGTTAAATATATTCTTTAATTGCATTAAACCAAACCAAAAATAGAACCAAAACCTAGCTTAAACCACTCATTTGAGTGATTATTCAAATTGTAATTTAGGATTTACGGTTAGGTTTAAAGTCACTATATAAATACATAAATTTTTTTTTTCCGTCTAACAATTTCATTGATTTCAAATCGAGATTACTAACAATTTCATTGATTTCAAATCGAGATTACAAAGTTAGTATACAAAACTTTCGAAAAATAAATTATTACATAAACATATAGTGAGAAAGAAAAATATACATTAAAAGAAGTGAATTTGACGATGCTTTCCGTAGACAAGCCTTACTCGCTAATGGATAATTAAATCCGTTATTTTCCTTCTTCGTACTCGATTTTGCTCTGATGCGAATTATGTATGTGGGTAGCATCTTTTGGCTAAACCTATGAATTGCACACCGCATGAAAAACCCGATGTTTCCAGCAACAATATTGAAATGTCGACTTTCTGATACCAAAACTTCTGTATCTTAGTCATTTAAAAAAAAAATTCACTTTAATTTTCTCTTGATTCGGCCGAAATTATTCTTGGTTGTAGAGTCCATTTTGAGATCTAAGCCTAATCTCAAAATCCTCAGACTTACAATCCATTGTAGTGATTCATTCAATGGAAGCAAAATCTGTAACCATTTGTCAGCCATGAACCAAACAATATAGCCAACATCGACATACCACAAAAGAAGTATATCGTGAGGCATATAAGTAGGGTCGGTCCTGAGATTTATTGACCAGAAACAATTCAATAGAAATTTTAATTAAAAAAAAGAATTTTACGATTTGGAGGCCAAATATCATATAAATTGACGTTCTAAAATTTGGGGACTAGAGGCCCATGCTTCATCTGGCTCCCCTCAGGGCCGACCGTGCAAATGATATAAGCATTTATAATCACAACAACAAAGGCAACATTAACTTCGATTCCGAAGCAAAGTCATCAAGATTTGCTCCAAAAATTGTAAAACCAAATAAACAGATCCACCGAAAATTATATCTAGTGGAGGAAGAACAGCGGCATATGCGGGAAGGAGACCACCGATAATTGTAGGGATACACCACCAATCATCGAACAGAAAGAACTTCTTGGGCGAAGATAGACGGTTAAAAATTCTCACGAACCTTTTGAAATTTGTCTTTTGCTTAGTCATAAGAGTCAAAACAGAGAAGTTGAAGAGACGGTGGAGAGACAAAGAAGAATCGATCACCGTACGGTTAATGTTTGATCGCATTGACGGCGGCCAAAGCCGATCAGATGTGGAAAACGGTTATTTTGAGAAACGCCAGAGAGAGAGGTGACGATACTCACACGACACTTTTTGAATATTGTTTAATAAATACATAAACTTTATTCGCTTTCTCCAAGAGAATATTACCCAACAAAAAAAGTTCAAACCGTTGCGGCAATGGAGGCGACTCTAGAAGAAGTTATTTCCGTTGACCTTAAATATGAAGTTTGGGCTCCAATGATGAAAGCTACACTAACGAAGAAAGGACTTTGGGATGTTGTTCCAGAATTAGCTGCGACGATTCAAGCCCAAGAACTCTCGAAATGGAGAGATCTTGTTAGAAAAGATACAAAAGCGCTTCAGATATTGCAATGTTCTCTCCCAGATTCTGTTTTCAGAACCACTCTCTCGGCTTCTTCGTCCAAAGATCTTTGGAACATGCTAAAGAAAGGCAACGAACAAGCGAGGTTAGTGAAGCAATTCAAACTGCTAATTACGAGGGAAAAAAGAGAGCGGAATATAGATGAAATTTTGAAACAATTGTCGATTGGATCATCGTCACAATCCACAAGAGCCATGGAATCTACACGTAGAAGAGGTGATCAGTGCTTTCATAGAGGGGGTTATGTCAGGGACTATCAAACCAGAATTCAACTACCTAAGTATCGAATGTTAGCATTAAACATTGTTGGTTTGACATTTGATGAGAATATGTGGATGATATACACAACTACCACGAATCATATGACTCCGTATGACAAGTTTTTCACCACTCTAGACACAAGGCATAGAGCTCGGGTTGGATTGGCTGATGGAAGTAGTACCATGGCATTAAGAAGAGGAGATGTGAGCATCGTGACGAAAGAAGGGAAGAAGACGATCAAGAATCTGCTTCTTGTTCCCGGGATCGATAGAAACGTGTTGAGTGTTCCACAGATGACACAGAGAGGCTATGGAATTGTAATGACCGCGGACAAATGCGCTATAAAAGATCGGAATGGGAGAGTATTTGCTGAAACTATAAGGGATGAGAGGGGTTTTTTTCTACGCTTGCAGGTGATTCAAGGTGGTGAATTGTCCTTGAAGGAATTTCGTTGTATATAGTAGTAAGGTGCACACAATCATTCTTCTATGCGGTTTTGGCTACGCTTATTTGATTTTCAGCTTATTTGTCTGAGAAACCTAATGCATAAGATGGTTTACTGTGGCGTTGATTAGTCCGTGGCATTGGACCAACTGGGATTACTGTATTTCCGAATATGAACACATTGCCACATTGGTACATATAGTAATGCTTTGTTAAGCTTTTCTGTTTTTCTAGTACGTAAACTAAGTTTTTAAGTGTGTTGGATCAAAACTCGAGCGTTAATCATCATTTAGACTTGAGAACAAGTCCGATGTAATAGTAAAGGCCAAGAACAAGTTTAAACCAATACCATTTGTTTGGTTCCATTTGCCGTGGTTAGTTCTAAATAGGGATGTCAAAATGGGTAACCCGATCCGACCCAAATCCATCTAGGTTCGAAATTTATATGGGGTTTAACCTACCATTTATTTTATGGGTTAAAATTTATATATCCATACCCAACAAAATTTAATCCAGTGGGTAAATGGGTTATATGGGTTATCTATCTATAAATTAAATTAATTCAAAAAATACCATATAATTATAAATCCAATTAAAGTTTTATATTAGTAAATTAAATGGAAACGTTTAGGTATTAGATAAAATGAAATCATCATTAAATCATAAAACGATAAAACCATTGGTCATTTTGAAAAACATTTGAATCATTTTAAAGGCGTTTAATTTTATGATATAATTTGAATACAAATGGTAAATTTATATTTTTCATACTATTTATTATATTTTATATTTTTCGTGATAACCCATGGGTAACCCATAACCCTAATGGATTAACCTGTCAAGCCCATAAACTCATTAATATTAACCCTGCAAAACCCATTTATTTATATGGGTTAAAAACTCAATCTTTGCCCACTAAAAACCTTCAATAAACAGGATCAACTCATGGGTAACAACCTATTTGACACCTCTAGTTCTAATAATCATAAGTCAAACTGATCATCAAGAGAAGCTTGCGTGTGGTGTAGGGTTAATCACTCAACCGGATCAACCCATTTAATTGAACCAGATTAAACCAAATTTGATTTCCATAAATAATTCATCCCAGATCCGTACTAGAACCGATTCGAAAACTCCGTACCACCCAAATTCAAGAGTGTATTTAAATTTAACACGCATCTGGAACTGAACCGAAAATACTTGACCAAATTGACTGAACCAAAACCGAGTCAAATTTCAAAATGTAAGTTAGGGTTCACGGTTTTGTACAATGTCACTCTCACTATATATATATAGTAACTGTCGCGGAGATCGAGGGAATAGTCTATTCGCTTTCTCCCAAAAGAATATACAGAGAAAAAAAAGTTGAAAGATACCCTTGACGGTTACGGCTATGGCGAAAGCGAATAATTCCGATGAATTCGACTATGAAATCTGGGCTCCGGTGGCAAAAACTAGACTAATCGAGAAAGGACTTTGGGATGTTGTTGAAAACGGAGTGCCTCCAGATCCATCGAAGATTCCAGAATTATCGGCGACGATTCAAGCCGAAGAGCTTTCCAAATGGAGAGATCTCGCTGCGAAAGACATGAAAGCGCTCCACGTATTGCAATCTACTCTCACAGATTCTGCTTTCAGGAAAACTCTCTCTGCTTCTTCGGCCAAAGAGGTTTGGGATTCGCTCGAAAAAGGTAACGATGAAGCGAAGGTACGTAGATTAGAGAAGCAATTCGAAGAAATTAGCATGGGTGAAAAGGAATCGGCCGATTCCTACTTCGATAGGGTCAACGAAATTGTCGAACAGTTGCGTCGTTTGAAAATTGAGAAATCCGATTTTGAGTTTATCAAAAAGTTGTTAGCCTCCTCGTCCTCAGGGTCATACGATGGTGTAGTTACTCTGTTGAAGGAACTCAATGAAGTGCATAACATGACTTTTGAGAGTCTTGTTGAGTATTTATTTTCCCACGGCCATGGATATGAATCGATAACAGAGGAAGTTCTCCTACGAATAGTGAAGGATTTGAGGGCTAAGTCCAAGTCTGAGAAGTGGTGTGGCGTGTGCAGCAAGAACAATCATAACCAAGAAGAGTGTCGTTCAATCCCTAAAAAAGGCGAATGCTTTCAATGTGGAGGACGAGGGCATAAAGCAAAAGACTGCAATCAGGAACCGGAAACTCAGATTGATGATGAGGAAGAAGAAGAAATCGCCGTTGAGTATGTAATGGCAGCGAAGGTAGCTTTAGATGATTCCACTTATGACAAGGACATGTGGATGGTATCGGGCTTTGCCGCGATCCATATGACTCGGTATGAGAAGAATTTCACCACTCTAGACAGAACACACAAGGCTAAGGTTGGATTGGTGGACGGAACTGTTCTCATGGTAGAAGGAAAAGGAGATGTGAAGATCATGATGAAGGAAGGGAAGAAGAAGACGGTCAATAATGTGCTATTTGTTCCCGGGATCAACAGAAACGTGTTGAGTCTGTCTCAGATGGAATCAAGAGGCTATTCATTCAGCGAGGGAGAAAGAGGCGAATGCATTATCCGCGATCGGACTGGGGCAGAATTTGGGGAAACTATGTGGGCCGAGAAAGAATTGGCTCTGCGTTTGCGGGTGATTGAAGGTAATCTCACCTCTTAATCAGTTTGTTGGTAGGTTTCATATTCTGCTACTGCAGTGTGAATTAATCTGTGGACTTCTTTGAACCTAGAAGGACTTGGTATTAATCTAGTTTTTAATAACTTTTTTTGTTATTCACTATGCAATGCTTTTGTCAAGTTTCGTTAATGGTCAAAAGGGGCCGAATTCTAGTAAAAACAAAATATTGTGAATTCAAATAAATTGATATGGAAGCAGGAGAGAAGTTAGCGTGTGGTGTAAGGTTAATCACTTAATTGGATCAAACCATCTGATAACTCTTGTTAACCATCGTTGGACGGTTGGAGAGAAGCTCGCGTGTGGGTTAAGGTCTACTTAATCGGATTAACCCATATTTAACCAGACTTAACCCCATTAGATTTCCCCTTATATTCTAAGTGTTATTGGTTGTATTGATTATGTTTGGATTTAAAGTCTATCAAAATCCTTGATTACATAACACGTAAATATTCTCAATTCAAAAACTCCGTAGATCAACAAAATTGAAAAGTGTGATACAAACTTGGGCATATTCACTATGGTTGGTTGGACAAATGAAATGAGATTGTCATCATTTTAAACGTTTTTTCATTGTTACAAAGTGCAAATACTCAAATATTTTAGATTTGATCAATGTATTATGAAGTGCTTTAGTCAAGTTTTGTTGAATGATGAAAGGAGACGATTCTAATAGAAATGGTGAAAAGGGTTTTTAGTAAATTGATCAAATACTATATGAGTACAGACCAAACTTAATTGAATGTGGAACCGTTATCGATTCAGTTATGGCGGCTGCGAGTATACCACACGTTGTTTTTCTATGAAGAATGGGCTCCAATCGTGAAAGCTACACTAGTGGAGACTGGACTTTGGGACGTCGTTGAGAACGGAATCCCTCCGGATCCATGGAAGATTCCAGAGTTATCGGCGACCGAACAACTTTCTAAATGGAGAGCTCTGGTGATCAAAGTCATGAAAGCGCTCCAGATTTTGCTACTTGGTCTCCCAGATTCGCCTATCAGGGAGTTTCTCTCGGCTTCTTCGGCCAAAGATGTTTGGGATGTGCTCGAAAAAGGTAACGAACAATCGAAACTGCATGGTAGATTAGATAAGCAATTCGAGGAGAAACGCTCGATTTCTACTTAGATAGAGTTATGGAAATCGTTGAGCAGTTTCGTCCTATGAAAAGTCCGAAATCCGATTATGAGGTTATCACAAAGGTCTTAGCCTCGCTCTCAGCAACTTATGATGATGTAGCTGCGCTGTTAGAACAAGTCGTGGATCTGAAGAATATGACTCTTAAAAAGTTTGTTGAGTTTTGTTATGCGTATGAATCAATAACAGAGGAAGCTGTCGCTCTAATGTTGAAGGATTTGAGTCTTGAATCGGAGCCTGAGAACAATCACAACCAAGAAGAATGTCATTCAATAACAGAGGGAGCTATCGCTCTAATGCTGAAGGATTTGAGAATTTCTGAGAACAATCACAACCAAGAAGAATGTCATTCAATCCCTAGGGCAGGGAATTCGAGTGAAGCTAGGCCGAGAACAAGCGAATGCTTTCTATGCAAAGAACAAGGGCATTATGCAAGAGACTGCAAGAGAACAAATCAGCAACAGGTGGCAACAGAAGATGAGGAAGAAGAAATCAAAGCTGATTATCTACTGTTAGTAGCGGTAACGAAAGGTGATTCAACTTATGATGAGGACATGTGGATGGTATCACGCCATGCCGCGAATCATATGACTCGATATGAGAAGTTTTTGAATAAGGTTTGGCAGTAGACTTACTCTTTAAGGTGGATTTTATCAGCCTTTTATGTGGTTTTGTTTGTTTGTCTAATTCGTATGAATATATCTGGTGTTTATAACTTAGGACGGTTTGGGGTTAATCTGGTTTTCAGAAAGTATATTGTATTCACTATGCAATGCTTTTGTCAAGTCTTGTTTATGGTGAAAAAGGAGACGAAATCTAGTAGAAAAATATAACAAATTTATGTTTACAGACCAAATCTGAGAAAATTTACCGAAATGAGAAAGAGAGAGAGACATGAAAGGTGGGTTCGCAGGGATTGTGACACAAATTTGAGCAGAAATGAAATTATAGTGAGAAAAGACTCGGAATTCGAAGAAAGTGAGATGGAAGCACAGGAGAAGCTTAGTGTGGTTAGTTCTCTAATCACGAATGTCTAAACCACCAATAACCTGGAGAGAAGTTTGCGTGTGGTGTACGGTTAATCACTTAATCGGATCAAACCACTTAAATTGAACGAGACTCGACCAAATTTAATTCCCCTAACAATCTCATCCTAATTTCTTTTTATAGATCCCAACCAAACCGATTCGAGAACTCCATATCAACCAATATATTCATACGAATTTAACACGAATATGGAGCTGAATCGAATTGTTGACCGTATTAACTTAGACTTAGGTTTATATACATTCTCCAATTGCGTTAAACCGAACCAAGAATAGAACCAAAAACCGAGCCATTAGGGCTTGCGGTTTTTATAAATAGCAACCATTGATTTGGGGGTTAGGGAATAGTTAATTCGCTTTTCCTTGCTCCAAGAAGAAGGTTTGACGAAACCCTGACAGTTGCGGCGGCTATGGCGGCTGAGAATATACACGACGTTTTTTCCGATGACCTGAACTATGAAGTTTGGGCTCCAAGCGTGAAAGCTAGACTGGTGGAGAATGGAGTTTGGGATGTTGTTGCAAACGGAGTCGCTCCCGATCCAACGAAGATTCCAGAGTTACGGTCGACTATTAAGGTCGTAGATCTTGCCCAATGGAGAAATCGTGTGATTAAAGACATGAAAGCGCTCAAGATAATCCAATCTTCTCTCACAGATTCGGCTTTCAGGAAGTCCCTCTCGGTTGCTTCGGCCAAGGATCTCTGGGATTTGCTAAAAAAAGGTAAAAGTAACGAAGAAGCGAAGCTTCGTAGGTTAGAGAAGGAATTCGAAGAGCTTATGATGTATGAAGAAGAACCGATTGATAATTACTTGGGAAGAGTCGTGGATATCGTTGATGGATTCCAGATTTCTGGAAATCCAAAACCCGATTATGAGGTAATCATGAAGCTGCTAACTTCGCTTTCAGGGGAATATGATATTGTTCTTCCTGTGTTGGAGGAATTCATGGAACTGCCGGATATGACTCTAAAGGATCTTACTAATATTCTTGATCTTTTTGGATCAAGACCAGGCGAGTATATGCTTCAAACGTTGCAGGATTTTTATAAAAGTATTAGAAAAGCCAAATCTGAGCAGAAGTGGTGCGGCGTGTGCAAGAAGTACAATCACAACCAAGTAGACTGCTACTACAAACCAACTGGAGCCTCTCAATTTAGAGGCCATTGCTTTCGGTGTGGAGAACAAGGGCATCGCGCAAGAGCGTGCAGCAACACAAGGAATGAGCAAATGGTTGCTACACATGCTCAGATAGATGAATGTGGAGAACAAGGGCATTGTGCAAGAGATTGCAACAACACAAGGAATCAGCAAATGGTGGCTACACATGCTCAGATGGATCAGAAGAGGAACGAAAAACCTAGTGCAGGGAATCCAAGTGGAGGAGCCAGGCAATTTAGAGGCCATTGCTTTCGATGTGGAGAACAAGGGCATTGTGCAAGAGATTGCTGCAACACAAGGAATCAGCAAATGGTGGCTACACATGCTCAGATAGATCAAAAGAGCAAGGAAAAACCTAAACATCAAATGTTAACTGCAACTTTTGGTGATTTCACATATGATGAGGATATGTGGATGTTATACACCGCTTCTACGGATCACATGACTCCATATGTGAAGTTTTTCACCACTTTAGACAGAACATACAGAGCTGAGGTTGAATTGGGGAATGGAAGTGTTATGATGGCAGAAGGGAAAGGAGATGTCATGATCATGATGAAGGGAGTGAAGGTGACGATCATGAATGTTCTTTTCGTTCCTCGGATCAACAGAAACGTGTTGAGTTTTGGAAAGATGGCACAAAGAGGCTATTCAATGGAATCAAGTGGAGGTGAATGCATTGTTAGGGATAAGACTGGGAAAATATTTGCTAAAACCAGACGGGATGAGAGAGGCATTGCTCTGCGTTTACAGGTGATTGAAGGAAGGTAGTAATGTCACCTTCTTAGTTTGGTTGCTTTTCACTTTGAATAAATTTGGTAGTAGACTTGGACTTATCAAAGTCTTTTATGTGGTTTCAGTTTGGATTTGTTACGATTTTCAATTTGGTAGTCTAAGAAAAGCTAATCCATATTATGCTATTTCACTAATCACTATGCAATGCTTTTGTCAAGTTTTTCAGTGGTGAAAAAGAAGACAAATTCTAGTAGAAAGATGAAAGGGTTTTTAGTAAATTGATCAAATATATGATTACAGACCAAACTTAATTGAGAAAATTTACCAAATTGAAAGGGAGAGAGAGAGACATGAAGGTGGGTTGTTGAATCAGTAGCGGCAGATCTTGGCCGTAGGCATTGTGACACAAACTTGAGCGTATTTCTTCTTAGCCGCCTCTGTCCCTCGCTTGGGCTCTTCTTCGTCCGCCATGGCTACCTTAGCCAGGGAACAAACCGCCGCAGCCGCCGCCGTGAACATGAGGTCCCTCCTCATTGTGGAGCTGCTCTGCTCTTCCTTGGCCTTGACTTCTAAGCTGGTTGTTGTGTTCTCGCTCGTGGAGGCTCTGACCACCGAGAGTCTTCGTCCGCCGGTGGCTGATGGAAGCTTAGCAACGGCCGGGAGGAATGTGGCTGTCATGGTCATCGATGCCATTGCTTGATAAGTTGATTGAATTTACTCTCTCTCTCGCTCGTTATCTCTCGGCCAATGGTTGTGACTGGTGAGAGAATGTGTTTTAAGAAGTTTGGGGGTAATTTGAGTTTGTGGAAAGCGTTGAGTTTGTAGAGAAATGATCCATTTCCTTATCCAAATATGATTTTGGTGCAAATGGGATGTTGCCACGTTTCCTTTTTTATCTTTGTTGAGAAGAACCATGAGGGCTCTCGCAAAAGTGTATTAGATACTTTGGTTGTGCGGTCCACATGTGGGTCCAGGTTTTAGTCTATATGAAATAATACAACATTCTTTCTTTCTTTTCTTCGGTCTAATATCCTCTATATATCCAAAGGAATCTTGGTGATCAAAATTACTAATACGTCAACACCGCAATTTTTTTTCACTTTTTTATTTTTTTATTTAATTAATTAAACTTTTAACATTATTCTAATTGCCAAACAATTACTTTTCCAAACAGCACTAATCTCATGATAAACTTATCTACATTCTCAAACAAATAATATATTTACTAATTATTTATCGTCGGTTTATATCTATACCTATATATATACTAATTTTTAATATAAACATACGATTATTATCCAAATAATTTTTATTTAACCGACATTGATAGACAATGAACCCGAAATATACCATTACATTCAGCATTTTTTATTTTTTTATTTAACATTAATGGTGCTTCATTTATTTGATAAATATACATTATATATTAACATGATATAATAAAATTATTAATAACTTAAAAATAATATGATTAGTAAAAAAATATTTTACAAATATACCAAATCAATATTGACAAAAACATTACAAAATTTTACAAAAATATTTTAATATACTAAAACATTATATATATATATATATATATAAACTCAATTAAAAAAAAATATTTTAATCTTGTGCATAGCACGGGTGGTAACCTAGTATTATTTAAAACCATGATTCGAAAACATATATAAACCACAAACCGCCGGATTAAAAGATATCTCCGGAGACAAAATTGCAAAAAAAACACAAATTTTCCAGAAACAAAACTGTAAAAAAGGGAACCGAAAGACTAAATACCAAAAAAAAGAGAACTGATAGGACAAACTAGGGTTGGACATGAAACAGGTACCCTGAAAATTTGGTGTACCCGTTACCCGATCCGACCATAACAAGTATTTGAAAAAAGATACACGTACCCGACCCGCAAAAAGCGGGTACTCAGTAAAAAATTGTCGATCCGCCGAATACCCAACCCGCTATCCTTACCTGCATAATTGTAATAAAATTTATCTATAAACTATAATGTTAAGAAATTCATATACCAAAATATGAATAAACCATTAAAAAAATGAAGAATTCCTCTTATAGTCAACATATAGTTCAAAAACTATAAAATTACAAACTCAAATGCTATACTATATACCATACCATTTACTTTATAATTGAGTCTATTAAATATTAGTGATATAAAATGCGAGTATTTACGGATCGGGTAACAAATCGAGTAACTGGACGGATAGTTAAAAAAATGATACCCGATACCCAACCCTTACCGCGGGTAATAAAATTATAATATCTTTTACCCGACTCGAAAGTCACAGGTACCTTTTTTCGAGACGGATATGAGCCGGATAACGAGTAGAGAACGAATAACGGATATATGTATCCAACCCTAGGACAAACCATAGAACATAGCCACTAAAACTAACCGAAATTCTCCCACGACTTCTCTAAAGAATCGAAACAAGATTCTAATCCTTTTTTCTGTTATCAACACATTCAAATTGTAACAGTAAGCCAACCAATCAGCTTTCTAATATCTTAAACTTATATTTTAAACAGAAAAATAGTTTGATTACATCTAAATATCATTTACAAACTTTTTCTGTTTAAAATGTTAGTTACATCACTACAAGAAAAAAATTATATTGTGACAACATATTTTGTCACAATAAAAGAAATTTCGTAGCAATAAAAATATTGTGACAAATTTGTGACAATTTGTAAACGGTTACAATAAAATCGTCACAAATTTTTATTTGTAACAAAAAATTTACAACATTTGCGACGAAATAATTTAGTAAACATTATCTCACAAACGGCGACGAGACATAAGACATAATTGTCACAATTACGGACTAAAAATATTGTCCCAAAAATAGTTGTAATTTGTGATTTTTCTAACGTCATGATTCCATCACTCATTTCTACGGAAATATAGTCTCAAATCGTCACAATAAATGACAAAAACCGTTGTTAATCCATCACAATTACTGACTAAAACACAGTCTTAAAACCATCTTATTTAGTGACGGTTATAACGTCTTCATTCCTTTACAAATGATCACTAAAATGTCATCACCTATTGGGCTTGTGTAGTCTATAGATGTTTCTTTCGGATTCTTAAACTTATTTGGCGTCTTAAGAATTATTATTTTTTAACAAAAAAAAGAATTTTTATCTTTCATTTTTGTCAAATAGCCTGTAAAATAATCTTTTTTCGGCAAAAACAATTTTATTAAATTCAAATCGGAATTACAAAGTCATTATACAGAACTTTCAGAATACAAATTATTACATAAGCAAATATATGCGCCATATTTTGAGCACGATACAACAAAATAAGTGAATTGAACGATGTTTTTCGCAGATAAGCCTTACTCGCTAACGGATTAATAAAGCCGTTATTTTCCTTCTCCGTATTCGATCTTACTCTGATGCGAAATGTGTGCGTGGGTAGCATCTCTTGGCGGAACTTCCAAATTGTACATCGCATGATTAAACCTGATGCTTCCAAAATAAGTCCTGAAACTTTGATAATCTGATACCAATCTGATACCAACGCTTCCGTATCAAAGTCGTTTTAACAAAAATACTTTGATGTCATCCCCTTTGAATTTAAAAATCGTTTCCAGATAATGGTTTTAATTTCTTCTTTCTCCAACGGAATTCTGCGATCCCATACACAGTGATTTTCGCAAAGTTCTCTCTTCCATGGTGATTGCCAATAAGAGTGTTTCGAATGCAAACTCTGTGTGAACGTGTCTAACAGAGAGAAGTCTCCACCGACGATGTAGTTCTCCAATTCCTCAAATATAAAAATTTGCTCTGTAGGGATACGGCATGTTGTGTGTAGAAGAAGATCCAAGGCGGTTTAGGAATTCGAATTTCATCCCAAAAGAACAAATTCCATCCACCGCTAGAGACTTCACTCAACGGACCAAAATTGACTGACTTAATCCAGAGACATCGGAGATCAATCGTCGGACAAACACTCTTCCGAAAGAAGAGAAAACAAATGTGAAAAACTACCATAAATTCAATTCGTGCGAGAGAAAGGAGAACCATAATTAATTATGAGTTATTGTACTAAGTAATTAAATACATAATTTTTTTTTGACGTAATTAAATACAGATTATTCGACTGGTTAAAGCCCACCCACCCTTGTTTAATTGGATACAAAGTTATAAACGCCGTTAATCGCTCTCTGCTGCGTTCTCTCTTTCAAATTTCTTCATCCTCGCGATCAATTTCTCCCAAGCTTCTTCGATTTTCCTCTAAAGACCAATCCTGCTTTCGCATTGCTTCTCTGATTTTGTTTGTAAACATGAATTTTCTCCCTCTTCGAAGGTTTGCGTCGATCTCAAAGCAAATCGGCTTCGGAGGATATTAGCAAATAAATCTCATCTTATTAATTAGTCAAAAGATACAATTGTGGGTTTATTTACATGTTGACCTTAGGCATAAACCAAGCCTAAACCACTCAATCCAAGACTCTATGTACACTGCTTTATATCATACCATATTTTACAAAGACTCTATTTATTTACAAGAGAGACTTCTATACATGACTCTATATACATCATATACATCAATAGTCCCCCTCAAGATGGAACAAAGATATTAAGAAGACCCATCTTGCTTACCAAACGATGAAAAGGAGCAGGGTAAAGGGGCTTGGTAAACGGATCTGCGATTTGAAGATCAGTCCTGACATGAAGAAGCTTGAACAGTCCTACAACTAACCTTTCACGCACACTATGACAATCACTCTCAATGTGTTTAGTTCTCTCGTGGAAAACATGATTGTTAGTGATGTGAATAGCTGTGGTATTGTCACAGAACAAGAGAGTAGGTTTGGCCAAAGAAATATTCAACTCTTTAAAGAAGTTAGAAATCCATACCAACTCATCAGAAGTGAAAGAGAGACTTCTATACTCAGCTTCGGCAGAGCTCTTGGAAATGACCTGCTGTTTTTTTTTTATTTCCAAGCAATCAGAGAAGTCCCTAAGAAAATGAAGAAACCAGAAGTAGATCTCCGTGTATCAAGGCAGGAAGTCCAATCTGCATCAGCAAAGGCTTGGATTTGCATTTCAGCTTGAGAAGAATAAAACAGACCCTGACCAACAGTGTTTTATGTAATGTAGAACCTTCAAGACTGCTTGTAGATGAGCTTGTCTAGGAGCTGCTGAGAATTGACTGAGTTTATTCACAGCAAAAGTGATATCGGGTCTTGTGAGCTGAAGATACATGAGTCTACCAATAAGATGCATGTAAGCTTCAACATCAATGAAGTCACCACCAGAATCCTTAGAGAACTTAACATGAGGATCCATAGGAATATTGGATGGTTTACAACCAAGAAGACCTGTTTCATCAAGAAAATCCAGAGCATATTTTCTTTGACATATGTGAATGCCTTCAGAAGATCTTGCAATTTCCAGACCAAGAAAGTATTTGAGAGGACTAAGATCTCGAAGTTTGAAGAAAGACTTAAGTTGTGTCTTTAAGTTGTCAACTTCAGAGTCATTGTTGCTGATGATGATAATGTCATCCACATAGACTAAGACACAGAGGAAAAGAGCATCAGTAGTCTTAAGAAAATATGTATGGTCAGATGATGTTTGAAGAAATTCCAAACCAAGAAGAGTAGTTGAGAGTTTCAGAAACCATTGGCGTGAAGCTTGTTTGAGACCATACAAAGATTTCAGTAGTTTACAAACTGCATTAGGAGGTAGTTTGTCCCCCTTTCTATCAGCATATCCAGGTGGTAATTTTATGTAGATCTCCTCATCGAGGTCACCATTGAGAAAAGCATTAGAGATGTCTAGCTGATGAAGGGAAAGACCATATATAGCTAACAAAGCCAGAAGCAATTTGACAGTGGTTATCTTGACTACTACAGAAAATGTCTCATGATAATCAACTCCTTCCTGTTGAGTGTATCCCTTAGCTACTAAACGAGCTTTATAACGTTCAACACTACCATCAACATTAAACTTGACCTTAAAAACCCATTTGCAACCAATGGGAATTTTATCAGAAGGTAAGGTATAGATAGTCCAAGTATCAGTCCCTTCCAGAGCATCAATCTCAGCATCCATTGGATCATCCCAAACTAGAAGTTTCTTTGCTTCAGCATAGGTTTTGGGTTCTTTGATTTTATCAATGGCAACTAAGAAAGAGAGATAAAGTGGAGAAACTTTACCATAAGAAAGAAAATAAGAGATCTCATGAATGGTTGAAGATCCTACTGAATGGCAGTAGTAATCTTGAAGATAAGCAGGTTGTTTAGTGATCCTGTGATGTGTGAGCATAAGACTCAGGGACATCTTGTGTAGGATTTGCAGAAGGAAAAATCTCTACAGAAGGTGAATGAATAGAAGATTGTTCACCAGAGATAGGAGGTAACACATGATTGGGTTAAATCAAATCAGGATAGAAATTTATATCTTCCTGGGATAAAGCTGATCCAACAAAAGGAAAAAGCTCTTCATGAAACACTACATGTCTAGAGATCAAAATTGAGTTTGTTTCTAGATCTAAGAGTTTATAGCCTTTAACACCAGCAGGATACCCTAAGAGGGCACATGCTTTAGCTCTAGGTTGAAACTTATGTCTGCCTTTGAGTGAAGTTGAAGCATAGCAAAGACAACCAAAGATTTTTATTTGACCATAATCTGGAAGTGTAGTTGTCAAGACCTCAAAAGGACTTTTATCTTTTAGAATAGGAGCAGGTAAACGATTGATGAGGTGAACTGCAGTTAGAATACAGTCACCCTAATAAGGTAAAGGAATATGAGATTGAAAGAATAAAGATCGAGCCACATTGAGAATGTGCTGATGTTTTCTTTCAACTACTGAGTTTTTTGGAGAGTTTCAGGACAAGAATGAAAAGGAATGATGCCTTTAGATTGATAGAAAGAAGTAAAGTTGAGTTCTGGAGCATTGTCAGATCTAACCCTCTTAACTTTTCTATCAAATTGAGTTTCTACCATAGCCATAAAGGTGGGAAAAACTTGTAAGACATCTGACTTAGCTCTAAGTAAGTATACCCACGTAGCCCTTGAACAATCATCTACAATGGTTAAGAAATACTGAAAACCATCATGAGTCGGAACAGAGAAGGGTCCCCAAACATCTATATGAACCAGATCAAAAGGACTAATACTGAGATTATTATTAGAAACAAAGGGGAGATGTTTCTGTTTTGATAGATGACAAGTTTTACAATGAAATTCTATGGTAGATTTTTGTTTAGGGAAAGACAAAAGAGATTGTAAAGACTGAAGTTTAGAAATGGAGGGATGACCTAACTTTTTGTGCCACAAATCAAGGGTTGAAACAGAAGCAGCCACAACAGAAGGTACAAAGCCTTGCAAAGAAAGAGACTCTATATCCAAGAAGTAAAGATTAGCCACTTGTCTACCCATCCTAATCATTAATCCCTGTGTAGGTTCCTGAATACCACAAGAGAATTCATCAAACCAAATACGGCAGTGAATAGTTTTAGTCAAGAAACTGACACTAAGTAAATTGAACTTAAACTGAGGAATGTATAAGACATCAGCCAAAATCAAAGATCTACCCAAATGTATAGTTCCTATTCCAACAATGCTCACAAGAATTCCATTAGGTAAGGTTACAGTGGTATTAGGAAGTGTTTTAAAGGAAGTGAAAGAATCTTTTTCATGGGAAATGTGATTAGTAGCACCTGAATCTATCACCCCAAGCATTGAGAGCAGTAATGTTACTCTTAATGGAATAGACATAAGGCCTATCAATACTGGTAAAAGAACAAAGGATAGAGGGGTAAAATGCACCAGATATCGGGCAAGTGTTAGATGAAGAAGGAATGGAAGCTGAAATAGAATGAACCTCTGAAATAGGATGAGAGGCAGGAGGCTGAAGTTTGTTGCTCAAGAAGGAAACCAACTGTTGAATCTGATCTGGAGAGAGATCTTCAGAAACACCACTCTCTCTTTATGCAGACTCAGTGACTGCAACATCAGCCGTAAAAGAAGGTGAAGAGGAAGGTCTTTGATTTGGTTTAAAACTGGTGGGAAAACCATATTTCTTATAGCAACGATCCACTACATGTCCAACTCTGTGACAGAAAGTGCAGTAGGGACGATCCTTGCGTTGATAACCATTAAATTGACCTCTTGTACCAGCAGACTTGCCATATCCCTGACTCTGAAACTGAGGAGTAGTCTAAGAGTGAGGAGTAGACACTTGAAAAGCTGTTGAATTAGTCAAATCATTCAAAGCTGGCAATCTAGCATCCTTCTGACTATCCTCCTGATCAAGTAGATTATATACTTCAATAAGCTTGGCAAAGTCTTCTTCATCAAAATACGGCTTCTAATACTTTCATAGTTTTCATTGAGTCCCATCAGAAAATCAATGACTCTATTAGTCTCCTTTTCAGCCAACAAATCTTCAACAGTAGAAGCTGGAGCTTGAATATTAGATAACTCCTCCCAAAGTGCTTGAGTCTGAGTATGATAGGAAGAGAGATCCAGACTTCCTTGGCGAAATGAATGAATTTGGTGATGAAACTTGTACAGTCTAGGGAGATTAGATTTGTGAAAGCGAGTGTGAAGATCCTTCCAAATATCTGAAGCATGTTTAATGTAGAGAATACTTGTATAGATCTTCTTTGATACGCTATTCAACAACCAAGACTTGATCATACTGTTGCAACGGCACCAGATCTTGTAGTAGGGATCATTTATATCAGGTTAACAATCGATCCATCCAAAAATCCCAGCTTATTCTTAGCTTCTAGACTGGTAGTCATAACTATGATCCATACACTATAGTTGTTACCATCTAGAAGTTCCGATGTTAACACTAAGCCTGGATGATCTGAACTATGAAGATGATAAGGAGAGTGGAGATTATCTGGATTGTTAGATACCTCGAAATGATCCTGAGAGATGAAAGAAGTAGATCGATCATTTCGAACACGATCCGGAACACCAAAATCACTATCCGTAGCTCCGATATCGACACGAGATGGCGGAGATGCAGAGGCCACATCGCGAGACGGCGGAGACACCGAAGAATCAATTTCAGGTGTAGATAAATGGTACTTTGACTTACAGTTGCGTTTACCTTCCATTGAAAATCGATTGAGCTGAGAAAACGAAGAAGATACTCAAATCGCACAAAAAACAGACGAAACTGCTCGCAAAGACCTGAGAAACTCGAATCTAGTAACGATTAAAGAAACGACAGATTCGGTGAGATTTCGATGAAGAATCTGATCGGAGAAGCGGAAAAAAAAAATCGTTAGAAAAAGAGACGAGATTTGTTTAGCTCTGATACCATATTAGCAAATAAATCTCATCTTATTAATTAATCAAAAAATACAATTGTGGGTTTATATACATGTTGACCTCAGGCATAAATCAAGCTTAAACCACTCAATCTAATTCTATGTACACTAACACTAGTTTATATCATAACAGATTTTACAAATAGAACTTCTATACATGACTCTATATACATCAATAGAGGAATCAAGGAAAGAGATTGATAAACCTAATTTCTCCAGTTTCATTGGTAAATTCACGGTTCTTAGAAACTTTATCTACGTTAGTTGGATAGAATCCTTAAGCTTTTGTTACGCCGTGGAGAAACCCTAATTTCGGAGGCCTGTGCAGTCACTCAGTTTGCACTCCCTCGGAACCGACCAACAAGACAATATGAATGCTCCGATCATAGGTAAAAACTCTATTCGCAGTTCTGCTTCCTTTCTCAATGTTATTCATGGATAGTATTTATATATTCAGTTTCTGGGTGTATTTTGTTGGGTTAGATCCATTGCAAGGAGATTTTCCGGAGGTGATTGAAGAGTATTTGGAGCATGGGGTCATTAAATGTGTCGCCTTTAATCACCGTGGTTCTCTTCTCGCAGGTAAATTGTTTCCCGATTGTTCTTAGTGTTTCGTTATCTATGGGTTTAGTTAGTTTGGGCTAGTTTCTGATTTTGTAGTACACACATTGATGTATCTTTCATTGTTTATTTGTTAGCTGGATGTGCGGATGGGGGCTGTGTGATATGGGATTTTGAAACTAGGGGGATTGCAAAGGAGATTCGTGATAATGATTGTTCTGCTGCTATAACAAGTGTCTCCTGGTCAAAGTATGGGCACCGCTTGCTTGTGTCTGCTGCAGACAAGTCATTAACTCTTTGGGATGTCTCGAGCGGAGAGAGGATTGCTCGCACAATTCTTCAGCAGACTCCGTTGCATGCTCGACTAAACCCTGGTTTAAGTTCACCTTCCCTTTGTCTGGCGTGCCCACTCTCGTCTGCTCCGATGATAGTTGACTTTGATATTGGTTGCACAACTTTGCTTCCGGTCGTTGTCCCTGAGATGCCAGATGTATTAGCTCCTCCCCAACGCAGTAAATGTCCTGAATCAGGTCCCCCTTTCTCTCCAGCTGCGGCATGCTTTAATAAGTGTGGGGATCTTGTTTATATTGGAAATTCCAAAGGAGAAATACTTATAATAGATTATAAAAGCGTTCGAGTTCTTGCTTTGGTTCCTGTGTCTGGTGGGGCACCAGTGAAAAACATAGTGTTTAGCAGGAATGGACAATATCTTCTCACGAATTCACATGATCGCACAATAAGGATATATGAAAATCTTCTCCCAGCAAAAAATGTGCTTAGATCCCTTGAGGACTTGGGCAAGAACATAGATGGGCTTGATGGTGTTGAGAAATTGAAGACTGTTGGATCACAATGCTTAACACTCTTCAGGGAATTCCAAGATTCAGTAACAAAAATGCATTGGAAAGCGCCTTGTTTCAGTGGTGATGGTGAGTGGGTAGTTGGAGGCTCTGCATGCAAAGGAGAACATAAAATCTACATATGGGATCGAGCGGGACATCTTGTGAAAATACTAGAAGGTCCAAAAGAAGCTTTGATTGATCTAGCTTGGCATCCTGTTCATCCCAATATCGTCTCTGTTTCCTTGGCTGGTCTAGTATACATTTGGGCAAAAGATTACACTGAGAATTGGAGTGCATTTGCTCCTGATTTCAAGGAGCTTGAGGAGAATGAAGAGTACGTGGAACGGGAAGATGAATTTGATTTGATACCTGAAACAGAAAAGGTGAGAAACTGAATAGATAGATGCGTAAGGATTCTCTATTATCATTCTGTCACCTGTTTTCCTGAATTTATGTTGTTGTATGCGTGTAGGTGAAAGTGTTAGATGTTAATGAAGATGAAGAAGTTGACATAGAGACGGTAGAAAAGGATGCTTTCAGTGATTCAGATATGTCAGTGGAGGAACTCCGCTATCTTCCAGCTGAACCGATCCCAGATACAAATGAGCAGCAAGACAAGTTTGTTGAAAGCATAAAGTTAACTGAAGCTCATATATCTGCGTCTCCTGCTTCTGAAGACGCTGGTCAGAATGGACATGGGGCAGACCATGCATCAAGTCCACAAGGAGGTAAGAAATATCGTAACAGCTTCATATGAAAAACGCCATTTATGAATTCCCTGTAGACACTAGATAATAAATGCAAAAGGCATGAAGTCTCTCTGAATAGAGGTTTGATCTGTAGATTAGTATTGTGGATGTACGATGTGGTATGCCAGATATTTGGATGCTGTCTTTACTAATGCATTTGTCTCTAAGCAGAAGAAATGGGTGAAACTAGAGGAAAGAGAAAAAGGAAACCATCAGAGAAAGGCATGGAGTTGCAGGCGGAGAAAGCAAAACCTTTAAAAGGGTCAGGTAGAACAGTAAGAGCGAAAACCAGAGCGGTAGTTGATCAAGAAATTGATAACAGTGTAAATGGTGATGATGATGAGGATTATGCATCTTATTAACGAAGTAAGTTTACTAATCTTTTAGTATGCAAATAAAAATGCAGCAAGCTAAGACATGAGATGATTCTTATTTGAATCTTTTGGTTGCAGGCAATGCTGTGTTCTACTCTACCACAACACAGCTATGTGCTGAATCAAGTTGGGACATCCACATTAGGAACTTATGTAGTAAGTAGCTTAAATTTACGCGTAACAGTTATTAAGGCAAGTTTTAAGCATTTGGAAATGAGGTTATTGAACACAAAATCAATGCAAAAATATCTTTGATTCGTTAACTTTTGAGTTATCATCACAACAACAGAATTATGGGTCATAGCAGCTACATACTACACATCTCCTTTACACCCAACAACAATGGATACAGACCAGATTCTCTTGCGGAACCCATCACTTTCTTTTACATCTTTATCTATATGCATACAGATAGATAGATAAACGTTGAGACTATATATGGTTAAGAATGAAATATAAAAATCTAGAGATATTTGTTTCTATGTGTCACGAGGACCGTCAAAAGATTGAGTCTTTCTTAGGTTCCAGTGAAGACCGTCATGGATGCTGCGTAAGAAGTCGTTAGTGGATTCAACTTGGCAAGCAGTTGAGACGGGCCATGGTGCCATGCTACACACAAGTGCATCCCCTGCTTCAAGCTGTTTCCGGTCTTTCCCGTCAAAGGAGACCCAAGCAGAGCTTCTACTGTTGAATGGCACTTGCACTCTCACTGTCACGTGTTCCGGTAATATCAGTGGGCGGAACGATAGAGAATGCGGACAGATTGGCGTGAACAAGATTCCAGGAACCTGCAAAACATTAAGTTGGAATATAATCCAACCAGAGCTATAGTGCAATCTTACCAAGTTCTTCAATGGTGCATGAATTTGGAGCTTTAACATTTTTAACTGTTCGATTTGAATATGAAGATCACAGGGGATATTTCTTACCTGTGGATGTACCATGGACCCTCCAGCTGCAAGTGAATACGCAGTGCTACCAGATGTTGTAGACAGTATTAGTCCATCGCCTTGCACACATGTGACAAATGAGTTGTCGCAGTAGCATTCAAGGTTTGTGAGATAAGAAGATATTCCACGGTCGATGGTGACTTCATTCAGAACAAGCATAGTGTCCTCTGTTTCAAATTCATGCCTTGCTTTATCTCTGATGATGTGACACTGCAACCTGTGTCGTAGTGTTATACTGATTGGACCCCTCAAAACCGCTTCAAGACATTCTCGGTATTGTTCGCTGTCTGGATTGGAGTTAAAGAAAAGTTTCTGTGACAGATAATGTGTAATGCAGCTTAACTTAGCTGATAAAGAAAAGATAAAGGATACGGAAAGGAGTCATGAATCCAAGCGATCCCATCGAAAATGGAACAATTGGAGGCACTGGTCCTTTAAACATCGATGCAGCCTGTAACCGTTAAGATATTCCATGTTAGATTACAACAAGTGACAGATGGAAGATGATATAAACCTGAGTCAGGTGAAACCGAGATTGACTTACCCAGAGCACTGTGCCATCCCCACCAAGAGTTATAAGAAGGTCAACCTTTGTGTGTAGTAGTGAAATTTCCTTGTCTGCATCACAAATCATCAATTGGTAAAAATGAATTTTTTTCAACACTTCTGACAACTAAAAGTTGATTACAACGCATAAGCTTTTGATGTCGTCTGTGTGCATATTAGCTTAAGCCTGTGCTCCATACACTTTTCTCGTAGGCCTCAATGGCAGATAACAATCTGAAAACAATATATCATATCTTACCATCTTCCCAAGTTTGTACGAAGTTGAAGGAACTTGATTCTGATAAGAGTTCTGCCTTTACTCGTGGTTCCACGTAAATGTTTAGTCCTTTATGCGCTCTCAACCATCTGAAATGGCGACAAAAATAATTACTTCATACGAAACAAGACTTTACCTTCCAGTTCGCAATATTTGCCAGAGACAAGCTAGTTTGTGAGACGCCGAATTAAAAGAGATGAAGCAGCAAAGCAGAAAATTCAGAGAAAGTTGCAGAAACTAATCCTATGGTTAGGGTAGCATAATCTTGACAATGTAGCAATACATTTTTCTCAAAGAGTATTGAAACTCATTCTAGCAGTGAGAGTTAAGAAAAAACTGAAAACGTATAAATACTGACCTGACCATTTCCACAGAGAGAATTCGTACGGAAGTTGAATTAGGTTTAGTGAAAATAAGCACAGTTTGTGGATTGGACTCCCATGTCAGTGAAATCTGAAATTAGAAGTAGTTGTCTGGGTTTAGTCTACATAACATCTTACCAATCAACTTAAGTGAAAGGAAGATGAAACAGTGTTCCTACCTGTTTGCTACTGCGCTCTGCTGTAGTGATATTCCCTCTCTCGAACGAAACAATTTCTTTTTTGTGCTGATCATTAGCCCCCTTGCATCCCCATGCAAGTTTAAATGATGCCTGCGACCAATTTTAAAGAAATTTCAATACACCTCGTGAAACAGTGAAATACACAGAACAGAGTTTTCATTCTATCCTAATTGCTGTAGCCTAATCATTTCCTGCAATAATCATCGCCAGTTTTGAATGTCAAAGTAATTGTGAAACATCAAATGCGAAGATGCTTAACAACTCTGACGGAGCAATATTAATATCTACATCTAATACTAGAATGTGCAAGTGCAACAAAGGCTAGTGTCTTCATTACAAAGTACATGAATTTCAGATGACATATGATGTGAAATGACGGCATCCAGTGGACACTGATTCAAGAAATGCACAAGGGTTGATATTACTAAGCATTGCCTACTTATGCTTATTGACTTGCATAGCTAAAAATAAAAAGCAAGGATCGCAACAGTTAACGATATATTACCTTCCTCATCAATTTGTTGCTATCCCCATTAGAACTGTTAAATCCACCATCTTGGAGCACTTCATGAGAACAAATACGCTCCATGCAATTTCTTCCCGAATTCCCGTTTTCCTGAGCATGAAGCCGCGGGGACTTGGCTGAGTGCTCCATCCTTTGACTATTAGATCCATCGACACAAACTCCATTTGGCGGTTCTGTGATACAAGACAGCAATTCTGTTATTCAAACACATCCATAGCCAATAGCACCATTCTAATCAAAGCTATTAGAACTAGTTGGTGAAGTTAGTAGAGAACCTTTATGCTGCAACTCTAGATTCCTCGACCTCTCCAACTCATATCTTCGCTTCCATTCAGTAGCCTCGGCTTGAGCCAACGCTTTTCCTTCAGCAGCTCCTCTTAGTGCCTTTGCAACAGCTACAAACATTCAAGAAAACTAAAAAGTAAGTCCCAAAACGACGAAGAAAACAAAAGCATGAAGCTTTTGCTCAACACATATCCAAAGCGTACTTACTTCTCAAAGCCTCTGAAAACTCAATCAGATGGTCGTCTGTTGCCTGCATAGGAGTCTGTTGAATAAGAAGCTCCTGAACAGCTTTCTCTGATAGAGCAAATGAAGACAAATCACTGAAACCATTCTCTGGGTTTGGGCACAAACTCTTTGCATCTCCATTTCCAAAGGAATCCTGCAAAAGAAATCCAATAAGTCAAAACCAAAAATACCGATTCCTCTAGAACAATTTCATCACTAAGAGTAATATCTCTCACATTCTCGATACCGAATCAATTTCAATAAGCGAAATTTCCGGAGATCATAAATCCCCAAAGAGAGATTTAACCACCTCAACAAATTTGCTTTAAAAATCCCAAATTGAAGACGAAAATGAACAACAAAGACATTTAAGAAACACCCAAAAAAACCCAATTCATGAACACCACCGAGTGAAATTACACAACCAAACATTCAAAGCAGAACAAAATAGAGAGTGACTAAAAACAGAATCGAAGAAGGAGAGATTGAATGAAGTAATACAGTGTAATTGAGCTTGTAGGTCGACATTGAATTCGACGATCGAAGACGAAAGAGAGAGAGAACAAAGTGCGTGACACGAAGAAGAAGAAGAAGAAGAAGCTTATTGAAATCTTCACAAGACGGCAGATATATATATAAAATGGCAAGGAAGAGTCGTAAGCATACAAGTTTTTTTGTGTGGAACAGTAATTGCTTTGAAGTTAACGAGCGGATCACATCTTTGACCCCCAAATAAAGTCTTCTCTATATAATTCACACACAACAACAAACAAAACAAAAAGAGAAAGTAATGTATAATTATTGTGAAAAAATATCAGATTCTCTTTTTTTTTTTTTTTATCATCTATAATTTATAATTTATTAAACAAGGTAGAATACAAGGAAAAATACAAAATCGTGACTAATCCCATAAACTAAGCCGATAGGTAAATATTAAATCTCCGGAGACAATGCCCAAAAAAGGGAATCAAGTTAAACAAACCTAAAATCGAAGCTAAATACAAAGGGAAAAAAGTCCAAAAACAGAACAATTAGAGATCGACAAAGGTTCGAAATTCAAATTCGCAAGTTTCACCAACCAAGCTCCATAACTCAACGGCAACCTAAGCCAATCGAAGCAGACAAACCAAGTCCCAAACAAACGACTAGTGATTCCTCCTATAGCGAATCAATACTACCTCACAAACCAAGTGATCCTAGACTTCTAATCCGACAAAAAAACCATAACAGTGCACCAAATTCACCACAAATCTTTCGAAAGCGGCGATGTCGAGAGCTACGACTATTTGACACCTCGATGGAAGTCTTTGAACTGATCAGACCTCGATCAGATCAATTAAGTAGAAACAAGGAGCTGAACCACCTCGAACCGGTTAATGCCGAAAATAGTAGAGAACGACAACATATCAAGGTAACTAAAGGACCACCAAACAAAGCCACAAAGCTAGACCAAACAAGACAAAGCACAATTAACCCCAACCACGTCAAAATCCCTTGCTCCAGACCTAGTACACCTTAAAACCCTCCAAACGAAGCTGATGTAGCCGAAGGGGATAAATCCAGAAACCGCAAGTCCAGAGAAATCAACACACACACAAACGAGAGTAAAAGCTCAAATCCGATAAGGACGGCTGTCTAAACGATCCCTACAGACGAGACCCCAAAACCAACCAAAACATATCTAGACAAGGGAAGGGCCACACCATAAACACTCGACTAAGACATGAGAAGAAGGAGACTCACCGAAACCAACTAGAAGCAGGCCGCAAACACTGCTGGAAGAAGACGATACCACCGACGAAAGCTCAAATGTCACGAGAAAGCAGATTTGACAACTGGAGAGAGGAAGTGTTTGCCACAGATGCAGTATCGTCGACCCAAGGGTATCAACGACTCTGATTTCGATTGGATGACCACCGTCGCACCAAACGAGAGACAACCAAAGCTTCTCCACAACCCCGACAACGACTGGCGACGAGAAGGAGAAGAATAGAAAAAGAAAGCTACAAACTAAGAGATAATAGAAGCACAAAGGGGATTGGCGGCCGGCACCGGTCAAAACTAAGGATAGATCGGCCGTTTTCGAAAAGAAAAGACAAGAAAAAAATTAAGAAAAAACTAGGATAAATCGACCGCTTACCACTCTTTCTTTCCGCTCTTTCATTTATTTTTCATGCAATATTAAAATTTACTCATAGATAGTCTTACATCAAATTAAATCATAAAATAATACTTCAAAAATGCAATTTTAAGGAATAACATTTTATATAGCTTAATCGTTTATGTTGATATTGTTATTACATCATCGTCTAAATTTAAATCCGTTCAATACATATTATTAATAAAAATAAAAATAAACATACTTGCCTTTAAAAAAAAAAAAGGTCGTTCATAAATCCTTCTTAGATATAATATCCGACAATGTTGAGATTTACATACTAAAGACTATTAATTTGATAATAATTTTATTCTGATAAAATATGATGTAATAGTATTTCATTGGAAAAAAAAAAAAAACTCTACTATATCTTGTTTTTTTTTCCTTTTATTAAATATCATAATATTCTTTTAAGTACGTACAGAAATCCATGATTTTACTATTAAGCAATAATGCTGGTTGATTGGGAAACGCCAGTCCCATATCTTTTAATTTTAATTTTTGAATGATTATCTTTCGGAATTCTTCACCAAAGTGATCAACTAATCATTACATGATCGCTCGAATATAATAATAGTACTGGCCGAATTTAGATGATGTTTTGAAATACATATTAGTTTCTTGTTCTAGAGGGTAAACACATCAACACCCTAGCATAATCTGCAATATTTTAGACCCACGTATTAAAATTAAATATTAGTAATATCCTAATGGGTTAATTTACAAAAACTTGATCGTAGAAAGTATTTAAGTAAATAAATATCATGACAAATTTATTTAAAAATATATATATTAAGTATAGTTTGATAAAAATATTTTTTTATTAGCACATGTTTGGCGCTATTTTATTACATTGGGTTTAATTGGTAATATAAGATGATACAATTTTTTTGATGGTACGAAGTAGTAATACAAAATAATAATATAATTAAAAGCATTACAAATAGTGATAAAATATGAGAAATTTTGAAAAATACTATTTTTGAAATGTCACTTTTCAAAAATATTATATTTTTAAAATTTTTTAAAAAATTTCACTAAAATTATATTATTTATTTAAAATATTATTTATGTTTAAGTTAATTATTTTAAATTATGTTTAGTTTTTAGTTCAAACTCGGATTGTGTTTCAAAAGCATGTTTACACGTATTTTTCAAATATTTTTTATTGATAACTGATTAGACGTTATGGTTTTGAAACTCCGATTTGATGATTACCCTTCAAATCCTAATTATTATTTTTAAGAAACACTTGCGTAACTAGTGAGTGAACCCTGACATCCTTTATTCCCCCTAACTCTTTGTTTTTTCATCTGATAGTATATTAGCAGCAAAGAGAACCAAAAAAAGATATTACAAAATCTTATAGATTAAAGATAAACTGAAACTAAACAATTAAACTTAAATAAACAAATCTAACAAACATTACAAGCACATGGATAGAAATGTAACACGAAACCTCTTATTGTAAATCAATTCTATCTCAATAAATAACTTAAAGACTTCAGCCTTGGCAAGATCAAAGACGGTGGAAAAACCTTAAAGTTCATCACACCTGCAACGAAATTCAAAAAGAGAATAGATCCCGAACTGATCTATAAAATAAGAACAAGGAACGAATCAGCTCTAAACGGGCTGCTGTTGCAAAAGAAGCAGCAACAGATATAGAACTGGATAGAGGTCATGCAATTGTTTGACCAAATTAATGGAAAATAACCAACACATTGATAATTTAACAATTAAGTAACTTAACTTTCAAGAAATTTAGAATTCGATGCATGACACCTATATAGAATCGAAAAAGAGAGATTTTAAAAAATATCTTATTTATATTTTAAATAAAAATATGCCTCTTTTTTTCTTTTTTGCAAAGTAATTTTTTTTATATGCGAAAAAATTTGTTTATCCTAATTTGAATTAAAAATTAGATATTCTCATAAATAATAATTAAAACTCGTAAACATTATTATTATTAATATTTATTTTATTTTTACTTGAGATAAATATGTTTTATTGATTTAAAATTTAAAATTTACATTAGATAAATCTATGGAAATATGTCAAATTTTATTTTTCAAAAAAATTCAAACGTACGTTGCTTAAATAAATATGGAGAATCGTTGACTTTGTTTCATCTCTACCACATTAGTAGTCACCAACTCTTTTCAAAATAGTGTAAGATATTTTTTTTCTTTAAATAAAGAAACCACACAAATACAAACATAAATGCGAAATGAATGAAGAACGAATAAGAAATTATAGAGCATCGAACACAACACAGAAAAACGTATAAATATATATATATATATATATATATATATATGACGATGACGAGTAGACATTACATTGGATATGACGATAATGAGAAATACGACGGTTATGAATATAAATTACGGTAGATACAATGGCAAAAAACTGGATCGGTGAAATTGATCGGCGATTTAAGAGAGAAGAGAAGTGTTTGCTAAGGAGAAGACAAGAGAATATTCGATGAAACCTAGATTACTTCATTATTTTCAAACCAATCGATTTTATCAATTTGATTGGTTTAAATGAACCGTTTAATTTTCTTCTAGCGCAATTTCATTGTCTTAACCAAAAAGTTGGTTTGATCTTGGACTCTTTTGGTTCAATTAAATAAAAATACAAAAAAAATTATAGCATCAAAATCTTAGATAAATAGATATTGTTATAGGATAAAATCGAGATTAATAATATCTAGTATTATCATCATAAAAAAAAAATTTACTTAAAAAAAATATATAAGATATATCAATTATTATTCAGTTTTATTGAGGTTATTTTAGTAAATTTAATATTCTAAAAGTGTAGTTTTTCAAAAATTAAAAATATAAGTGTATTTTTCAAATTTAAAAATACAAATAAATATTTTTCCAAATTTCCTTTAAAAAAAAGAAAAAGACAAATCAAGAGAGAATGAAATTATCTACTCTTTTATTCCATTTCAATTAAATTTACGATTTTATTATTCTCATTTAATGATTAGTTGATTATTAGTTACACAGATATAAGTGGGGCCCAAACAACGCGTGGCAGTTTTTGAGGACTTGACTTTTCAGGTTCTTTAATCTCGCGTGGTGTGCGCTCGTTGGGTTTTGGTTCCACTAGAACTAAGTGCACGCTTCTAGTGGGTCAAGATTATGACACGTGGTTATCTATAAACCATAACTCTGATGAACGGTTTAGATTTGATTTTGCAAAGCGGATGGATGGTGATTAACAAAATGGACGTGGACCAAGTTGACTTTTATTTTCCCTTTTTTAGTTAGCAGAAAATATGTTTTTTTTTGTAACTACTAAAGTCTTAATATATTTGTATTTTTATAAGGCCCTATGGATATTGCAACAATTTTCAAATTTAAAAGGTCAATGAGAAAGTTTTTACACTTTAGTGAATTTATTTATTACGATAATATTTTTTTTTAAATTGCATGTGAATACCTTTTCTGTACTTTTGTGAGAGACTACCTATTCAAATTCTACTTACTATAGACTTTTAATCTGGTCACATAAAGAAATGTATAGCTGTCCAAATATTCGGAAAATAAATGGGAAGAAGAAGTCAGCAAAATCTTCTTTTTAACGAACGTTTTACCATTTTTGTCTTGTCTCAAAAAGAAAAGATGAGAAGACTTTTATAGAGTTTTTGAGTATTTTAATTTGACCCAAGGTGTTTGGTACTTGGTATTAGACCCAAATTATGAAATAATTCAATTTTATCCTTATCCGAAAATCGGATAAAAGTAATTGATATTATTTATTTGGATAACGATAATTTATTTTAACGGATAAGAGTAAAAATCGAGTAATTACATGGGGGTACCGATTATCTTTTGGGTAATTATTTTTTTAAATCATATAAATTTATTTAAATCCTATATATAAAGAGGATAAATATTATTCATTTGATAATTTTGAAAATAGTATTCTTACAACATTTTTTTTTAAATTACTCACCATTTTTCAAGGTTATCCTTAATTAAAAACTATCCCAAAATTCAAAAATTTAACAATTTTTTTAAATATTATCCATTTAAAAAGTGATTTTAACTATTAAAATTACTAGTTCGAATAGTAATTTTAACTACTTGAATGACCATTACCCAACCTTTACCTTTAATATATCCTTTTGAATAGTAATTTCGATATCCTAAATATTTCTATTCGAATCTTATCCGACATTTATCTTTAATGTTCAAGGATAATTGGTATATAGGTCATCTCTCTAATTTTTTATACGAAATATAATTTAAAATCACCATTTACTTTAACTTTCGGTTTCCTTAAGAAAGATTCCATTTTATTCTTCCAAGTTCCATTTTAAAGCCAATTTAATTAATCTACAAACTGGATAACGATATGCATATATATATATATATATATATATATATATATATATATATATATATTTATAAGTTCATGCTATTAAAGGTATCCACATAAGATTTTAAACAAGCAATCATTATATGCCATATTAGCATTTAAAATTAAATTAATTTTTTTTCGTTGTTAATAAGAATTTTTCCATTTCTTTAAAATTTGTTTTTTTCATAATCTTTTTCATTAAAAAAAATCTATACATTTTGGGATATGTAAAATGAAATGAAATAAAATGAAAAAGTAAACATGACAAAACATACATATATGAAATAAAAAAGCATATACAATTTTGCTAATACATGGAATTACTAAATCGATAGATCCAAATGAAAACAAAAAAAATGCAAAATTGTATAATCGAGTGAATAAAGAAAAAAATGTTAAAGTATGTTTGTGACTTTGTGTGTTCTTTTCAAGTTTTTATGCATGCATATTTTTGTTTTTTATATGTGTTATTTTTCGCAAATTAATTTGGATTTTTTTGAATAATGTGCCACTTAAGTTTTTATAATTGTGTTAAATCATATTTCTTTGCTTTGGTTTTTTTTGTTATGCAGAGCGCTTTGGAAATTGATTATCGAGGTACGTAAATTTATATTTTTGTCACTTATATAATTTTTTGTTTTGAATTTTAAGAGTTTGATCTCTAACCATATTAAATTTCTATAAAAAAATTACTACACTCAATCATTTGTTTTTTTTAGTATTTAGCAAATACTATGCAATACGATGAAAAAATTAATATAAGTGATGATAGGTAGAGCAAAAAAATATAACAGTGAAAAAAAAAAAAAAAAAAAGTCGGTGAATAAACATGTTTTTCTGGTAAAACTGGTTGAAAATATTGGTGATGACATAATTTGGTGGTAACTAACAATATTAAGTTTTTGTAAAACATGTTAACAACAGATTTCTAATATATGAATGTAAATTAGATATAATATATATATATATATATTAATTGATTTTTTTAGAAAGATAGAGCTTAATTAAAAAACCAATTAAACTTGTGGTGCTTAAAGTGTTTTCAAAATGTAATGCTTACATTTTTCTTACGAGTCTCAGTAAAACTATGGCTGCTTCACCTTCCACTTTCGCCTAGCAACTTTTCCGTTTGGTTTTTGACGAGTTCGAAAAAAGTTTTAGTATTCAATACTATATAAAAGCTGAAACTATTTGCTTCAAGCTAAATTCATCTTATTTGAATTTTCTATAGCTTGTGTGTCCATTCAGTTATTGTAGTGATAGAATTTTAAAAATATTATATGTATGCAATAGATCTTTAAATTTTATGTCATATAGTCTTTTTGTACACGTGATTATGTGTGTAAATACTATTGTATACAATTAGATTTTACTTGGAATAAGATGCTTATATATATGTTAAAATTAAATATATTATGCTGCTACTTTTAAGATGCAATGAGCACAGAAAATTATTATAGAGATGATATTTAATAAAGTCATTCACAAGGATATATTAGTATTGAATGAAAGGTCGATTCAGACAATAAGAATAAAACATAAATTGTTTATAAATGTAAATGATATATACAATTAATGAATAAAAATATATAAGCGGGAAATGAATTTTTTATCTTGTTAATACTAAGTTAAGGATACTGTAAAATGTAAACTAAATTGGTTATAACTTTTGAACAAATCGAGAAAATAAGTACAATAATCATCAAGTAACATATATATATATACATATCAAATTCAAGTAGTTTACTCATATAGAATTATTTGACAATAAATATTACAAAGAACATAAACTAAAAATTATTAAATTTGCATATTAAAAATCCAATAAATCAACAAAATATTTACAATATACACAAATATATTATATTATTGGCCATTGATAATCAATTTATTTTCTAGATTTACACTACTAGGATTTTTAAGTTGTATATTTGAAAATTTAAGGATAAAAGTCATTATAAATATTTTTATATATTAAATATATATTATTAGAAAATAAATATTTCAATAAATATTATTAATCGCTATTTTTCAACAATATATATAAATCCATGACTTTAGATTTATCCAAGTCATCCCTTTGTAGAACAATGTAATGGACGACGGACATATAAATTATGAGTATTATGAGTATTTCGACATGTTTTGATAGTCATTCACTTTTCTCGTAGTTTGCTCTCATTTTAAAATGCATTTTTACGAATGATCCAAACAAATTTGTATAGAGAATTTTTTATTACTAAAAATCAAGGCTGTTTTAAAATATTTGTAGGCCCCATTCAAATTTGTATTAAAATATATTTAATATGGAAATATAATTAAAAAAAAAAATAGGCTCCAATTTATATATATAATTATAAATTTCTTAAAGAAAATTTTATTTTTGAATCGGGACCTGTTCGATTGCTCCACTTATCCGTATTGAATATATGGAATTGAATAATATTATTGAGAATGAGAACTCTGTTTATATACACAAAGAGCGATTCTACAGAGTAGAAAATACAATATTGAGAGTTAATACAGAGATTGCTACATCATTACGGGAAGAGAGTTATGAAGAATATACACTTTCTATATCTTATCACGCTCCCTCAAGACGGACGACCGGAGGAGAGTCCGATCTTGACGCATAGGGATTCGAATGGAGCACGGGAGAGTGGTTTGGTGAGGACATCGGCTAGTTGATCGGCAGAAGTGACATGATAGACACATATTTCGCCATTCTGTACATACCCTCGAACAAAGTGATAATCGAGAGCGATGTATTTCATATGTGAGTGAAAGACCGGATTTGCAGCTAAGTAATTGGCACCCATATTGTCGTAGTAGATAGTTGGTGTAGTAAAGAATTTGATACCAAGCTCGGAGAGTAAGGAAGTGATCCAGCAAACTTCAGAGACTGTGTTGGCAATGGAACGATGTTCGGCCTCGGTTGATGAACGTGCTACACCGGTTTGTTTCTTTGAGGACCAAGCAATTGGATGTCACCCAAGGAATATAATGTAAGCCCCGGTAGATGTATAGTCGTTTTTGTTACCGGTCCAATCCGCATCCGTGAAGGCATGAAGAGTCGGAGTATTCATGGCATGAAGAAAGACACCACGATCGATAGTTCCCGATAAGTAACGAAGGATTTGCTTCACAGCAATCCAATGTTTCGTGGTTGGCCGGTGCATAAATTGAGATATTTTATTAACGGAGATGATATATCGGGTCAGGTGTGAGATAGGTATTAAAGGCTACCAATGACGGCTCTGTACTCCGTGGCATCATCCAACGTAGTTCCGGAGCATAGCGTAAAGGTCGTGTTTGGGCACATGGGCGTGGAGACTGTTTTGGAATTGGTCATTTTGGTTCGATGGAGCAAATCTGAAATGTAACGACGTTGTGTTAGATGTACTCGAGCAGTAGTATGAGTGACTTCTATGCCCAAAAAATATGTAAGGGCACCCAAATCTTTAAGAGAAAAACGTTGAGAGAGAGTTGCGATAAACCGGATTATAAGAGCATGACTGTTTCCAATGAGGATGATATCGTTAACGTAAACAAGCATATAGAGAAGAATGTCGTTGCTGTTGTAGATGAAGAGGGATGCATCAGCCAACGAGTTTGTAAAACCATCTTGTAATAGAAATGTACGGAGCTCGTTATATCACGCCCGCGGTGCTTGTTTAAGATCGTAAATGGCTTTACGGAGCTTGCAAACAGCAAGTCGGATTGTCTTTGTCTTGAAAGCCAATCGGCTGCATCATATAGATTTCATCATGAAGGTGGCCTTGAAGGAAAGCAGTGGTGACGTCGAGTTGTTTCAGAGGTCAATTGCACGAGACAGCGGTGCTAAGAACAATTCGAATAGTTGCAGGTTTCACCACGAGACTGCATGTATCATGATAGTCCACTCATGGACGTTGATTGTAGCCTTTAGCGACGAAACGAACCTTGTATCTCTCTATGGAGCCATCAGCATGTCTTTTAATAGTAAGATCCACCTGCAACCAACAACATTAGTAACATTAGTTGGATTAACAAGATCCCAAGTATGTTCCTTAATTTGGGAGTTAATCTCTTCACTCATGGCGTTACGCCAATGGAAATATTTGAGAGCCTCGGCAACTAATGTGGGAATGAAATCAGGCGCAAGAGCGACATAAGTGCTAGAAGAAAGAAAAAAACTAGGTTAAATCTATACACGCTCTGATACCATATTGAATATATGGAATTGAATAATATTATTGAGAATGAGACTCTGTTTATATACAGAGAGTGATTCTACATAGTAAAAAATACAATATTGAGAGTTAATATAATTATGGAAGAGAGTTATGAAGAATATATACTTTCTATATCTTATCAGCCCGTACTAAAAGACTGACGGCCTGCTAAAAATATGTCGGTCGAGTCAATAATTGGTTGCTGATTTAATCCAAAGAGATAGTTGTCTTGTCGTTGACTGATATTCACGGTTTTTGCATCATTTAGCATCCATATCCACCTACTTTCACTCCATTTTAGGACTCTGTAGAGTAGGTTTATGCATGTTTGAGTTTCATTAGCCATCTTAGACTTAGAATCAGCTTAGAGTCCAAGTAGAATCTTTTGCATTTTTTGTACTTTGGAGCTATTTCAGGAGCAAAAAGGTGAGTTTGGAGAGAATCCTGGAGAAGGTCAATGATGAGGGACAACCAAGGAGTCATAGCAGCCGAGGGACAGCCGTGGAGAAGACAAAGAAGGAACAAAACATACTGGCATCGATGTGCGAGTCGAAGAGCGAAGCCGATGGTCGAGTTTTTGGAAGATCAAATCTCGACGCACCAGCCAATGTAGGACGTCGATACGCACTGTAAAAGAAGAAGAAATCTCCTTGAAGATCAAGTCCATCGACATGTTAGTCGATGGATCTCGTTGATTGCCCTTTCCAGAATTTGTTTAATTTCGGGGTTGACCCAGAACTTGGGTTGACACGGTACATTATTCCTTTAGTATAAATATAGATCTTGTGTACTTTTAGACCTAAGTTTTGAATGTACATTTTTTCTTACCAAAATTTTGTGAGAATCATTTTAGATCTAAATTTTTCATGAAGAAAGTTTTTATCTTTGATCTTGTTTAGAGTTTCTTTCTTGTTTTCTTGCATTTTTACTTTAAGCTTTCATTAGGTCTTGTGTCTTTTATCTTGTATTTACGGTTTCACTAACCATGAGTGACTAGTCTCATTTATGGGTGATGAGCTCGGTATATTAGAGTGAGTGAAAGTCGGTTTATGGTGCCTAGGGTTAGTTTCTTATAAAATCCTTCATTTGAGATGAGTTTAAGCTAGATTTAGACTTGCTAACCACAATCTAGAACTCGGTCTTTTCATATTCGGAAAGAGTTTGTGAAAATATCTAGGAGAGTTTTAAATGAGCATTTTATACTTAGCAAATGGGAGTTGTTGATTAAGATGAATTGTTGACTAAATGGACTCGAGCTTAATATTCTCTATTCTCTTTGATTGCAAATGAAAGTTTAGGTTAATCAAAAGTGGTTAGTGAGAGGATTATATCATGAGAAATGAGCTAATCTAGTTAAGCGTTGTCTTAGGATTCGAGCTTTATGTCTTGCTCTAGCATCGTAAACCAATGGAAATTCTCTTCTAGTCGACTATCTTGCCTACCGTCCATAGTCTCAAATTTGTATAGAAATATTTGGTTACTAAAAAATGTGGGTCGACTCGATAATTGGTTGCTGATTTAATCCAGAGAGATGGCTATATTTTCGTTGACTCCGTTATGATAATGAATTGGTTGATAATTTGGTTGCTGATTTAAAGTTTTCCCGAGTGATTAGTGAGCCTTATTCTTGGATCGAGCACAGATGGATATAAGTTGATTCGCGACAAACTTATAATATCCATCCGTGTCTCGGGTGATCTGGTTCTGAAGCAGGCCTTAATCTAGCATACTGGTTATGACGACCGCCTTGCATACTGGTTCTGAAGCAGGCCTTAATCTAGCTGTAGGAGCTGCAGTTCTCCTTCTCAAACAATTTTCATTTCTCTTTCTTCAATTTCGCAGTTTTCAGTTTCTTTTGTTCATTATATTTCAGAAACATTCGATTAAACTCTCCCAAAATGTAAAAGCTTCTTGTTGTTATAATATTAAATCTGAAATTACGAAGAAAAAAAAAAGGAAAAAAAAGTTTTAATAGTGGAACATTTGGGTCTAGGGTTTAGTATACATAACTTGGTTACTATAGTTTCTTGTTAATTATTCTCCAACAATGTCTGCTGATTAAGCAGATGAGAAGACATGATATAAACTGCACATCAAAGTAAAATTCCGCTTGAATTGCCTTTAAAGCCGGTCGTGCTCTCTCCTTCAGCGTTCGGGACACGAAGAAGAGAAGCCTGGAACACACAAGGATTGCTACTACATCTGAAGTTAAGTCCCTCCATTCTGAATGTCTCACCACTACTCCAAATTCTTTCATCATCACTTCTTCTCCTATCATTTTCGGCTCGATCACATCATTCTTGTACCCTCCCTGTAATGTTTTTAAAGTTTACAAAATCGTAAGATTCAATCGTTTCGATAACCCATAAAAGGTAATTTATGTTCTTGAATAGTTCTAGCGAGTGATAGGCTCAAAAAGTTTAACTTTGTTGACTTTACCTGGATGGCCCAAGATACGAAGGTCATGTAAGAAATCGTGTAACGGCAAAAGATTTTGGGAAGATCAGGAAGAAGACGGAAGAATCCAGAAGTCATCATGGTGATTCCCTTTCCAAAACATAAAACAGAAATCAGATTATTTCAAGATCCTTATAAGCTTTTTTTTAGGAGAAGAGAAAGAAAACAGAGGTTGCTCTGTTCTTCTTACAATGAAGCCAGCTCCAGTAGTACGACCAATCAAGAAGTTTGGAACAAGATAAGCCACAACCATCATGAGACTCTCTACCACAGAGACATTGAAGATTATTTTGAGACAGACGAAAGCGTAGTGCAAGAGTCCGGGATGAAACTTCGCAGTAAAGCGAGAACCTTCATGCTGCAACTCTTGGTTCTCCGATGTCACCAACTCATATTTCCGCTTCCATTCAGCAGCCCCGGCTTAAGCAGCTACAAACATGCAAGAACCTGAAAGTAAGTCCCAGCAGCAAAGAAAAAAAACGCGATTTGTTTGGTTTGGATAGTTTGTTGTTCACCTAGATTCTGGTATTTTTGCTCTCTTAGTTTTATCTTTGTACTTCCGTCAGAAAAACTCAAAAATGGTTTAAGTTAACATTTCACCCAAAAATAAAAAATGATACTAAATTTTGTATCAAAATTTGCAGTTTGTAATGTGATAACAAATTAAAAGTAAATTCTAAATGAAGTAACAGACGGAATAAACAGATAAGAAAATCTCCAATTTGGTAGAGGAGGCCCAAAATGTTTTTTCTACTCATTTGGACTGGACATGTTGGTTGTAGTAAGATTTTCATTTTAACCTCGATTGGTATAATATATTTGTGTTTTTCTCACTGTGAGCAACACTGCCTTTCTTGTGCTACCTAAAGCCTGAAGAAGTGAAGTCTCAATAATGGAAATTGGAACATTTGGGTCTAGAGTTTTGTAAAACAAAACTTGGTTATTAGTTTGTCTTTTATTCTCCAACAATGACAAAGCTGATTAAGTAGATAAAGAGATCAAGATAAAAGCTGCAGAACAAAGTAACATTTATACATTATACAAGTCTTTTAGTAGTGGAGTGGAGAGTTAAGGCCTTCTTGAGAAGAAAGTGAACGGAGAGGTTGATGTCTCCTTGAAGACATTGACGATAGTGACAGAGACAGAGAAGGCATTCTCTTGAAAGAAGGTCTCCTGTCGAGGTTTCTCATCGTTCGTTTCGCTTGAATCGCCTTCAAAGCCGGTCCTGCTCTCTCCTTCAGCTTCAAGACCACGAAGAAGAGAAGCCTGTAACACACAAGGATTGCTGCAACTGCAGCTAAGTCCCACCATTTTGAATGTGTCACCTTTACCCTAAATACCCTGTTTATCACTTCTTCTCCTGTCATTTTCGGCTCACCCGGGAATAAAGGCTCGAACTCTAGTCCGAGAAAATCGTTCTTGTATCCTCCCTGAAACATCCCAAATGTTTCTTATTTTTAAACAACCTCAAGATTCAATCTTTTCGATAACCCGAAAACGTTACGGATAAGCTCATAAAGTTACTTTCTTGACTTACCTGGATAGCCCAAGATCCGTAGCTTATGTAGGAAACCGGGTAACGCCAAAAGATTTTGGGAAGATCAGGAAGAAGACGGAAGAATCCAGAGGTCATCATGATAATTCCCTTTCCAAAACATAAAACAGAAATCAGATCATTCAAGATCGTTTTAAGGAGAAAAAGAGAACAGAGGTTGCTCTGTTCTTACAATGAGGCCAGCTCCAGTGATAAGACCCATCAAGAAGTTTGGAACAAGAGAAGCCACAACCATCATGAGACTCTCTATCACAGAGACTGAGAGGAAGATGTTGAGACAGAAGAAAGCGTAATGCGAGAACCCGGGACGAAACTTCACCAAGTTGTAAGTAATAGTTCCTGTGATAACCGAAATCGCAACCAAGAATGGGAAAGAAGAGATGTAATTCGAGAGGATATAAACCGCAACTCCGTAGTAACCACTCAGCCTCTCCTTATAGAACACCTGCAACAAGGCAAAATCACATTTTCATCGATGGAGAAATAAAGATTTGTTAGATTTAGGGTTTTATTATTTACCTTCATTTCTTCGAGGAAAGAAGGGAAGCCTCCAATGGACATGAAAGTCATGAAACCGGTGATGAATCCGCCACAAGAAACCCGGGCTAAGATTGATGTGTAGCTTTTGCCTACGTCGTAGAAGATGGTCCCTACGCTTATAGAAACAACAATGTAGCTCACTATCCTTGTCCAGTAGTAACCAACATCGCGACACATGTTTATAAATGATCTTGCTGTTAATGTCCTGAGTTGTTTTCCCCAGCTCGCTTCACTTCCTTTCCTCACTTCCATCCCGTGCCCTTCCTGCTAAGTAAACCCGTTATGGAACCAACTCATGAGTTAAGTTGAATATGGAGTGAATAAAGAGTTTTAACTTACGATGTTAGATAGTTCTCGAATCCTAGATTTTGCGGATTTCGCATACTTTGAACGCCGGTAGTTCTCAACAAGCCTTGCTCTGATCACAGGTGTTGCTAGATTCATCAGTGGATCTGATGTAGCTTGTGTTTCCTGTAGTAGTAGAATAAGCATCGACCTCAAATAAATCGCAAAGAAAAGATTGATTCTTTATTCGAATGACTTTTAACTTTCGCAATGTTGTTGAAAAAGATTAAGACATTAATGGTTACTCTCACACCTGAATTCTCCGAGATCCTTTGAGTGTAGCTGTGACGGTATCAAAATCCGAGTTTATACATCGCAGGAAATGATCAGAAGGATTCCTCTTCTTCGGGCACGGGAAGCCCGATTCTGCAAAGAACTTCATTCAAATAAACAAGAACAAAACAGAGTTTTCGACCAGTCAGACAACAAATAAACAAAAGAAACTTTCGGATTTCTTGTAGTACAAGCAAAACAAGAGTTTAGAGTTTACCTCAACAGCAGACTTGGCTTCACCAAAGTAGACAGACTCGCCACTCGAGAGCAAGAAAAGATCATCAAACAACGCGAAAACCTCGCTGCTAGGCTGATGAATTGATGAAATAACGGTTCTGCCATCGCGTGCGATGTTCCTAAGCGCCTGAATCACGAAAAACGCAGAAGCACTGTCCAAACCGCTGGTGGGTTCGTCGAGAAAGAGGATCTGAGGGCGAGTGAGAATCTCTAAAGCGATGCTGACACGTTTCCTCTCGCCGCCACTGACTCCTCTCGCGTGCCAGTTTCCAATGACTCTGTCTGAACAGTCTTGAAGACCAAGCTCCATGATTGTGCCTTCCACAATGTCACTCACTTCCTCTTTCGACATATCACTTGGAAGCCTCAAGTGAGCTGAGTATGTTATCGTCTCCCTCACTGTCAGTGTCCCCAGCAATATGTCCTCTTGTGTTACATATGCCTATATATTATTACTCACATTATCCATATACTTCAAGATCAATATAGACAAATTACAACACCTTACTTTTGCATTTAAATAAAAGTAAATCTTAAATTTGTTGATCATGTGAAAGCTTGGTGGTTGATATTATGAATGCATTATTTTTTATAAATGGGCTTATGTTATCACAAAGGTCATTCGAAAAAATGACGATGTATCTTTGACCTTTGGACCACTATAGTCGGATCTGTCTAAAATATGTTTCCATAAATGAAAATTGATAATGTTTCTCGACCAAAAGGACAAATCCTAATGAACTAACAAATTAGTTGTATGCTATGGAATTGTGAGGTGAAGCATTAATGAGGAAACTTACTACGAGACCGTAGTCTAGTCTAGCTTTCTTGCCGTTCAATAGAAGATTACCGGTCATGATCACGTTTCTTGCGAGTCGACCTGTGGATCATTAGGGAATTTTCTTTTTCAACAATCGATTAAAACTTTACTTTATATCTTAATTAGAGAGAAAAAACAGTATTTAATTGCTTTTTTTTGTATTGGGATGTGGAAATGGAATAAATATCATTAACTAAAGAGATGAGGAAATCAGAAATGGCAGCCCCAGAAATAAATTTTGCATTTATGAGGAAATTTTCGGCAGTGTTCTTTTCTACCGTTCCTTGCATGCAACCGAAGTAAACAAATACTTTCAATAATCAATTTCGAGTATATATATAGCATAAGGTGATTATAACAACTAGAATAAACCCAAAAAGGCTTATAATCTTTTTTAGCAGAGTAAATATGATTTATTAAACAAAATATTATTAATTATTAAAATATATGAATGCACAAATTTATAGACCATTTTGGCGTTTTCCGGACGTCGAAGGTATAACAAACTACGACTTTTTATCAAAAAAAAAAAAAACTACGACTAATATTTTAGACTAAAACATTGTTACAAACAGCATTTACCAATGAAATATAATGAAAACCAAAAACAAAGATCAGAAGATAGATATGTGTGTTATGCATGCAGTTGAATCGTAACAAGAACGAACCTGCAAGAGAATCAAGAAGAGTGGACTTTCCTGATCCAGAAGGACCCATTATAGCCATGATCCGACCCGGTTCTGCGTACCCGTTTAGCCTTTGGAGCAACCTTCGGGTCGGACCATCACTGAAGTTGGGTATTACCACCGTCAAGTCTTCCCACGCCAAATACGCTCCACGGCTCATCTCCGCCTTTGACGGCAGCTGCCTCCGGCCACTACTCGAGCCCTCTAGTTCCATAGTTTTGTTTTTCTCTCTCTCTCTAACTAGCTATGTCAATAAGAGAGATTTTTAATTTCGTTTGTTTCTTCTTTGTTGGTCGGAGAGTGAATAATAAGAAGGAATTATAGAAAAAAACAAAAATATAAAAAAAGACTTTATATATAAGCTTGGCAATCACCAAACAACTAAATTCATTTAATGGATTGTCTTTAATACGGCAACATTTATAACTGCGCATGTATATCTACTTTTTTTTTTTGGTATGCATGTATGTATATCTACATACGCATACTATATATATACTATTTTATTTACCAGTAAATGCGTATAGAGAAGATAGATCGATGGCACACGTAATTATTTAGGTAAATAATGCGCTCAGATAATGGCCTAATGGGTATAGATCCTAGAGTTGTATAGATTAAGATTTATATTTTCAAAACAGATTTGTTTGCAACTTATGAAAGTGATTAATCTATATATCTCGGAAAAAAAAAGCTCGACATTCTCAAATCAATACTAAATCAGTAAATTGAGTTGATTAGCCACTAAAGCAAGTCTATGAAAGTTGACATGTTCAAACGCGAAAACGACGTGGCCTTGCAAACAAAGTAAGGAATGTTTCATATAATTAAGAAAATTAACAACTTCATTGAATTTTGCGACAGAGATGGCATTTAAAATTTTAGAATGAAAAATTACATCCCAAACTGTTCTTACTTATTTAAAATTGTGACAGAAATTCGAATCTAGAGTATATATATTAAATCAAAAATATATACTATAAATAAAATTCTACAAAATGCATAATTAAATCGTATATGGGGAACATCAAAATTGACAAAAACGTTCCGATCCGTTAGTACATACATCTGCAAGATCATTGCGCCCAAGAGTTCGACTCTATTTCGGTTGAGAAAATACCTAGTGGGTCCGTTGACGAAAACATATCACTTCTTAATAATTTTTTTTATTTTGTAGGATTCGAATATACACTTTATAACAGGATTATAAGTCTGGAAAATTTTGCACATCCCCTTTAGTAAGCATACAGATTTACGAAGAACGAAACAATTGTCTCCTAACATAATTTCTAGTTGTTCGAAATTCTATCACATTATTCAAACGTAAAACTGTAAACCGAAAATAGAAAAGGGTAAAAAAACAGAACGTCACGGGTCTTAATGAAAAGGGAGGACAATTAAATGCGATAGCGTAGTTGCCGCCCATATGCTTATCTACAGTTACATTCATTTTTGTTTTTATACTATGCTTCTCCAGTTATTATGGTTTACTTTTGTTATGGCATAACTCTATTTATCATGATAACAGACATGATATGACTGAATTATTTTAAAATATAATGAAGTGAAAACCTTCCAACCAAAGATAAGAACCCATATTACAAAATCGATCTTACAATAAAATGTGTAAGTATAACAAATCCTTGGATAAGACTCAAACCGGTATGAATTGAAACCGAGAGGGTAATAATATAGAAGAGAAAACAAATCAAAGATTGAATAACGTATATAGTCACAGTCTCAGAGACCATGACACCCACCCAATTTACAAAAATGAAACCCATATCATTGGTTGGAATGATGTATTGTCAACACCTATTTATAATATGATACAATAATTGTACATAATATCATAAATGCGGTTGCGTTGCAACTTGTAAGAAAATATAATACAAGGCTATGAGGCTACAATGCTAACTAATAGTAAGTTGCAAAACCTCTTTGTTAATTCCTCCAGTGCGATCTAACACTTGGTCCATTGCTAAAAGCTTATAGTCAACACTGACCTTCTTCTGTGTAAGAAGCTCACAACCATTCTCTGTGCTTCTTCAAACTTTTTCAGATTCTATCTGATCAAGCATACAAAGAAAAAGTACACCGGATGTAGTATAGTCTACCACTTCTTATGATATATTCAACAATATTAACAAGTGATGGTTGCATCTGCCACAAAACAGCATTGAAACACAGCAAAATATCAAACCCCCTAGATCTCACCACCATGACAAAATCCAGTAGGTCGATTTTGATTCGAATGTGAACTTCATACGCCAAAGCGGCCGAAACAAAATGATAAGATGCAAATATTCCATATCCGATAGGAGGAGAATAAATCAAAACCTACCAACTAACAATAACTGGGTTTTTTTTTATAATAATCTTGGATGATCCGGATAAACGTCGAACTACGGGTGCATGACTAGAACATCGCTCAACTACAATCGATTTAAACCGTCCGACAAATTTCATGGTAAGTTAGATTGATAGAGAAAGTTTGACCCACCGAATTTTCAACATGTCCCAGCTGCCAGTGGATTGGAAGGCTTAACCAACACAATCATCTGGTAATACAGACGGTCTCACCCCATGTTTCCAACGCGCATGCGATTTTGTTCACAGTGAATGTTGAACTCAAACAAAAGCTAGTTTAAGGTTTGTCCAAATATAATTATCATATGCCACATGGACACGGATAACAATAAATGGTTGTTTTTAAGTTTATTTTCTAATAATGCGAGGAAACTAGATAAACATGAGTTATAGTTGTTGCACACTGAAGATAGACGTGTTTATATTTAATTCCTACAATATAATAGATTTCGATTTAGCTTAATAGCTAATGCTTGAAGTTTTTAAGTTAATGAAAAATTGGAAATATGACCAATGGTTCCTATTTTTCGGGATTCATTTCTTCATTCTTAAGTCATACCAACCCTCAACCTTCAGTATGGGGTCACGGTATGGCTCATGTTTTTCGGCCTCTATATCTTCACTTTTTGCCTCTAATTTGATTTCTTCTTCCACCAACTTTTGCCCCTTTGATCTTCTATCGAATCCCCATCTTTTTGCATCCAAATGAGCTCCATATCGCCTTGTTGAGGATTTACCATCTTCAAGCCTACAAAAATGCATAAGAATGCAAATGCACCTAGAAATACCTAAATGCTATGCAAATATGGGGTGAAAATGTGATGTATTGTATTTTTGTGCATTCCCTTAGCTTACATTCATGTGCATTTATAGTCATTAGACTTGCATTTTGCATATTTCTCCTCATTTTGAGTCTCATATTGAATATGTTAAGTCCTAGAGTCATAGGCTTCATATTATGCATTTGCATTGTATTTTTAGTCTTTTTCAGGTACAATGAAGGCTAAGGAGTTGGAGGAACCAAATGAAGTTGGAAGAGCATGAAGGAGAGTGAAGAAAACACAAGAATGCAAAAACATGCAGAAAAAGTCCAAATTGGCTCAAATATCATCTATGTTTAAGGCCTTTCCTTGATCGGATTAATCTGAAATTTTGCGGAGAGATAGGAAATCGAGTTAGCTTTCCAATGGAAGTAGTTTCAAATCATTCGGAGTTGTGGTTCAAAAGTTATGGGCAATTTAGGTAGGACGTGTCAGCCTAAACGAGGCAGCTGAGTCGCTCAACGGGTCGATCAAAACATGGCCAGAAACCCCCTTCCTGCGTGCAATCTGATCGACCCATGGGTCAAAATCTGGGTCGATCAGATCGATATTTTTATGTTGACTTTCCATTTTTATGTTGACTTTTCTGGTTTGACCCGGATCCGACCCGGTTTCTCTCGGGTTGACTCGGGTACGTTTTTAGGACCTATAAATATGTTTTTAGAACAGAAAAACCTAAGTTTGATTTGATTTTTCTCCTCTCTTATTCTCCAAACTCTTACCTTATGATATTGACTTGGATTTTGCAATCTTACCATTTCTAGTGAAGTTTTCTTAACCTTTCATCTCTTCTTTATGATTATGTCTTCGTCTATGATTATCTTTGTGTTTTGCATTATGATTAGTGAGTAGTTTCACAATGGGCTTTTGGGCTTAGTAGATTAGGGATGTTTGATGGATGATTAGTGATGTCTAGGCTTAGATTCTCATGATTTCTAAAGATTAGGATGTTTTTAATGCTAGATTAGATTTAGCTAATCAAAGTCTTGATCATGGATATTTTATGCCCGGAAGGTGTTCGATAAAATGTCTAGGAGAATCCTAACCTTGCTTTTCATTCTTAACCAATGAGAATTGATACTTAAGGTGATTAGTGGCTCTATGAACTTATGCTTAATGATTATTGATCATTTGATTGCAATTGGAAAATTAGCTTAATTGAATGGTTAATAAATGGATTAGTACCATGGGAGTGGATTAGTCTATTTGTGTGATTCATGTCATCGAATCGAGTTTGAATTGTTAGTCCTAGCATCATTAGTTAGTCATTGATCATCCCAAGTCAATTGATTTGCCCAAAGCCCATGTTTTTCCATATTTGATCAAGTTCTTGTTTGTTGACTTTACAGTTGACTTTTGCATTTTAATTTGCTTATCCTTAAATTGTCTTGCTTTGATCTTGTTTAGTGTTTGTTTACTCATTTTGCCTTGTTTGTCTTTCATTTGCATTTATCATTTTCTAATTTTCACTTAGTTTTATTTCGTAATTAGGATTCTAAAAACCGAAAATACAACCTTTGAATCACTTAGCTTAGTTAATTACTTGTATTCCTAGTGTAGTTATTCTTAACTCCTTGTGGTTCGACCTATGCTATGCTACAACAACTAGAGTGTGTTGTTAGCTAAGTATATGTATAAATACAATTTGACACACATCAAAGACGTCGTTGCCGGGGAGTTTAGCAATAGCCATTAGGATTTGGTATTTGATTAAGACTAAGTCTTTATTTTCTTTTTGATACTAACTTGTCTCTTTTGAGTTTGCTTTTCCTAAACTCCATAGGTGCATGTACTTGAGGAATAGAGAACCAACAAACCTCCAACCCCTTGTTTTGGATATTAGGAGTTTGGAAAGAGAGACGAGAAGAGAAAAAGAACGACAAGATCATTTGAAGAGATTGAATATGGAACCACCAAGAAATGATCAAGATCGAGAGGCTCATGGAGTTGGATTACAAGGAAATGTGGGAGGTAGAGAGCCCATCCACCAACCGCGAGAAGCAAGAAGAATAGGCGACTTTGATGAGCCTATAACCAATGGCACAAGGACGGGTATTAGAGCTCCACCTTGCGGGAACAACAATTGGGAGATCAAGTCAAGCTTGATCAACATGGTGCAAAACAATCGTTTCTTCGGTTTGCCCATGGAGCACCCAATTGAGCATTTGGATAATTTTGACCGCCTTTGTGCCACGGTTAAGATGAATGGAGTACCCGAAGATGTCATCAAATTGACTCTCTTTCCATTCTCTCTTGGAGATAAAACTTCACAATGGGAGAAGAGTGTTGTCACATCCTCCATTACCACTTGGGAAGAGTGCAAGAAGAGGTTTCTCTCTAAGTTCTTCTCAAATCAAAAGACTGCTAAAATTTCGAAACGATATTACAAGCTTCAAGCAAGGAGCAAATGAGTCATTGTATGAAGCTTGGGAGCGCCTTAAGGGGTATACAAGAGCATGTCCACACCATGGAGTGGCAATGGAAGCTCTCTTGGGAATATTTCATCGGGGAGTTCACGAGAAGTATCACATAGCTTTGAACACTGCGAGTAATGGTAGCTTCCCGAGTCTATCGGTGGAGCAAGGAGAGCAATTGGTTGAAAACTTGGCTCAAAGTGATCAATGTTATGGTGGAGACTATGATAGAACCGTGAGAGAGCCTAAGGGAGAAGATACAAGAATCAAGGAGCTAAATGAGAAGTTGGAAAAGTTAATCATGTCCACACAAAAGACCATGCATTATGTAGGAGAGTTTGATGGGAATAAAGAGGGTTGCCTAGAGGTTTTCCAAGAGAGACAAGAGGAAGTGAGTTACATGCAAGGAGGTTACAACCAACAAGGGGGTTTTAACCAAAACTATAGAAGCCACCCCAACTTGTCCTATAGGAGCACAAATGTGGAGAATCCCCAAGATCAAGTCTATCCTCAAAGCAACCCTCAAGGACAAGGATTTGTTCCACAACAAGGGTTAGGGGCAAGACCTCAATTCCAATTACAAGAAAACTATCAACCCAATGCTCCCTTTGTTCTCAACCAACAAGTTTTTCATCCACAAGGGAATCAAAACTACCAAGGACAAGGTAGTTCCTCTCAACCACAACCCAAAAATGATGAGACAAATCTTCTTCTCAAGCAAATTCTAGAGGGACAAGGAAAATGAGCTATTGAGTTAAACAAGAGGATGGTGGAGATACACAACAAGGTAGATGGTGCTTATAATGATCTAAATGCCAAGTTTGAGCATTTATCTACACATATGAAGACCTTGGACAACCAAATAGCTCAAGTTGCTTCAACCTCAAAGAGTCCAATAAACACTCTACCGGGTAAGCCCGAGTCAAACCCAAAGTCCTTTTGTAACATGGTCCTCTTGGATGAAAAGAAAGTCTTGGAGACTCACCAAAGACCCATTGGAGACCTACAATTGGATGAGTATGAACAATACTTGGAGGAACTAGCCAAGCTTCTTGAGTTTCCAAGTGATGAACAAGTTGTCAAGATTGATGAGGTTGTTGTGGAAAGTGCTAAAGGAGAAGAGATGGTGTCTAAGAAGGAAAGGAAATGTACATCTAAAGTTGATCTCCCTAAGGATGAACCCCCTTCTTATGTACCAAAAGTTTCATTCCCACAACCGGTCTACACTAAGGCTCAAAAGAAAACCTTCTCGAAGTTTAAAAAGGATATGCATCATGTTGGAGTGTCTTTGCCCAAGAATGATGACTTGAGTCAAGTCCCAAGCCAAAGCAAGTTCATCAAAGACGTCCTAGCAAATCATGCAAAAGTTATGGACGTGATGATGACCTATGAGCAACAACATGAGGCACCACTTGAGCCAAGGTTGATCCTTAAGAAGGATGATCCCGGTAAATTTACAATCCCTTGCTCTCTTGGTGATTTGAAATTAGATGATGCTTTGTGCGATTCGGGTTCTTGTGTCAATTTGATCTCTCTTGAGATGGTGAAGAGCCTAGGGATAAAGGATTTGAAAAGAAACACTAACTCAATCTCATTTGCGGATGCATCTTCAAAGTGTCCAATTGGCATGCTTGAAGACTACCCACTAAAAGTTGGAAATTGTGTGGTTCCAACGGACTTTATGGTGGTGGAGATAGAAACCACACAAAAGCTACCTCTCATACTTGGAACTCCATTCTTGGCAACCGCTGGAGAAAGCATAGATTTTGTGAATGAGAGAACCATACTCTTCAATGTAGACTCTAAGGTATACTATCCCATCACTCCCACCACTACCAATTTGTGTGGAACAATCACTTGCACCAATGAGGATGATTCAACGAGGATTCAAGTAAAGGATGAACCTTCTCAAGTGGTGGATGAGTCTCTAAGCATTGATGGTGAGAAATTTGGGAAAGACATCTTTGATGGAGGTTGCTTAAGCTTACTTTTCGAAGAACCTTTGAAGATGGGGTTAGAATTGAAAATACCTAGAGTCACAAGAGATTAGCCCAAGGAGGAGAAGAATTCAACCCTCTTCTTGTATCCTATGAAGTTGGTTGATGGTGCTATAGAGAGCAAAATGAAGAGCACAAGCGGTTCTAAGCCTTTTACTAAGGCGAAAGTGATCTTAACTCCCGGTTTGAGTAAAGAAGAGATAGCCATAATCAAGGAGACAATGGCAAATGTTTTGAAGATTGAGCTCACCAATTGGGGACCATGCTTTGAAGATAGCTCCACTCTCGTCTCCGCCTAATCTCCTCAAAACGTCAAGCTAGAGATGTGAAACAAGCGCTCTTGGGAGGCATTCCCAAAGGTATCTCTTGTACATATTTTTATTTCTTGTTATTTTTAATTTTCTTTGGTTTTGTTTTTATGTGTTTGAGTTGTAGAAACACCGTCAAGCTAGCGACGTTAAACGCGTCCTTGGGAACTCTCCCAAGCCCCCTTTCCTCCACCGCCTACTCCTTACCATGAGCCTCTCGAGTTCTTCTAGAGGCTCCAAGGTACACCATTCTCTCTCTTATACATAATTTTCGTTTTTGTTTGTACTTTGTGTTTTGATCCCTTCTTCGTTTCTTGTTTCTCACCGAGACGGTGAGAGATAAGTTCGGGGGAGGGAACACGTTGCTAATCACGTTTTAGTTGTGTTGTTTTTTGGTTGTTTTTAGCATTTGCATTGTACATACTTTTAAAACCGAAAAATCAAAAAAAAAATGCATGTAGTTCACATGACATTCTTGCATGTTAGAATTGAGTCTAGTACATTCATAGGTTGTATTTGCATATGTATTGGGAATCATGATTGACTTTCTTTGTAAATCCATGACCTTAAACCGAGCTTAAACCCCTTTTGATGTTTGAACTTGAAAAACACTCTTGAGACGTTGCAATTGCTAAGATTTGATCATTCACATTCTTGGATTTCCTTAGACTATAAAAACCTTGCATTATTAGATTTAAGACTCTATCAAGTGAAACCTTAATGAATGATTAATTATCCTTACCTAGGGGTTTGATTTTGCATCTATGGTGCTTTTTAGCTATTCATTCAAGTCTTAGGCTATATTTTTACCAACCCTTTGAGGGCTTGAATGACCATTCTCATCTTTAGAATGGAACCTCACTAATTACCCTAACCTTCTTTGAAACCCCTTGCATTTTTTAGTGAGGCCTTTTTGCATTGCACTTCAAGTGTAAAATGGTCGAAGATACGGAACGATAAAATCAATGCTTCCATAGGCTAGCGTGGGAATCACATTTAGCTAGCACTTAGGATCATTAGGGGTGGATTTGTTTTGTTGATTCTTGAGAAGAGTTATGGGTAGTTAAAGCCAAAGAGGTAAAAGGAAGAAAATTGCAAAAAAAAAAAAAAAAAGTGAGGAAAACAAAGCTAAAACACCGAGTGTGGTGGAAGATTTGTGAGAAATAAAAGTGAAACTAAGTTGAGTAAATAGCTCTTAAGCCTTTAAGAAAGATCATCCCTAGAGTAAGAAGAAGAAAATTGAAAAGAAAAAAAAATGATGAGAAAAGAGCAAAGATGCTAGGAAAGAGAATCCAAAACCGAAATGAAAGTGTTTGTGTTTATAAAAGAAAGGTTCACAAAGAAAAGAGAAGAATGGAAAAGCTTGGTTACTTGATATTTTTGGTTGATATTTGGCTAAAGAAAAGAGTCTTGGGTTGGGATTACTCTCTTGAAAGGGTAGCTAAGATGTTGTCATTGGGGTAGACTCTAGGATTTGAAGCTTAAGGTTGGGTAGGAAATGGAAGCAAATGTTTTGTATGAATCAATTGTTCCACCATCTTGAGCTATTTTACGCATTGACACGCATTGCTCCTTTCATTGAGAGAAACCACCGTTAAATCAAGTTAGACATCTTTTCTTTGCATTTGCCCCTTTCTTTCACCCTTGAACCGATTAGAAGCAAAAGATACTCTCTTGGTAAGGATTCACGAATCTCGGATAATGAATGTTAAAGAGTCTTGAGGATTTGAGTGGAAGTGTGGATTTAGTTCTTTGGAATGAAAGCTTGTGTTTTGTGATGAGAATTGGTTAAGAGCAATTGATCATTGAGTTGTTTTTCTTGTGAGATTGGATGTTGGGTGTTTAGGATAGATTTTTGAGATTGGTTTTAGATATGAATTCCCGTTTTCAACCTCTCTCCCGGGTTTGTGTTTTGTTGTTTGCTTGCGGACAAGCAAAAGGTAAGTCCGGGGGAGTTGATGTATTGTGTTTTTGTGCATTCCCTTAGCTTACATTCATGTGAATTTATAGTCATTAGACTTGCATTTTGCATATTTCTCCTCATTTTGAGTCTCATATTGAATATGTTAAATCCTAGAGTCATAGGCTTCATATTATGCATTTGCATTGCATTTTTAGTCTTTTTCAGGTACAATGAAGGCTAAGGAGTTGGAGGAACCAAATGAAGTTGGAAGAGCATGAAGGAGAGTGAAAAAAACACAAGAATGCAAAAACATGCAGAAAAAGTCCGAATTGGCTCAAATATCATCTCTGTTTAAGGCCTTTACTTGATCGGATTAATCTGAAATTTTTCGGAGAGATAGGAAATTGAGTTAGCTTTCCAATGGAAGTAGTTTCAAGTCATTCGGAGTTGTGGTTCAAAAGTTATGGGCAATTTAGGTAGGACGTGTCAGCCTGAACGAGGCAGCTGAGTCGCTCAACAGGTCGATCAAAACATGGCCAGAAACCCCCTTTCTGCGTGCAATCTGATCGACCCATGGGTCGAAATCTGGGTCGATCAGATCGATATTTTTATGTTGACTTTCTGTTTTTATGGTTACTTTTCTGGTTTGACCCGGATCCGCCCCGGTTTCTCTCGGGTTGACCCGGGTACGTTTTTAGGACCTATAAATATGTTTTTAGAACAGAAAAACCTAAGTTTGATTTGATTTTTCTCCTCTCTTATTCTCCAAACTCTTACCTTATGATATTTACTTGGATTTTGCAATCTTACCATTTCTAGTGAAGTTTTCTTAACCTCTCATCTCTTCTTTATGATTATGTCTTCGTCTATGATTATCTTTGTGTTTTGCATTATGATTAGTGAGTAGTTTCACAATGGGCTTTTGGGCTTAGTAGATTAGGGATGTTTGATGGATGATTAGTGATGTCTAGGCTTAGATTCTCATGATTTCTAAAGATTAGGATGTTCTTAATGCTAGATTAGATTTAGCTAATCAAAGTCTTGATCATGGATATTTTATGCCCGGAAGGTGTTCGATAAAATGTCTAGGAGAATCCTAGCCTTGCTTTTCATTATTAACCAATGAGAATTGATGCTTAAGGTGATTAGTGACTCTATGAACTTATGCTTAATGATTATTGATCATTTGATTGCAATTGGAAAATTAGCTTAATTGAATGGTTAATAAATGGATCATGGGAGTGGATTAGTCTATTTGTGTGATTCATGTCATCGAATCGAGTTTAAATTGTTAGTCCTAGCATCATTAGTTAGTCATTGATCATCCCAAGTCAATTACTTTGCCCAAAGCCCATGTTTTTCCATATTTCATCAAGTTCTTGTTTGTTGACTTTACGGTTGACTTTTGCATTTTAATTTGCTTATCCTTGAATTGTCTTGCTTTGATCTTGTTTAGTGTTTGTTTACTCATTTTGCCTTGTTTGTCTTTCATTTGCATTTATCATTTTCTAATTTTCACTTAGTTTTATTTCGTAATTAGGATTCTAAAAACCAAAAATACAACCTTTGAATCACTTAGCTTAGTTAATTACTTGTATTCCTAGTGTAGTTATTCTTAACTCTTTGTGGTTCGACCCTATGCTATGCTACAACAACTAGAGTGTGTTGTTAGCTAAGTCTAGGTATAAATACAATTTGACACACATCAAAATGAGATTGAAATGGGGTAAAATATGAATACATCAACTTCATACCCCAAAGCCGCCGAAACAAAATGACAAGATGCATATATTCCACATCGGATAGGAGGAGAATAAATCAAAACCTACCAACAAACAATAGATGGTTGTTTTTTTTGTTTTTATAACTTTGGTTGATCCGAATTTACATCGGACTAGGGGTCCATGACTAAAACATGATCTAACTAGAGTCGACTGAAACCGTCCAACAAATTTCAGAGGTAAGCTAGTCTGATAGAGAATATTTGACTCACCGAGTTTTCAACATGGCTGCCAGTGGATTGGAAGGACAAACCAACATAACCATATGGCTAGGCCTGCGATTTCGGTTAGTTCGGGTTTATCAGTTCGGGTTATTCGATTATTCGATTTGTTCGGAATTTGTTAATTATGCCAAATTGACCCGAACTAAATAACGGTTCAGTTCAGATTCGGGTTCGGTTATTTCGGATATTAAATCCTTGCCGAATTGAACCGAACTTTTAGAGATTATGATTCAAATTTAGAAAAACTCAAATACAATCGGTTATATTGGGTAGTTCGGGTTATATCAGTTAGTTCGGTTAAAACCATAAAACTTAAATTTCGGACAAACTTATATAATAAACTATAAAACTTGAAGAAAATTCAAAGCCTCAAACATTAACGGAATAACGCCAATGTGAGTTAGCCTACAATAAAATCATCTTTCAAACATCTCTTATACTTGATTACACAAGTTTCAGAAACTAAAAGATGCACATCGGGATGAAGTTCACATCCATCATACAAAAATATAAGAAACTCCATCCATGATCCAAAAGAAACCAAAAGAGCGAGAGAGAGAAAGATAGAAAGAGAAAAAAATATACCAAAAGTTCAGATTGGAGGCTGAATCAAATACTCATTTCTTCTGCAATCTCTATGCATCAAATACTAGTTTCAGCTTCTGCAAATTCAAAGACAAAATACTTTAGTGAACAACAAAGTATGAAAAAACTCAAAAATGGAGAGAAATATGAAGGGACTATATTTGTTGTACCTTTACCAAGCGATTCATGGAAATCCAGTTCTTCAAACATTTGCACTAGGGAAGCAAGATTTGCTTCAGATTGAATCGAATTTCGCATCCATTGTTGTGTACATATCAAAGCTTCAATCATGAAAGGTGTCAAACAACTTCTATAAAGATCCAATATCCGACCACTAGTACTAAAAGTTGATTTCTGAAGCAACAGAAGAAACCTGAATCGGAAGGACATCTCTAGCTAGCTCTGATAAGATAGGATATTTAGAATTGTTACGCTTCCACCATGATAAAATATCATAATTCAATCCTAAACCATTTTCAAGTCGTGGCACAGGTTTTTCCAGCAAATATATGTCTAACTCACTGCTTGCTTCCTCATCTGCAGTCTCATTAACCATTTCTGAGTATGAAGAATCCATCCGCTCATACTCATCATCATCCAATAAATCAAAAACAACACTTGGTTGCTCAGAATGGTCACTTCCATTTCCAGGACTTTCACTCTGAGGCGGCTTGTTTATCAATGCATACTCTTCATATAGCTGGCACATAACCTTCTTAATAGATGATCTAATGTGATTACTTTCTAGACTATCTTTACCATAAAGTTTATCAAAGCAATGTGAAGCAAACTTCATCTTGTTCCTTGGATCAAAAACACTAGCAATAATAACTAGTGGATTCATATTTATAATACCATCCCAATACTTCTCAAACTTATCCCTCATACTTGTTGCTTCCTTCCTAACTAGTTCATCTTTATGGTTATTTAAAGAAATCAGATTTCTTTCAATCACGACAATCTCATTGTCACAGATGGAAAAAGTTACTGTCTTAGATGCTGAAAACGCCAAAGTACAGTTGAAAAAGATTCTGAGAAACTTCACTAACCTTTGCACTTTATCCCAATTAGAAGCAGTTGGCGGTCCAACTATTTTCACTCCATTCTCTTCCAACTCCAAAAAGTATTCATTGTAAACTTTTTCCTCAACCAACATCTTCTCAAAAGCAACTCTTAATTTAATCGCAGCTGTCAACATAAGATAGGTAGAGTTCCAGCGAGTGATACAATCCATGGTCAAGCTGCCTCTAGAAACCTTTCCTGTCTCTACCCTTAATTGAAATGACAACAATATGGTTCCGGAAGATCGCACATACTTCACCGCATTACGTATAGCAATGATACTTTGTCTCACATAAGCTAAACCATCTCTCACAATCGGGTTTAAGATGTGAGTGTAGCAACGCATATGCAAATACATACCATCTCTAACTAAAGCAGTATCTCCCTTCAGCCTTAAACATTCTGAGAATACCCTCAGCGTCTTGTCATTTCCCTTAGCGTTATCAACAGTCATTGTGAAGACTTTCTCAATTCCCCATTCTTCTAAGCATGACATAAGATGTGCATCAATGGTATCTCCTTTGTGATCTATGATAGGTTTAAAGCTGAGGATCTTTTTCTGAAATTCCCAATTTGCATCAATCCAGTGAGACGTCACCACCATATAATTGATAGAGGTTGTAGGAGCTACCCATATATCTGTTGTGAGCGACACTCTCTTCTTATCACAACCAAACAACCTCTTCAAAGATGCTTTTTCTTGCATAAACATTGCAAAATGTCTTCGATTGCTGTCCTTCTACAATGAACCGTGTACATAGGAATTATGTTATGACAAAAATGCCTAAAGCCCTCTGATTCCACAAAAGTAAACGGCAGCTCATTAAGAACGATCATCTCATTCACTGATCTTCTGAAAATTCTTTTATCAAATCTAATAGTCATGACTACACCACTACTATCCCCAGTCAACACTTGCTGAGTATCACTCTCTTGATAAGCCTTAAACAACTTGCAGTGTGCTATGTGATTTCGCATAAGACTAGTTCCAACTGTTTTACTATCACAACCTATCTCTAGACCACAATAACGACAATTGCATTGCGTAAGATCATCTTCCTTTTGAGTAAAGTGTTTCCATACCTCTGCTCTATGAGCAATCTTTTTCCTTGGTTTTGGTGGAAGAACAGAGCTTGATCGTTCAGTCTCTGTTCTTTTATTTCCAACACAACTAGGTTCTGAAGCTTCTTCTCCTAGAATATCATCATCAAGCATGTCATCATTCTGATCGTGAGAAGAAAATGAAGCCATCTGCGAAAACAAACACCCAATCTTTAAAATCGTATGTGCCTTCCAATCAAACTCCAGCCAGTTTCATAATCAAAATTACGAAATACCAAGCACTGCTTTAAAAAAAAAAGCAAATACCATTAAAAAACTCAACGTGAATATCACACACCAAGCTTTACCAACAAAAAAATACTTAATGTGAAGAAGTAGCAACTTTCGAGATCAAACACACAACTTTTCTATTTTATAAAACATAAAAAGACAAGCTTTAATATTTTCAGCCATTGAAGAAGACCAAAGGCAAAACAAGTAACTTTTGTTTCGTACGTTTTTCTCAGTGAAAGCTTCAAATTGATGAGTCTACATTTCAAACTCTAAAAAATTGCTCATCTCAGCCATTTCATAGATTTAGAAAAATCTCCAAACTGGGAACAAGCTCGGAGTAATTTAAAATATCAGATTCAAACTGACCAAATTGAATGAAACAGAAATCATTCATTGAGAGAGAGAGAGAGAGAGAGAGAGAGAGAGAGAGAGAGAGAGAGAGAGAGAGAGAGACCAAAATCAAAGAAACATAAATCAAAATCATAATTCCAGAAATTCTATGACCCTAAACTAAACGAAACCCACTATAGAAACAAACAAAGAAGAAAAATAAATATGAAAATAGAAAATCGATTTACCTGTTAAGGTTGATGGATGTTAAACGTTAGAGCAAATCGAAGAAGAGACGACGAATAAGATGAAATTAAGAAGGAGATGCGACGAAGAAGAAGATGAGATGAAGAAGGAGATGTGTCAGCAATTAGGTTTAGACATTAGACATAAGGTGTCGGGGGTTTTGGTTTTTATTAAGGTGGGTCTTTTCGATTAACCGTTCGGTTATAGTGAACCGAACCGAAATAACTGAGAACCAAATATAATTTTATTTCTTACCGATCGGTTCAATGAGCAAAACTTAATCCAAACCGAACTACCCAAACATCAGTTTGGTTCGGTTTATAATCCCAGAACTACATATGGCAATAGACAGTTTCAGCCCATGTTTCCAACGCTTATGCGATTTTCGTTAATTGTAAATGTTGAATTAAAAAAAAAAGCGAGTTTACGCTTAACCCAAATCTATTCCACATGCACACAAACAATAAGTGGTTGTTTTAAGGCCATACAAAAAGAAAAGAAAAAAAATTCTACTCATTTCTCACTAGAAAATGTTTATTTTCTATAACTCGAAAAAACTAGATAAGCACGAGTTATAGTTGTTGCAGATTGAAGATAGACTTGTTTATTTCAATTACTACAACTGAGTAGGTTTCGATTTAGTTTAATAGCTAATGCTTTAAGTTTTTTAATTTTTGAAATGAATGCTTTTAAGTTTTTAGTTGATGAAATATGAAAAATGTCAAAACAACTGCCAAAAAAGTTTAATCAAAATCACTTCTGCTAGGTTAAAAATTAGAATGTACCCAACAACACAAAGAATCACCAAAACACACATTGCAAGCACATAAACGAGGAAGTAATTTTACATCGTTGGGCGGCCACTGGATTTTTTACCTTTCTCCGGAAACATGGTTCTCTACTAAAATCTTTGGAAATATAATGGGCTTTACTTGGGCCTTTGATTGACATGCAGATTTCTATCCTCCATATGGAAATAAATAAATTGTTTTAGCCTATATGGAAAATAGCTTAGATCAGAGAAGCAAAACTTGCCCAAAAGAACAAAGTGTCATTCAAAATTGTAACATGATTTGTTTCTTCCTTTTTCTGGCATTCATGATGTGACACCTACTCATACACCTCGGATACTAAAACTTATAGCCCCATATTTATTTTTATTTTTTAAATGTTAGATACTGGTCCTTGATAGTCATCATTGTTTTATCCATTTCCGGAAAAATTGTAAAATAGTTTTATAAAAAGCTTATTTAGTCAAATAACGCTTTTTTTTTTATAACATAATAAAACTACAGAAAATAAAATTAGTAACAAACAAAATTGATAATTCTCGTTTTCCATGAAGAGCATTAACTTTGGTTTCATTATTGTTGTCTGATGCATGGCTCTGGCAAATAATACTAACTCTGGTCAAATTGACTATGACCATTGAGAACCTCACGTGTCCCCGTAAAACAAATCTCCGCAGTTGACATTATACTTCTGATTCAGTTTTAACGGTGAGGATCTGAGGAGAGTACTTAGAATCCGGTGCACTCGTGGTAGAGGAGTATTTCCCACTGACAAATAAAATTTATGTCACGCGCGGGTTTTAGTAGAGTCAGGGGAAAAAGTAAGCGCGGTTATCCACGCAGGCCGGTTCCAGTTTTTTGCGGTAAAAAGAAAAAAAAGTTCAAAGGATTAAAATTTGTTTTTGTTTTTGGATCCTAACAAATACTATAATTTATATATACATATATATATATATATATATATATTAGTTACATGGGTGGCACACGAAATATATGGCAGACAAGTCTCTGTTCTTTAATACTATTCAAAACTATCACATAGTATAAAGTTATAGAAATAACAGTTCATGAACAGTATAGTTCACAGAAGAAAGGAAGTATGAATCATTTTGCACAAAAATTTGATACTTTTGGAAGTGTCATCTCTTAAGTCTTAACCTGTGTTCGATACTCATTTAAGAGCCATAAACGAATAACTATGTTTACGTGATATGTACAAGTGTTATCATATATTCATATGATAAGTGCAATAACATACTTCATCGTCTATATTCAGTAGTTTTTTTTTTTTTTACATTGTTTGGTATAAAAAATAACAAATTAACAAATATCATCTCAACATCTACTAGTTTAATATATACATTAATAACACATATGACATAACTTTGATTGAACTATATACTGTTTGACATATGATTTTGATTGAACTTTAGCAACTATAGCATATGAATTTAATTAACTTTAAAATGATTCAACCAGAAAACCGAAATCAAGTCAATCATTTTTGAACAGTGCATATTATACTGCCTCCTACAAGGGAGAAAAACAAAAAAATACAAAACCCATAAACTTTTATAGATTTTGAGATCTTTCATCAAAATTTGTCTAAAGTCCAAAATCATTTCAAATATCTCAAACTTTTCCATCACACCTAAAAAATTAACGATATATCATAGTGGATCGTGGATATCTTCTATAGATATGATCCAATACATCATTTATTATATCGTTGAGATCACTGATTGTATAAAATTTTATGCGTAAAAATAAAATAATAAAATTTAACTAGAAATTTTAGGTTTTGAGATGATTTTTCTATTTTCAGGAATTGATAATATGGAATCAATAGAAATCTAATCAACTCTTTGGTCTCCCACAATAAAACTCCTCTATATTCGAGCTCTAGATAAAGACAACACTCGCAAAACTAAAGTTCCACAAATGGTTCTCCAGCTCATAGATATCCAATTTTTTTTAAAAATCAGTATCTCGTAATTGTTTTTGGTGTAAAATCGCTAACTTGCTAATATCATAATTACAAAATCAATTAAATCTAAAATGTTTGAATAACACATTTTTTTGATTAAACTAAATTGACCTAATAACGAATAAGTTTGATTGAACTTTTACATATTAGTAATCTCGTAACGCATAAATTTAATAAATTTTAGAAGGTTAATTATATGTAACAAAACCAGACACCTAAGTTTAGTAAAACATTTAAAAGTATATGAATGAACATCAACATATTTTTCATAGAATTAAATCCTACTAGTTGACTAAAAAAAAGAAATTAAATCATGCAACCAATCTCTATCAAGAAAAAAAGAATCATGCATCCAATGGGGAATAACCTCTCGCTTTGTTGAAAAAGAAATAAAGAAAGATATTTACAAAATATTGTCAAACAAAATCTTAAATTAAACAATTTTTTTTAGCAAAAAAAAAGAAACAAATTCGATTTCTTAACTATAATCCCGCTCCGAGTCTCGACGATTTTCGAAAACCCTAAACCCGATAAACAAAACAGAACCCGAAAAGAAAGAAACACATTACGAAAGTAGTTTTATTTTTTATTTTTGATAAATGCTCATTACAAGACAAAATCATACTCAAATCTCCCAAAAAAAAAAAAACATAAATTTAACGCTAAAATAAAAACCAAGTAGTACCCACTACTCTCACAAAAAAAGAGCCTCTTCTTCTCCTTCTCAATCTCTCCCCTCTCAGAGAAACAAGAAAGAAGAAGAAATTTTTAATCTTGCCATGGATCCGGGAGATCCTACTTCCATACTTTTCACAAAGATCAGAACTTTAGAACCAGATTTCGCCTCGAAAATCATTGGTTATTTGCTTTTACAGGACTTGGGTAACAGAGATTTGATGCGTTTGGCTCTTGGACCAGACACTCTTTTGCAGTCCGTTTGTCTCAAAGCTAAATCCGCTTTGGGTCTTTCCTCGAATGGATCTTCTTCTGCGTCGACGCCATTGAACCCTATCTCCAGACCCATTAACATCCACCGTCATTCCCCGAGAACGTCTGGAAATGGGTTTATGGAGTTTTCGAGGAACCCTTTGTCTCCTTCTGTGAACACTCCTGGGTCACTCGGAAGTAACCCTAACATGATTTCGAGTCCGTTTCAAGCAAGTTCGTCTCTTTTTGCTTCAGATGGTGGGGGTGGTGGTGGTGGTGACTCCAGTGGAGTAAACGGCGATTTCCTCGATGAGCAGCAACTCGGTAACTACTTGTCGTTCCTCAACGATTCGTCTTCGAAGAACAACGACGAATCTGCGGATCTGTTTGGGTTCTCGGCCGACAATGGCGATGCTCATTTGCACAAGAGGAGTTTCTCAGCCAGCGATGCTTGTTTCGGGTCAGAGGAACCTGGATTTGGCGGCGGCGGAGGTTATAATAGGTTCCCACACGGTGGTGGTTTAGGGGACGATTTCGATTCTCCTGGTGGTTTTGGCTCGCCGGATTACGTTTGCAGACAGCAAGAGGAGATAGCGAGGATGAAACTGGCTCAGCGGCAGCGAATGGCCGCTGCTCAGTTTTTGGCGGCTAGTGGTTCTCCAATGTCGTATGATAAAGGCATCAATTTCCTCTTGCATCCGCGTAATGCGCATAGGTAAATCATGAAATGACGCTCTTTGTTGCCTAACATTGGTCAGTAAAGACTTCAGATTTTACCAAAAAAAAGTGTTGGTTGCTGTTATTGATCATGGAAAAGTTTTCATCTTTGCGCAAATTATACAACTCTGGTGATTCTTTTAGGTGCCTGAGATTCCAATCACTGCTTATATTATCGTGGTTGTTGAAGTCTTCTTCGTATGGTTTACTACTTTTGGTGTTGCATTTACATGCCAATGATTTGCTTCTTTCTTTTTTTTTCCTTAGGCCCAGGTTTTGGTTTATTATGTTGTTTAAGTCAGTCTTATGTTTTAAGTATGGTGGAGTAATTTGGATCATACAAGTGCAAGAAGTCTTTGTATCAATATCAAAAAGCTTGCTTTCTATCTTTTTGTATATTATGGTGTAAACTCATAGTTTTCTGTTTGGTGGTGTTTGTTTTTTCAGATCAGGAGCAGGACAATTTGGGGAAGAGGGTTATTGGTACGGTAGTCCAGGGCGACACGAAAGGGAGGAGTTTATGGGGATGGGAGATAAATCTAACTCTGCATCTAAACAGATTTACTTGACATTTCCAGCTGACAGCTCCTTCACAGATGAAGATGTCTCCAATTACTTTGGGTATCTTTCATAAATACTATCTGATCAAAGCTGTTATGCGTTTGCCTCATCAAAACTTTGGTGGATATCTACTAACGTTTTCCTGGCTATGCTATTAAGATGACTCGAGTTTGTTGTTTTGTTGTAGGAATTTTGGACCAGTGCAAGATGTTAGGATTCCATACCAGCAAAAACGAATGTTTGGGTTTGTCACTTTTGTCCACTCTGAAACTGTAAGAATCATATTGGCCAGAGGAAACCCTCATTTCATCTGCGACTCGCGTGTGCTCGTTAAACCGTACAAGGAGAAAGGAAGAATCCTTGAAAAGTATGTTGAAACCACCGCTCATGCCTTGTCTTGTTTTTTTCTCTCTTTCTCACATTCTTCTCTATCGTGTTCCATTTTCTTATTTTAATTTTCATCAAACAATAGCAGGAGGCAGCAGCAACAACTGTTGCAGCAGATGGAGAGAGGGAACTTTTCTCCTGGTTCAAGTCCATCTGGAATGGATTCCAGGGATCTCTTTGATTGTCACCTCGGTTAGTTGAATTTCTTTCCTCTTCTCGATTCGCCATGTAGATATGGTTTCATTAGAGCTCAATCTCTTGTTTCTTTTTTGGTTGTACTAAGACAAGTCTTTTTTTGTTTGCTACCAGCACCAAGGATGTTTTCTAACACACAGGAGATGATGAGGAGAAAAGCTGAGCAAGCTGACCTGCAACAAGCACTAGAATTCCAAAGGAGAAGATTTCTGAATCTACAGTTGCCCGACATGGATAGTGAGTCGTTTCACCATCACCAGCGTAGTCTTTCTATTGGCTCCCCCGTTCATTTTCCCTCTCGTGCCAATCAAAGTATGCTCTTTCGATCAGAAAATGCTGGTGAAGAAGTCATAGAAGGTTATTTTATCTCCCCCACATGGAACTTGGCTTTATTTAGCTTTTATTCATCCTTTTTTCTCTCCCGTTTTTCCTCTTAGCAGGTAATGGTGATCCAGGACATTTTCAGTCTGAAGCTGATACTGATCATAACAACAGCCAAGAACATGGTTACAGTAACCATCTCAACAACGGGTATGATTAATTCTTCATCATTTTCAGGGCTTTAAAGACTTCTTCATTTTCAGATTCAAAAGTGGTTACATCCATGCTTATACGTGCTTTTATTATCCTTGCTCAAGGCAAGAGACAAGTCTGGAGAACGTTCTGCCTGATAGCTTCTTTGCTTCCCCATCAAAGATCGGTGGAGCCCAACAGCCCGAGTCTGAGAAAGAGAACTGTGCTACACTCTCTGTTACTGCGGAAAATAAGTCAGCCTCAACACTTCAATCAGCGTAGCTATTGGTATGTGCCAAATCTCCGTTAAGTCCATGAGCACATTATTGCATAACAATCATTAACACCTCTGCGTATTCTCTTCTTGGAACTTTCTAGGATCGATAGAGGCAGAAAGAAACAAGTGAATGCGTGAAAAGGTAGGCATTTTAAGCCATACTGCAACTTGAAGCTCCTTTACAATGTGATCGGTTTTTAACTATCGACATGGTTTTTTTAATATCTTTGGTTGCAGAAAAGTAGAGACTGATAAAAGAAGGAAGTAGAAGAATTTTGTCTATATGTAGAAGCTAAAGCCGGTTTTATAACATGGAACAGAAAGAATGGTAGAGAGACCAGTTAGGAGTTTACATATTTCGAAAAAGGCGGTTGCAGAATGCCAATCTGCAATAGAATTACAACTAAGTACTAACCTCGACAAAGCATTGATAGGCAGAACAATACAGTGACTGAAACCTTAAGTTTTAAGTTTTTCGTCTGTTCATCGATGATTGTTTACCTTTTTACCGGGTCACAAGCCCTGTTTCTGGACAAGGCTACTTCAGTTGTCAGTATAGATGAATATCTTTTTCTTGGTTCTGTTCGTTCTTGAGACTGTCTTGTTTGTAGACAGGGGAGATCAAAAGCAAGAATGATCATTCTTCTCTGATACAACTCTATATTCTAATTCGCCGAGCCCAAGTCAAAGAAGGACAGCAAATTCATTATTTTAGGGTTCTTCTTACTCGATCAATTAATTTTTTCTTTGTTTAAAAACTGCTCAATTCAAACTTAAGCTAACTTTGATTCCAAATAAATTAGACAACAATCTGACATAGGAAAGCAACAAGAAACAGACTTATGCTCTCTGCCTCCTTGGCTTAAGGTTATATCAAAGATCAAAGTTGATGCAGAGATGAAAGTGCTTGGCTTGTGTTTCTTGAGATTCGGTCATGTATTGGTTCCTGTCGATAAAGTTACGGATCAATACGCTTCAAAACCCGATAAAAACTCAAATGTAACAAATCACAACACAGGTGATAAAGTGAAGACTTTTGGATGAACATGATCATACCTGTGTCGGAAGAATGTCAATTCTTGATCCAGTGATAGTTTCATACAAGAAAATGTACCTGCCATTGTCATGGGTTGTCCCATCAGTTCTTATAACCAAGACTACTTGCGAAGCTAACAGAGCCCAGCGAATGTCTAATCTTAGAGTCTAAAGAGTATACACGTTCAATGTTTCTTCCCATATCAAAAACATGCTATAGAGCAAGCCTATAATAGAGTTTACATATCAAACTACATACCGCCAAGCTAATTCAGTTACAAGTTCTGCCGGAGCAGCGGGCAGGACCTGACAAATGGGAACATCGAGACACCAATAATTTTAGCAGAGGATCTCAGATAAAAGCAGGGAAAAGCTAGAAATTATATTGTGAAGATGTATGCATACCTCGTCCTCGTACGGATTGCAATTCTCTTTGAACCACAATCTTAGGAACTCCTGTTTGGATAAAACAAAGAGTGAACATGCGATGAACAAAGTCTCCAACCCAATGAAACCTGCCTTGAGCTGTATGGGCTGAGAGCAAAAACAGGAAAAATCACTCACCTTGTCAACATTTTCAGGCTCAAGGCCTTTCTGGAAGCGCTCTTCATATGAACCCGCAAGCCAGTATCTACTTGAATCCGGCGTATGAATCTTATACAATGTGTACAAGTAGATGATTCTAATTAGTGAATTTGGCAGCTGTGCAGATTTGTGTTCAACTGTGCATTCAACGAGAGATGACACGGAAACAAGGAGAAAATAAAACTAACCTCATCAATCAATAAGATCGAGCCATCACTACTTCTTCCAAACTCATATTTTGTGTCCACCAGTATCAGTCCATGCTCCTTGGCGACCCGCTGAAGAAAGCATAATATGTTTAGAATCTAAAAGACCTTCCAACAAAGCACAACATTTGAGTATTGAAGCAAGCAAAATAAATAAAGAATTTGATTTCTTGTGGTCTGCAATCATAAGATTCCCAAAACCATTATAGTCTATGGCTTTAGACAGAGGAGTTTTTTGCACCAAAAAAAAAAGACAGAGGAGTTGTAACTAACCTGCCCAAACTCAAACAAGCTCAAAGCTTTCATACTTGCTTCGTCAAATTCAGCTTGAGTCATGAATCCACGTTCAACTATCTGCAAGAATCATTCGCCAGATAAGAAGCAACACAGAACTAAACAACTTCGGGTAAATTTCTTCTCGTCTTACAGCTAAAGCAGACACTGAGATAGCAAACTAATGACTAAAAAATGTTCTGTATTTTGTGGTTTCTACTTTTTTTCTCTGTGACAGATTATTAGACCTCATTTGGAGTGATGGGCACATCATGATCCTCAGCCTTAGTTGTTGGAGTAAGTATATTAGCTGGAAGCTTCTGGTTTTTTACCAATCCTGAAAAGTTTAGTAATCAGTAAATCAATGATCTTCTGAGATGTACTTAAAGAAGAAGACAACTTATACATGGCAACAAAAGAAACTGTACCATCTGAGAGCGCATTCCCACAATAATTCCTAACACCTTTCTTGTATACCGTCCATAAAGATGTGTCAGTACTTCCAGTCACATATCCTCTAACTACAAACAACAAAATATAGAACAAAACAGTTTAGAACTAAAACAAATAGAGGCTGCATAGGGAAGCCTCTGACAAGGTACTTTGCATTTAGATCGAAACACGCACTAACCCACAAACTCTATGGGAAAAACCGAGCATTTCTTTGCGATAACAACATTTCTGTCAGGCGATGAAACAATTGCATTTGGAGTTATGTGCTGTGTGTTATTGAACCACCACAAGCTGGTCTCGTTAAGAACCTGAAAGTTAAGCAGCACAAACTTATTATTTGTCTGCAATATTTTTAATCTATCCAACTTGAATGTACAGCGTAAACATGGAGAAAAACAAACCTGGCCTTTGAAGGGAATTGAAGCAAGATTTCTGTCGAATGCACTCAACCGATCAGTTGTAATAAGAACCAGATAATCGCCAGCATCATAAATATCTCTGACCTGCAAAATCAATTTTGCTACTGTGGTAAGTCCTCAATTATCACTTGCTTGTTTAGCATCGGTCTTTGTATAAAATAATGGAACAACACCACTAACCTTTCCCTTGATTCTAGATTTCAGACCAGGAACAGTCTCTAGAAGATTGGTATCGGAGAGACAGTTAGAAAGTGACTCTTTTATTGTACCAAGAACCTCTCCTTTCCGGTTACTCGTGACTAGATCATCAAGAGACAATTGTTGCGGTCGTTGCTCTTGCTGGCTGTGGGCCTTGTCCTGGCAAGACATAACCAATGAACACGGTTTTGGGTATTTCTTGAACTCCGGTAATGTTCTAAGGAACGAGACTGATGCAAAAGCTTGGTTTTTTGCAGACACTGTCCTCCTAACGCTCTGGGGTGTTCTCGCAGGATTTAGAGTTGACCTCACACACTGAGCCATTCCAGAAACAGACCCTAAACACCTGCACCAGAAGCAAACCAAAACCTTAAATTGCTATACGATACTGAACCAGACTTCAGTAGCAGCCACAGAGGGGAAGCGAGAAGATTGGAAGGATTCTAAACGAAACCTACGGTCCAAAAGCGTTAGGGTTTTAGTCCAATAGACTCTCGAAGGGAAAGGGAATCAGAGATATCTGAGCGAAACGAGTAATAACCACAACTAACACAAACCCATTAAAATCTGAGAATTGAACATGTGAGAGTGGAAGAAAGCCAAAACCTTTTACCAAAATAAGCTAAACCCTTCCGAAGAAAATTGTAGCCGGAGAAGAAAACGCGACGGATTCGGTTCTGTAACAGTGACGAGCCAGTGTTTGCGTTTGCGTTTGCGTTTCCTCACTCATCAAAATGTTATTTGATTTAAGGATAATAAATATATAAGCTGAAAAAAAGAGAAACTCGGCTTTGTCCTCTCGGAGATCAAAGATCTGTCACCTCTTCGTCCTCCAAAATCTTTGATTTACCCTTCACCAATTTCGCCTGAAGCGAAAGGTTTAACCTTTGTTTGAAGTTTGTGAAACCCTAAAGGGAGATGCCAATTTAGAGACAGAACAGAGAGAGGGAGAGAAGCAGAGAGATAATGGCGAGGCAAGCGGGGAAGCAGAATTGTGGGCGGGTGGTTTTAGTTTCATGCCTCGCGCTTTTAGCCGCTGGACTTGTAGCAGACTTCCTTTGGGCTTCTTCTCATCGCTTCTCCCCCGTCGGGATGTCTCTTCCCTCCTCCGTTATTGGAAATCTCCCGCCTAACTCCAATGTAATGTGTAATGTGGTCTGTTGTTGAAGTCTTTCATGTAATTAGATCTGAAACATAAACAGAACTAGCTCAGATATCACTTCTTGACTCTCTTTTTGGTGGTTTTCAGGATAGTAAGAAGACGAAGGATAATGGTCGGGAAAGGAAGCTTTCTGCAACGTTTCAAGATTTGGCTGCTCCTCAACTACAATGGGAGAAGATGGCAGCTGCTCCTGTGCCTCGTCTAGATGGAGCTGCAATACAAATTAGGAACTTTCTCTATGTCTTTGCTGGATACGGCACCATTGATCTTGTAAGCCTCTCTATTTTGTTTATTAGTAGCATTGTGTGGATTGAGCCGATGAGGATTTGCGTTTTCTGTGTTTCGATATTCAGGTACATTCCCATGTTGATATATACAATTTCTTAGATAATACATGGGGAGGAAGATTCGATATGCCAAAAGAGATGGCGCATTCACATTTAGGGATGGTAACGGATGGGCGGTTCATCTACATCGTCACTGGTCAATATGGTCCTCAATGCAGAGGGCCTACTGCTAAAACATTTGTGCTCGACACTGATACAAATACATGGAGTGACTTCACTCCTTTACCAGTTCCTAGGTAATTTTGAAACAAGTAGATGCAGTTTGGAATATCCGCTAATGGGATTACTTTTAAGGATTATATACCATTCCTACAGATGATGTTCCGGTTTGAGAAATGGAGATTTAGAAACTTGGATATCAATTTGCTGCTCAAGGTTGCTATCCTCTGTGATCATGTTAGATGTTTAAGAGAAATTGAGTGACGAGGTTTATTTACATTCAGGTATGCTCCAGCTACTCAGCTATGGAGAGGTAGACTCCACGTGATGGGTGGAAGCAAGGAGAATCGACATACGCCAGGACTTGAACACTGGAGTATTGCAGTAAAAGATGGGAAAGCATTGGAAAAAGACTGGAGAAGTGAAATTCCAATCCCTCGTGGAGGACCTCACAGGTTATTTTCACAATTCTATCAAAGGCTATTGCTGCTAATCCTTATAGCTTCATACACCATCCTCCATTATATCTGAGTTTGACTGTTCTTGTGACTGTAGAGCATGCGTGGTAGTGGATGACCGGCTATTTGTCATAGGTGGTCAAGAAGGTGATTTCATGGCTAAACCAGGATCTCCCATCTTCAAATGCTCACGTCGTATGGAGGTAGGTATCCAATGGAATACCTGTTTAAGTGTATCATGAGGAGGTCTTGCTATTTTATGAACGCCGTGCGTGTCTTTTCCTTCACCTTGGTGGTTCAGGTGGTATTCAGTGATGTCTACATGCTGGATGAGGAAATGAAGTGGAAAGTTATGCCATCGATGCCAAAACCCGATTCCCATATTGAATTTGCTTGGAAAGTGGTTAACAACTCCATTGTAATCGTTGGAGGCACCACAGAGAAGCATCCTGAAACCAAGAAGATGGTTCTCGTGGGCGAAATCTTCCAGTTCAACCTGAATACATTGGTAAAAACCGCATGTCCTGCATGCTTAAAACCTCTATAGCCTGTTAATAAGTGTCAACAGTAGCTGATTTTTTTGTTTCTCTGCAGAAATGGTATGTGATTGGAAAGCTGCCATACCGTGTGAAGACTACGCTGGTTGGGTATTGGGATGGGCAGTTATACTTCACCTCGGGGCAACGAGACAAAGGTCCTGATGATCCCGCACCACGCAAGGTAATGGCAGAGATGTGGAGAACCAAGCTGATACTGAATACATGACCAGGAGAAGAGAGAAACAATCAATTTCTCCCTTTAGTAATGCAAAGTCACAACATTCTTTTTAAGTTCATATTCTTTGAGCCTTAATTAGTCATCCCACTACACAAACAAATGCTATAATCTATCTTCTGTGTTGATGGGGCATTTGTATAATTGTAACCTAAAAACACAAGTTATGTAGAAAAGTTCAACTTTCAACACGTATCTTTGCGTGCTTTCATCTTCTGTTTCTCCTTAATCCCATAACATTCTCTCTTCTCAAAAGTATGTAATTGGAAATCAGTTTTAGCAAGTCTCAATTTTTGCAATTACAAACTTTTAAAAACGTCATGTACAGTATTTTTTGTTTTCCTTATTAAAGAGTGTTTGAGATTGGTTATCAAAGATTTGAGGGTCGTACGTAGAAGATGAAAGCAATGGATACATGGAGTGATGGGAAAGCAATGGAAAACGATAAGAGAAGTGAAAATTCCAATCTCCTAGTGGAGGCCCACAAGCCCAAAGTAGAGCTGAATTTGGGACGAAGCCCACAATAGAAACATGTGACGTGCAGCACAGAGCAACCGATTTTATTCTCTCCTTCATTTTAGGTAACGATGATAAATACCGATTACAAAATCTCGAAAATAACTATCTAAATTACACTAAAAATACAAAAAAGTAAAAAGTAAAAACTATTAAAGTAGGTTATATATTTTGCTTATCAATTATAGAAGTGGTTGTCCATATATCGCAATATCTTTCCTAATGATTTTTTTGTTGGGTTTGAATTGGTCTTAGCTTGTTTCTTAATAAACTCCTATGTATACGGAGTCAATAGCCTGACCGAGTATTAAGCTTCTGTTAGTAGTAGTTCCTATTTATTTGCTCCAAGTAATTGTAGAAGACATGGTCTTCATCTCTCGGCTATATATAGCCTTTCATTCTGTGCTAATAAAGGTATCGAACTATTCAGTTTCTTGAGTGTTTTGCTTCTGAGATCAACAAATTTGGTATCAGAGCGTGGTTTGAGAAAAAGGGAAACAATAGTGAGAAAGAGATGGTAGACTCAAGCAATTTTGCTCAAGCGAGTATACCAAGATTCGATGGTGATTATGATCACTGGAGTCTTCTCATGGAGAATTTGCTGAGATCCAAAGAGTACTTTGGTGTGGTGAAAGATGGAGTAGGAGAACCAGTCAGTGAGGAGGCACTGACCGATGTGCAGAAGAAGACTCTTGCTGAGGCAAGGTTGAAGGATCTGAAAGCCAAGAATTATCTCTTCAGTTCAATTGACAAATCCATTCTCAAGACGATTACCTTGAAGGAGACTTCAAAACAACTGTGGGACTCAATGAAGATAAAGTATCAAGGTAATGCAAGAGTACAGAGGGCTCAATTGCAATCACTAAGAAGAAGTTTTGAGCTGTTGGAGATGAAGAATGGAGAAACCATATCTGATTACTTCACCAGAGTCATGGTGGTGGCCAATGATATGAGAAACTGTGGAGATGATATGCAAGATATCAAGATCGTGGAGAAAATTCTAAGGACTCTGACAGAGAACTTCAACTACATCGTGTGTTCGATTGAGGAGTCCAAAGACATTGATAGCATCTCAGTTGACACACTTCAGAGCTCATTGATTGTCCATGAATCAAAGATGAGAAAACCGAGCAATGGTGGAGAAGAACAAGTGCTGAAAGTCAGCTATGATGATCGAGGTGGAAGAGGTAGAGGAAGAACTGGACAAGGAAGAGGAAGAGGAAGGTCCTTCAACAAAGAAACAATTGAGTGCTTCAAGTGTCACAGACTTGGACATTTTTCATATGAATGTCCAAGTCGGAATGGTAAAGCAAACTACGCGGAGGTAGATGAGGAAGATGTATTGTTGATGGCTTTTGCCACAAATGATGAAGAAAATGAAGGAGTCTGGTTCCTTGATTCAGGATGTATCAATCATATGTGTGGACACAAGTCATGGTTCTCTACTCTTGATGAAAGTTTTCGTCATTCAGTGAAGTTGGGAAACAATTCTTCCATCTCAGTAATGGGAAAAGGAAGTGTGAGCCTACGAGTGGATGGAAGATCATACACAGTTACAGATGTCTATTTTGTACCGGAGCTAACAAGCAATTTGGTTAGTGTGGGGCAGCTTGTTGAGAAGGGATGTGAGGTCTTGATGAAGCAAGGGATGTGCAAGGTGTTTCATCCTGACCTAGGCTTGACTATGCAATCAAAGCTCATGACAAACAAGCTGTTCAAGATCATAGCAAGCAGGAATGAAAAACCAGTGTGCAATCAAGTCACTGAGCCAGAAGAAACTCAGCTTTGGCATAGAAGGTATGGACATCTTAATTACAAAGGCTTGAGAACATTGCTATATCAGAATATGGTGAAAGGGATGCCACAGTTGAAGAAGACAGAGGAGCCTGGAAGATGTGTAAGCTGTTTGGTGGGAAAACAACACAGGGAGAGTGTTCCAAAGAAGAGCATGTGGCATGCATCAAGGAGATTGCAGTTGGTTCACTCGGATCTCTGTGGTCCAATCTCTCTAGCCTCAAGTAGTGGCAGAATATACATCCTTACGTTCATTGATGATCACAGCAAAAAGGTTTGGATCTATCTCCTGGCTTGCAAATCAGAGACTTTTGATCATTTCAAAAAATTCAAAAGTTAGGTGGAGAGAGAGACTGGAGAAGCACTGGTTTGTCTGAGAACAGATAGAGGAGGTGAATATCTTTCCACTTAGTTCAAGAGCTACTGTGAGGAGAAGGGGATCACTAGACAACTAACAAATGCTTTCACCCCACAGCAAAATGGAGTAGCAGAGCGTAAGAATCGTACAATCATGGAGATGGTGCGATGCATTCTAAATGATAAGAAGGTTCCTAAAAAGTTCTGGCCTGAAGCTGCGAAATGGGCTGTTCATGTTCTAAATCGAAGTCCCACCTCTGCTTTGAAGGAGAAGACACCAGAAGAGATGTGGAGTGGAGTCAAACCAAAGGTGGACTATTTTAGGGTGTTTGGCTGCTTGGGACATGTCCATGTTCCAGAGCAAAGGAGAAGGAAGTTGGATGATAAAAGCACCATATGTGTGCTGCTTGGAGTGAGCAATGAGTCAAAGGGCTATCGGCTGTACAATCCTGCCACAAACAAGGTTGTAACAAGCAAGGATGTTGTTTTTGAGGAAGAAAAAGGCTGGAACTGGGAAGAAAGAGAAAGAAGAATTGATGAGGAACTACTGATATTGGAAGAGAATGATGAAGAAGTCAACAGAGAGGAGTTACATGTAACTCCAATTCAAGAGGTTCATCAACCAGAGGGTGAGGTTCCAGAGACAGAGAGTCCTCAAAAAAGTAATCCGCAACCTGCAGAATCTGCTAGATCTCGAAGACCACCATCATACTTGAGAGAGTATGAGACTGGAGAATTCTTGTCTGAAGAAGAAGAAGACACTGCAGATTTTGCTATGTTTGCCTCCAGTGAGGATCCAGTCACATTTGAAGAGGCTAAAGGAGATGATAAATGGGTAATTGCTATGGACACTAAGCTAGAGTCCATAGAGAGAAATGGAACATGGTTTCTCACTGAGTTACCAAAGGGAGCTAAGAAGATAGGTGTGAAGTGGGTGTACAAGAAAAAGCTAAACAAAAGAGGAGAGGTTGACAAATACAAAGCTAGACTTGTTGCAAAGGGCTATGCTCAACAACAAGGTGTAGACTATAATGAAGTCTTTGCTCCGGTTGCAAGGTGGGATACTATAAGAATGATTCTGGCTTTGGCAGCTCAAAAAGATTGGTGTGTGTATCAGTTAGATGTAAAAAGTGCATTTTTACATGGTGAGTTGTTCGAAGATGTCTATGTGGAGCAGCCGTTGGGTTATGTCAGAAAGAAAGAAGAGCATAAGGTCTACAAGCTCACAAAGGCTTTATATGGTTTGAAGCAGGCGCCTCGGGCTTGGTACAGCAAAATTGAGGCATACTTCTCAAAGGAGGGCTTCCAAAAATGTGAATATGAGCACACACTGTTTGTAAAAACAGAGGAAGGTAACAAAATTTTAATTGTTAGCCTATATGTGGATGATTTGATCTTTACTGGAAATGATGAGAGCTTGTTAGAAGGGTTCAAGTTGTCCATGAAGAAAGAGTTTGACATGACAGACCTGGGGAAGATGAAGTATTTCTTAGGTGTTGAAGTGATACAAGATAGAGATGGGATATTCATCCACCAAAGGAAATATGCAGGAGAGATCTTGGAAAGATTCAATATGTTGAATGGAAATGAGGTGAAAAATCCAATTGTGCCAGGAACAAGATTATCAAAGGAAGGAGATGGAAACAGGGTGGATTCGACATTGTACAAGCAGCTCATTGGGAGTCTAATGTACATCACATCAACCAGGCCAGATATGATGTATACTGTGTGCTTGTTGGCTAGGTACATGGCAGATCCCTATGAGAAACATATGCAAACTGCAAGAAGGTTACTTCGTTACTTGAAAGGTACACTTGGCTTTGGTGTCTTTTACAAGAGGGGAAATGTTGGTGAACTAACTGTCTACACAGACAGTGACTATGCAAGTGATATTGATGATAGAAGGAGTACTAGTGGTTATGCATTTTTGCTAAGTGGTGGAGCTGTGGCATGGGCGTCAAAGAAGCAGCCAGTGGTGACATCTGCTTACTGTGCGTGTCAATGCGTTTGGATGAGGAGGATCTTAGAAGAGTTTGGATTGAAGCAGTTAAGAAGCACCACAATCATGTGTGATAATAGCTCAGCTATTAAGTTATCAAGGAATCCAGTTCTTCATGGTCGCAGCAAACACATTGATGTCAAGTTTCATTTTCTAAGAGATCTCACCAAGGAGGGAGTTGTGAAGTTGGTTCACTGTGGGACAAGTGAACAAGTTGCAGATATCCTAACTAAGCCATTGCGTTTGGAGGTCTTTTTACATCTAAGAGAGAAGCTTGGAGTGTGCGAGAAGGTAAACTGAATATTACCATTCTCAGTTTAGGAGAGACATTGTTGGGTTTGAATTGGTCTTAGCTTGTTTCTTAATAAACTCCTATGTATACGGAGTCAATAGCCTGACCGAGTATTAAGCTTCTGTTAGTAGTAGTTCCTATTTATTTGCTTCAAGTAATTGTAGAAGACATGGTCTTCATCTCTCGGCTATATATGGCCTTTCATTTCGTGCTAATAAAGGTATCGAACTATTCAGTTTCTTGAGTGTTTTGCTTCTGAGATCAACATTTTTGGCTAGGGTGTATTCTCTCACGTTTCTTTCAAAAGCCTATATATACGATTGAAATTTATTGACAAAGATTTCTGAAAACAGTCATGATGATGAAGATGAGTTCAATTTTCTTTAACAAGAAAAGAAAAGTTATGATGAAGACGAGAAAGTTAAAAAAAAGAAAGAAGAAGAGAAACACAGTAGATCTTCCGGAGAATTTGGTAGTGGAGATACTCTCTAGGGTTCCTGAGGCTTCTCTAGCACGTATCCGATCCACAAGCAAAGGATGGAACGCTCTAATGAAAAATGATGGAAGACTTGATAAGAAGAAGTCTCTGATTATCATGTTGATTGATTTTAGGGTTTATTTAGCTAGCATTGATCTCCGTGGAAGTCACGACGACCTTGTTAAGGTAACAAGTCAATTTAACCTCAAAGATCCTCTTTCTAATTCTTCGGACGAAGAAGTTGATATACGAGAGGTCTTTCACTGCGACGGCTTATTGCTATGCACCACCGAGGACAATAGACTTGTGGTTTGGAATCCGTGTTCAGGTGAAACCAGTTGGATCCAACCTAGAAATTCCTACAAGGTATCCGATATCTACGCTCTCGGTAAATCCTCATGCAACGAGTACAAAATTTTGAGGGTGGATCATCATGGACCTGGTTTTATGGACCCATGCCTAGTTGAGTACGAAATCTATGACTTTACCTCTAATTCGTGGAGGGATGTTGGTGAGACTAGCTAGAGACTGGTCCATTCCAGGGTTTTGGCGGCGTTGTGGCACGTCTGTGAATGGAAATACTTACTGCAACAGAGAGATTTGGACGTGTGTCTTTTCCGCCTGATCTTTCTTATAACGCTTTTGCTTTACCAGTGACTAAAGAAGAGCAAAAACTTTGTCTGTTAGCTACTCGTGACAGGAGGGTACTCGATATGGATGGCAACTAAGATTGATCAGAGTACCGGAGCCGCATCGTGGAGAAAGTTCCGGAACGAGCTTATCACGACCAGTTTTTTATGTTTTGTAGTGGGATGAAGTTCCGGAACGAGCTTATCACGGATAAAGTTTTAGTGTGTTGCAATAATAAGCATGGGAACTCTAACAGCTTCTTACGCATTGTGGGAGGGGATGAAGACATACAAGTGAATCATCATGATGCACGATCTGCATGCTCACTTCTCGTCAGTTATGTTCCAACTTTGGTTCAAATCCAACAAGCTTCTTTGGGTGTAGGGGCAAGGAAAGCACCAAGCGCATGACGTGTAATTGTCACACTATTTTATGCATTATCTATCCGAGTCTTGATATTTGATAAGATGTACGTCTTGCTACTCTATAATTTGTTCCCAAACGATTCTATTTTTTTTTCCTCTGCGAGTGGAATAATATTTGGTTATTTCCTTATTAAACGAAGAACATGCTCCACCATGAAATCCCCAATTATTCGATAAAAGCATAAGAAAGGTAAAGTGCATTATTTAATCTTCTTTCTGCCAATCTCTAACCGCCAACTCTCAGCTACTTTTTTCTCACTGGTCTAGCTCAGCAGTCGATAGGTCCTAGCTCAGCTCCTCTCTTCTTACGGATATAAGCACGTAATGGCTTATCACAAGGAAAGTACCAGAAGCTAGTGATTTGTGATTGTCACACTAATTACAACTCTTAATATTTTATAAGATGTATATCTTGCTACTCTTTAATTTGTTCCCAAACAATTCCAGTTTATATCCTATGCGAGTGGAACACGACACCACCACCATTTTAACACAAACAAAATGTAAGAGGGGCTGCTTCATTCAAACATTAGTTCAACACTAGCAATCCTGTAATTATGTTCAATCATCTCCCTCCTTACCTTATATGTAGCTTTCCTCTGTGTATATGTATATTTCCTTACCTTGTATGTAGCTTCCTCTGTGTATATAAACAGAGCTTCTCTAATCAATAATATATGATTTCACAAACCTAATATACACCACCACCATTATGATATTCTAGACTTCTAGTTCCGTAGAGGCCAAGAAACAATATTCACCATGAAAAGCTCTGCCTCAAACTCGAGCCGGGCTAAGCAAAGCCTGGTGGAACATTATTTTGGCCCCCAAATTCTTAAAAGTCAATATATACAAATCATCTTGTTCTAATCTGTATACTTTTGTTAATTGTTAAAAAATTAAATAAAAATCATTTTATTCAATGGTTTGTGATCCCATAATCTAAGGACTGTTCTGCCTCAAACGTAAGGTCATTGCAGAGATGTGGAGAAACAAATTGAATAAAGCCAAACAATCATCAATCTCCCTTTGGTAATGCAAAGTCACAACATTCTTTTCAAATTCATATTCTTTGAGTAAGCTTACTCATCCCACTACACAAACAATTTTGATGAGGAATTTATATTTTAGTGTGTAAACACAAGTGATTTATAATTGCCACACTAATTTATGCATTATCTATCCAACTCTTGATATTTTATGAGATGTACGTCTTGCTAATTTTTTCTCAAACAATTCCACTTTATATCCTATGGGAGAGGAGCTATGTTGGTTTTCTTTTGTTAAATGAGCATAAATATTTTCTTGATCGTCAAAATTCTTCTGGTTTATTTTATATTTACACCAGTGACACTTAAGCATGTGAGTGATCCTAAAGGCTTGGAGGAACGAGTGTGTCACCTTAGCTTTTGTTTCAGGTTGAGCTTCGTGTCCATTTGATATGGTTATAGAGGATGATGATATTTTCTGGGTAGATTCTGGTCCCATCCACAGTTTATCGATATGAGTGTTTGAGATTGGTTCTCAAAGATTTGGGGATCGTAGAAGATAAAAGCAATAGATACATGAAGTGATGGGAGACCCTCACAGACCCATATAAGCCCACAATAGAGGCATGTGACGTGCAGCACAGAGCAACCGATTTAGATATCTCCTTCATTTTAGGTAACGATGTGAAATATTACACTAAAAATACAAAAAAGTTAAAAAGTAAAAACTATTAAGGTAGGTTTATATATTTATGCTTATCAATTATAGAAGTTATCCATATTTTCACGGTATTTTTCCTAATTATTTTTTCCTAGGTATTGTCATGTTTCTTTCAAAACCAAATATATACTAATACTATTGAAATTCATTGACAAGGATTTCTAAAAACAGTTATGATGAATATGAGTTCATCAATTTTCTTTAACAAAAAATAAAAAAGTTATGATGAAGACGATTTGGAAGTGGAGATACTCTCTAGGGTTCCGGCGGCTTCTATGGGTCGGGAACAGACGTTGACACTGTAGGGGGCGAATGTAGCAAACCTGATCTGCCTGTGATGCTAGGACAAACGGATCATACTTCTCGAGATTCCTTCCAGAATGAACCCATGTAACACCAAATTCGTCATGTCGTACTCCATAGCCGTCTTCTGGGTTATACCAATCGCAATTAAATGCAATGAACCTTAAGTCTAATATGCCTGGGAAATGGACTTCCAATATCTCACGAAGTACGCCGTAGTAAACCATGTCACTTGATTGCGATGAAACACCCGAATTAATTGTTGATCTGGTACTTCCTTCTTGAAACACCTTAAACTTATATCCACGTGTAAAATATGCCGGGTACGAATGTGCAACATATAGGGGGGGGGGTTTAGCAACTCTTCGAACCATGTGGGAAATGTATGTCCTCTAGTCATCATGTCCTGAACCTGTGGTCATTGCATGAGTGAAAAACTTGTATACATAATAAGGAAGATATGAAAATGAATTCATTAACTTACATAAGAACTAATCCATCCCGCGAACTCATTTTCCTTAAGCTCTTCAATTTGGTCCTCTGTTATTGTAGGGTATTTGTGCCGTTGTATAGCTTTGTAAATCCTGATGTCATTAACCATTGTAAAAAAATTATATACTAAAAAAAAATGTATATATCCAAAGATTGAAGTTAAATACCTCTCGTACTCCACGACTTCTTCACAATTTGTAAGGATATACAAGTGTAGATGACCTCGTTCCTCCTGTGTAAGCCTTCTCTTACGGCTTCTTCCACTAAGACGTCCAATTTGGGCGAATTCATTTGGGACATTAGCAGAGTAAGTTGGGGCTACGCCACCATCATCATTTCTCATGGGTTTGCGACTCTTTGCTTGCCTTTCAGGTGGGAAGTAAAATCTGGCAAAGTTAGCACTTTCTTCATTGATGTTTTGCGCAACGATAGAACCCTCGACTCTGCTCAAATTCTTCACCTTCTTCTTTAGATGGAACATATACCGCTCAAATGGATACATCCATCGGTAATGAACAGGCCCACCAAGTGCTGTTTCCCGAGGGAGATGAATCGGGAGATGCTCCATAACATCAAAGAAGGACGGTGGAAATATTTTCTCTAAATTGCAAAGGATCTCGGGTATCTTCTCTTCCAAATTCTGAATACCTTCTTCTGTAAGTGTTCTAGAACTTAAATCCCGAAAGAACGAAGCAATCCCTGCAATATAAAAAATCTATGTTATCAAATGAATTGCAAAGATTAAAGAACATGGACATAATAAGACAGAACATACAAAAGAAATAGAGAATATACCTGCGATAGCTATGTGTACTTGTCGGGGTAAAAGTCCTCGAAAAGCGAATGGCAGGAGGCGTTGCATAACAACATGACAATCATGACTCTTCATCCCTGTGAATTTGCCTTCTCTTTTATCAACACAATGCCGCAAATTTGACACGTATCCATCCGGAAATTTTACGCTGTTTAATATCCACTCGAAGAACTCTTGTTTTGCAAGCCTGTCCAACCGGAAAGCAGGGATCGGAGCTTTCCCTTGGGAATTAACGTGAAGCTGCGTTCGAGAACAGTGCTCCTTAAGGCCCAACCTCGACTTCAAATTGTCCTTCGTCTTTTTTTGCACATTGAGGATGGTGTTCATGATGTTATCGAAAACATTCTTCTCAATGTGCATAACATCCAAATTATGCCTCAGAAGATGATCCTTCCAATAAGGCAAATCCCAAAAGATACTATGTTTCTGCCAGTTGTGGTACTCTCCAGCACCATCTACACGGACATGTCCATTACCACCACATTCAACAGTCCGATCCGCTCCAAAATCTCGTAACTGATCCAACATAAACTGCCCACCTAACACAGGCGGTGGAGCATGTAAAACTTTTACATCCTTCCTGAACAAAGTGGTGCTCTGCCGATAGGGATGGTCATGGGGAGAAACCGTCGATGGCAATCAAACCAACACGTCTTCCTTCCGTGCTTCAACTGGAATGCATCAGTGCTTTCTCCACAGGACGGACACGCCAATTTCCCATGCGTTGACCAACCGGAAAGCATCCCGTAGGCCGGGAAGTCGCTTATCGTCCACATTAAAACTGCATGCATATCAAAATTCTCCTTCAGTGAGACATCCCACGTCTCAACGCCGTGGTGCCATAACATCTGCAACTCCTCGATCAATGGCTGTAGGAAAATATCAAGTGATTTCTTAGGATGGGATGGCCTGGGGACTAGAATACTCAGGAATAAAAACTCTCTCTTCATGCAAAGAGATGGCGGCAAATTGTAAGGTGTCACAATTACAGGCCATAGTGAATATTGCCTCCCATGCTTCCCAAAAGGGTTGAAGCCATCAGTGCTCAATCCGAGGTATACATTCCTTCGTTCTGCCGCAAACGTGGGATAGACTGAATTAAAATGTTTCCACGCTTCTGCATCTGATGGATGCCCTATTTTTCCTTCCCTTCTATACTCTGCATGCCATCTCATTGCGGTCGCAGTTCGCTCAGATTGGTATAACCGCTTTAACCTTGCTGTCAATGGTAAGTACCACATCCGCTTAAATGGGACTGGAACTCTTCCTCCTGTATCCTTATACCTAGGATGACCGCAAAATTGGCAAGACAGAAGGCCCTCGGTCGCTTTCCAATACAACATGCAGTTCTCCTCGCAAATGTCTATCATCTGAAATGGCAAACCAAGACCAGCAACCAATTTTTGTATCTCATAGTACGAAGCTGGTGCAAGGTTATCCTGCGGCAAAAGACCTTTAACGAAATCCGCAATCACATCCACAACCTCCTCGCTCAGATTGTAATTCGACTTAATGGTCATTAACTTAGTCGCAGTTGACAAAGGAGAATCACCCTCTCTACAACCTTCGTATAACGGCTGTTTCGCTGCATCCAACATATCAAAAAATCTTCTATCATCTAAATTAGGCACATGTACCCTTTCAACATCCTCCCCGAATACCCTTTCAACATCCTCTCCGAATCCTGATAAATTTTCCTGAAATGCATCATTGACCATCTACACCATACCTATGCTAGGAGGTTCCGTTGCCGTTTCTTCTATCATATCAGTTGCATAAGATTCACTACAACTACCATAATCTACCATTTCCTCTGTTTCTCCATGTGAATACCAAATTTTGTAACCCGGCATAAATCCATGATTATACAAATGCCCATATACACTTTTATACGTTCATCTCCTACGATTCAAACAATCCGTACAAGGACAAGGAAATTTACCATTTCGAGTGGCTTGCGGATTTTGCCCAACAAATTCCATAAATTCCTTAATCCCAGCCTCATACTCCTCTGTTACCAATCCGCTCGCTTGATCTCGCATCGGCTTGTCCATCCACGATCGAAAATAATTAAACGGATTTGAAGAAGAACACATTTTACTCTCTCTCTTTTTTATAAAATGGTGTTGCATAAGAATGAATGAATGGAAGAAGATGTCTGATGTAGGATATATACCTAAAAAACCGACGGATTTCCGACGGATATTTAAATTTCAAACGGATCTATTAAAAGGCTATTTTGAAATTACGATCCGTCGGAAATCCGTCGAAAATAAACCGACGGATTTCCGACGGATTTCCGACGGATGTTTAAATTTCAAACGGATCTATTAAAAGGCTATTTTTAAATTACGATCCGTCGGAAATCCGTCGGAAATAAACCGACGAATTTCCGACGGATGTTTAAATTTCATGAAATTACGATCCGTCGGAAATCCGTCGGTTTATTTCCGACGGATTTCCGACGGATGTTTAAATTTCAAACGGATCTATTAAAAGTCTATTTTTAAATTACGATCCGTCGGAAATAAACCGACGGATTTCCGACGGATGTTTAAATCTTACTAACCATCGGAAAGCCGTCGGATATCCATCGGAATTTCCTACGGATTTTTTGCGGTCGGTAATCCGTCGGTTTTTCCGACGGATATCCTACGGTATTTGATTTGTCGAAAACTCGTCGGAAATACGTCGGAAAATTACCGACGGATTCCATCCGTCGGAAATTCCATCGGATTTTGTCTTGTTTTCTTGTAGTGAAAGGATGTAACGCTCTGATCAAAGATTGGAGATTTGCGAAGAAGCACTCTGCTAATGCTCCAAGGCAGTCGTCTCTGGTTATCATGTTGATTGATTTTAGGGTTTATTTAGCTAGCATTGATCTCCGTGGAATCCACGGAAACGTTGTAAAGGTAACAAGTCAATTTAGCCTCAAAGATCCTCTTTCTAATGCTTCGGAACAAGAAGTCCATATACACGACGTCTTTCACTGCGACGGCTTATTGCTATGCACCACCAGCGACAACAGACTGGTGGTTTGGAATCCGTGTTCAAGGGAAACCAGTTGGATCCAACCTAGAAATTCATACAAGAAACTCGATTACTATGCTCTCGGTAAATCCTCATGCAACGAGTACAAAATCTTGAGGGTGGATCAACATAGGCATGGTTTTACGTACCCATGCCTAGTTGAGTACGAAATCTATGACTTTACCTCTAATTCGTGGAGGGGTGTTGGTAAGACTAGAGACTGGGCCATTCCACGGATTAGGAGTCGTGGCACGTATGTGAATGGAAATACTTACTAGATTGTTTGTAGAAGACTCGCCAAGGAGGGATTTCTTACTAAGTTTTGATTTTTCAACAGAAAGATTTGGAAGTGTGTCTCTTCCGGGTGATCATCTTTCTTATCTTGTTTTTTCTTTATCAGTGACTAGAGAAGAGCAACAACTTTGTATGTTAGCTACTCGTGATGACAGGAAGGTATTCGACATAGATGTATGGGTGGCAACTAAGATTGATCAGAGTACCGGAGCCACGTCATGGAGCAAGTTGCTAACAGTGGAACGAGACCTATACAAAGAGCATTTTATGTTTTGTAATGGGATGAATTTCTTGGCCGACAGGGAGAATAAAGTTTTAGTGATTCGCGGTAAACATGGGCTCTCTAACAGATTCTTACACATTGTGGGAGAGGATAAATACATACAAGTGGATGATCATGATGCAGAATCTAAATGCTCACTTCTCGTCAGCTATGTTCCAACTTTGGTTCAAATCCAACAAGAAGGTTTCTTTGGGGTAGGCGCAAGGAAAGCACCAAGCACGTGACTTGTAATTGTCACACTATTTTATGCATTATCTAATCCAATTCTCATGATATTTGATATCTTGCTACTTTATACAGTTTATATCCTATTCGAGTGGAAAAATGTTTGTTTTTGTTTTTTTTTTTGGTTTTGTCTAACGAGAACATATTATATTCTTGATCATAAAAATACTTCTGGTCTTGGTGTTCACATAACGAAACCAGAAGTATTTTTATGAGTGTCGCCGAGTGACCAACCCTCGGCAACGACGAACTTTCCGCCAAGTCCTGAAAATCATAGAATATCTGTATCCATCGTTCATAATGCTCTTGAATATCCAAGAGCCAAACATCATCAAGCGCATCATATCCCAATCCTCTTCCTCCAAACAGAACCACTTGGTTTTCTCTTATGTAGGTCAGAGTATGTCCGGACCGAGGTGGTGGTAAGGCATTAGACACCACCTCGTGCCATGTCCCGGAGTTCAGATCCGCAGAAAGTTTAAGAATCCATGTCTCCCTGAGTCTAACTCCAGTCAAACCGATTCCTCCTTGCACAACCATCTTCTTCTCTGCAATGCAAGAAGCAGCATGAGAACCACGAGGAGGCTGTCGGAGCAAGCCAGTGTCCGGAATCTCTTGCAGCTCGTGGATTGAATCTACGGGGAGAAGAAGCAAGACGGTGAGGAGATGGTCATCGGCAAAGTTCATTATCGGTGCCGGCGGCGGAGGAAGTGATCTCCGCCATCGGTGAGGATTGTCGGTGGGATTATTGTCACGATTTCGGTTTCATCTACAGTGATGAGTCATCTCTACGCTTGTCATGGAGCGAGAAGACTGTAAAAACCCATCCTTTCGGCATTTTTTTCAATTTTGACAAAGTCATCATGTAAAGTGTAACGATAACAAACCGATTTGGTAGTTTCAAACTTTTAGAAATATCAGTAACGCCCAAATGTTTATTAAGAACTCAGATTTCAATCCCATATTTCAAGATTGACGTTTTTTACCCCCAATTTTGCTACTCTACAAAAGGAGGGCAAAACATACTACAAAATTTTCAGCTCGTCAAAAAGAAGAAAAGAGGAACCAAACAACATTTTATAGCTCCTACTATTTTTAAAGATCCCTCTAGAGAAAAGGGGATTTGTCATTTCTGCATATTCCAGGATCTTGGTCATTTCTGGAAATAGTTAAGCTTGACCTTTTCTATCACTTTCCATAGTGCAGATTTAGCTTCTTCTAGCGTTTCAACACCATGACCTTCCTCAAATGCTAGTCTTTGTATGTTGAACTGCGAAATCAAACAATTGAACACATAGAAAAGAAAAGCTGAGAGGCACTGTGTATGATCATGAAGGTGTTTACATCAAATGGAAAAAAACCTGTTAGTACATGTTATTTTACCTGAGCACCTTGACGAACCCGTACATCTATCCCTTTGCTATCTATAGAGATGAGAGCTGCGTCGTCTACCTCTGATTCCTTAGACAGTAGCTCTCTAAGCGGCTTCGAGAAGATGGCATTTAGTTCCTATCACAAGTTTAAAAGGGAAAAGTAAGAGCCTGCTTCAATTTACCAAAGGACAAGAGTGGAAGGGTAAGTTTATTGGAGTGTATCTAAAGCGACTGAGAGGGATTTGATTAAACCACCTTGAGGTTCTGCTCACCGCCGTCAACAGCAATCTTATCTGGCTGTAAAGCCTCATACTCTTTGACATCAACCCAAGCGACAGTGCCAAAGCCTCCGATGAAATATATATCACTGCCAATAGTCACATTGAGTATGGAGTAGATAACAAGTAGAGTAAGAGACAAACAATCATCCTACATGTATTGGTAACTTAGGAGGCACAAGTTTGGGAACAAACCTTATGTTTTGCATTCTAAAATAGTGAAAGTTTCCCCACTGCTCGGAAGGCCCGTGCTGGTGCTTTGCAATATATTGCTTATGAGCCCACTCCTACTAAGCCACAACCAGAGATATTACGATCGGAGATCCAGATGTTTTAGAAGGTGAGGTTCATGGATAGGCAACCCATAAATTGAAAAGGAGAAAAATAGCAATTAGTTAGACACCCACCTGTTCATCTTCTGACAGTGGGTACACATCACCAAATAATGTCACTCTTGCATTTGATAAGCCACTCCATCCGGGTATCTGCCAGCCAAATCCCCGGTTACAAAACAAAAAGGGAAAATCGTTTGCTTTTATAGTTTCAACACAATAACCAATGTTACCTGGACAACGAGGCTGCATCTAGGTTCAGCCAAGAGATTTCGTGTATGGATGGCCAACGGTGAAAATAAAAATATTGGATCTGGAAACAAAAAGTAAAAGCCATTCAAGAAATGTGCATCTATTATCTTCAGCCAGCAGACTCAACACATTAAAAATGTACTATTTTAATTTCAGCATTGCCTTCAATACTATCCAGACCCCAGAAAAATCCTACATTTAAGTCCATAAATAATGAGATTTAAGGGACAAGGGGGAAAAAAACAATTTGAGTTCACTTCCTCGTATTCATCTCCACAAAAATCCAAATCAAATTAAAGTTTTTACAGTGGGAGGAATTAGATACTTATGAACCAATTGTCCACCAACAAGTCATTAAAACGAAATTATGAAGAGCATACAAAGAAAGAAGTTGTAGAACTATGAGAAGTCAACAAACAAACAAAGATTCAGTGACTTACGCCCCATCCGATCAGGTGCAAAATCTACCAAAGAGCCAAACGGGTACCCTTCCCTGCGGTGGTGCATTTTAGACATCACTGTGCATAGATGAGCAAACCTAGCCTTGAATCGATAAAAAACAAAACAAGACCAGACAGATAAATAACTCGTCATCTTTCTCTTTGAAGTGAAAGGAACTATAGAACGATCTAAAGGACAAACTCTTTACCTGCTCCAGCAAGTTCCGTACAGCTAAAGCAGGCCGAGGTAACGCATGAGCTGATGTTGCATTTTGAACTCCACCAGATATTGGAGTTCTAAAGAGCCCGGCTCGATTTCCCCCACTATTCCCAGCACCCTGAGGAAGTGCAAGAGATGTCTCCACATCGATTATACTATGAGAAGTTTCGCCATTGCGATTACTCCCAAGCTTTTCCTTCACACAACATTAGAAGCTATTAATCTATATGCCAAAGCAACCATCCTAAGAATCATCTACTTCAAATCCATCTTTGCACCAATCTAAGATTCGATTCTATACAAACTCTGCACTAAAACCAATGTATTGTGTCCATAACTAGCTTATTGTAATCAAATATTGATTTTTTCATGATATGAATCACAAGACGAGAAAAGTACCTGTGACAGAGAGAAAATATCCCCAGGAAAAAAGCCAAACCCACTACTTTCCGCCATGCTATCTTCGCCTTCACTTGGTGACTCGTTGCGTAAGAGAGCCTGCATCCGAAGCCCATGACTTGATCCATCCTTGATTCTCAGCTTCGTGATTCGCTTGGCTGGCGAATTACACAGCCAACACGAAGACTGGGATGAAGCGGGGAGCGAAGATTTGAGGAGAGGCTTTGTCTCCGGTAAATTGGGGATGTATGCTGAAGTAAAGAGAGCTTCCATGGTAGATTCTACGGAGAGGAGAATACGATTTTTGCTTGAAGAGTCCGATCTTTCACTGTTGCAGATTCGTCAGAGAACTTTTATTGAAAGTAAAGCTTCGAAATTAGGACTTTTCCAGAGTAGGGTTTGAAACATATATAAAGGGTTTTTCTTTTTATTTCACTTTATTTTTGGCTTTTTGTGTATATAAGATAAAGATTGAAGGAATTATTTAGTTTTATTGATTTTTATTTCAAACAAGAATCAATGGTTTGATAGAAGCCTTTGGGCGAATGGTTACACCTTTCGGCTATACAAAATTATTACCAAATTTATTAATTCTTTTGGTTAAAAAAATTAGTAGGAAACACAAGCCTCATCTAACAAACAGATTATGATTTAGACTACATTAATTACTTGCTAAATCCAATTATATTTTATTAACAATAGTTATAGAAATAGTTTTTTTAAGCATGCTATAATGAAATTACTATAGGTAAATCATGATTAATTCTTTTACCATTTACATACGAGTTAGCTTATAACTACGGTCTAATGACAATATTTTTTGTTCTTTAACTCGCTTAAATGTTGGACTAACCCATAGTTTGCAACGGATTTGAAGATCAACTACGAATTGGATTTTTACTTCCCCACCAAAAATATTACGAGTAACGAAATTTCTAATAATCTCACGCGTTTCAAACCCATTTTAAACGTTGTAAAGAAAAATCAACACGTCGATGACACAAGCTTATACCACTAAACACTAGAAGCCTAGTTGCAATGCGGGACCCACGTCAATTTTTCTCAAACGTTGTCGTTTTCGGCCCATCCTTCCTCCGTGTTCACGCGCCACCGCCTAAGATGCATCGTCATTGCACGCACCAGTTTGGTTTCGACGGCTCGAATCATTCCAGCTGCAACTCCGGTTACGTCTTCCACCTTCTTCAGACTCGGCCACGTCATCGTATTCTTCCTCGAGTTCCTCCTAACGCCGAACCAAAACGCCGCCGCCAAAATCACTCTCTTCGTCTCCCTCGGCTTATCCATAGCCAAAGCGATAGACGCGTACGAAACGACTGCGTTTCTCAAATCCCCATTAAGCCCTAATTGATCGCACCAATTTACAAAAGTGCCATTCACAACGGCTTTCACTCGTTTTTCTCTCCCTCGCGGCGGCGCTCTGTTCACGGCAAGCGTCTTCTTCCTCGGCGTCGACGATAGCTCGGAGCTGGAGACACGATCAATAGACGAGCAGCAAGACGAGGCGGAAGACGAAGACGATGTAGAGCAGCAGCTTGTTCTCGGAGGCCAAGGCGAAAGAGGACCAGAGACGAAATCTCCGGTAAGGGATTTGCAATTAGGGCAGATGATACGGCGGAGATGGCGGGAGAAGAGGAAATTAGAGGCGTGGAACTTCCCGTCGCAGGATCGGCAGAGGAAAGCTGAGTCAGCGGAGCAGTGGAGATCGGCTTGTGCACCACACAGCTCACAGTATTTTTCCATGGCGATTAAAGTCTTGTCTCCGATCACTGGTAGAAATGAGGGAGAGAAAGAGAGAGATAATGGAATGATGAAGATGGGAAGAGAGATTTAAGGAAGATATGTTTTTATGATTGAAGGAGAGAAAAACGGTGGAGCTTTTATGGTTTTGTGTTCATGGTTGATGACACTGGTGGCTATTAAAAAAATTTTCTTTTTTTTCCCTTCTTGTCATAGAAAATTAAAATTGGAAATGAAAATGAATGGTGTTTGGAGAATGAGAGAGATGACGTGTCGAGAGGTTTTTGAAGCTTAGATCTGTGGTCATTTTTAAACCATGACACAGTGGCCGCCATGTTTCTTCTTCTTTCTTCTTTTGGTCTTGTAACGTGGAGATTAATAGTCAACACCAAAGTCTTTTCAGATACACACACTTGTGGTCATCTTTTTTGGGTTGCTTCCATTACATTTCTTCTGCATTATTTCACTCTTTTTACCTGACAAAAACATAAATACTTGGTTTCAAATCAAAGTAAGAGAAATAACATAAGAGATTTAAAATTGCAAATCTTTTTTTGTTTCCTCAGATAGATAAAAAACATAAAATTAATACTCAATTTATATCCTAAGGGTACAAAGCACAAGGTATAGCTATAAGTCCATAACTATGGCAAGCCTGTTTGGTTATTTGTCCCAAGTCCCAACTAATGCAACAAGTGTCTATCTTGAAATCTTTTCTAAAATGGTTCCTTGAATAAAAATAAACAAAGACCATAATTAAAAGGGTCTTTTGAATAGCCAAGCCAAATCCCATTACCCGTTTAAGAAATTTCCATACAATCCCTCCCAGTAGGATCACAATGCCGGTTCCAAGGATTCACACTGTGACCTCTCGAGCGAGCGAGCTTACTTATTTGTTATCCGACCAAACCGCCTCTGGCGTAATCTAATTGCCGGTTTGTGTTGCTGCACGCTGTTGGATTGTCCAAGATTTACTTTATCGTTCCAAGGCACAATCTTAAGTGGATGAGCTTCTGTGTTGAAAACCCACTCGTCCAAGGGAATAACCGTTGTGGGCGAGAAGAGGAGATAGAGATACTTGAGCGTCTCAGCAAGGAAGAAACTTTGCATCTTGTTGTCCTTAACGCCTGTATTAACCTGGAAATGGTAACAAGAATCTACCATCAGATTATACTTGATAACGCAGTTAGGGTTAATGCTATGGACAGTGGAATGGTATCATTCAATTCACTGCAGTTTTAACAATGAGTCTAAGGAGAACTTACATCCTTCAAACCGACATATCCAGACTCTATTCGTGACTTCTTCTCAAACGCTTCAAATATATTCCAGCCCCACTCTTGGTATGTCTTGTTGCCAGTTAACCGCCATAGGTAAAACAGTGATTCGACAGTTTCTGGTCTCAAGATGTTCCACGACGTTCCGACACTCATGTCCTGAATCATCATGTTTGTGGATTGTATACAAAACAACAAATATTCACGTAAAATAAACATTGCATTTCGAAAAGACAGGCAAATGACATACATTCCCAGAGTTGAAGAAATAATTCTCCCCAGCCAGTTTTGTTGGTGTTGATTGGTAAAAGTTATAACATGTCCATGCAAGCTGCAGATATGTGGGAAAATAGCAATAAAGGCTTAAGACAGAAAATTTGGGGAAATCTGAAACACCTATTGATATAGCTATGACCAAAGGTCATTCAAGCCTTAGCTTTACCTCTTCAGCAAGTGAGAGAAACTTTTTTGCTTCAGCAGGATCATTATACCCAGATGCTCCTAAAGCCAACATTCCAGGAGCAAAGCATGCCAACTCATCCATCTGAATGTAAATGAGAAAGAAACATGAGACTGGAAATGCCAGACAACGAAAATTTTCACGCATCACAATGGAAACAATGAACAGACGGTTATACCAATGTTAAAAAAAAAAAAAGAACAGACGGTTATACCTTATCGATCAAAGAATTTCCGTTCTTCTCACAGATATATGTAAACGAAGAAGGTGTTGATTTCTTAACCAAGCTTAGCAGACCATTCATTGATTTCTCCCACATATCTCTGATGCCAAGATTTCAAGCCATAACAGTATTAATTATTATTGTTTGGCTAAAAAATATGTCGAAAGTACAAGACCAGCAAAGAAAAGAAGAACATAGATATCAAGCAGAATGATATATGTGACGGCAGCTGGCTGCAATTGGCTGAGTTGAATTCAATCAGCTCTCAAATGTTCCTTTGATTTACATTTTACATTTGATTTATAAGACGTACATCTCAGTAGAAAAGAGTTAAACATACCTATAGTGTTTCACTGTTGAAGTTTTGTTCCCAAACACCCAAACTTTGAGCAAGTATTCGTAAAAGCTGTACACAAAATATTAGCCGTCATGTATCAAACCAAAGCAAAACCAGAAGGGATCAGACGACCAGCAATAAAAAATGCAATCAAGTTGAAAAACAAAACCTGTCTCCCATGGCACCAAATGTTATGGTAGAGTACGATGGATTAGCAGTATCGGGATTTATATAGATTGGAAGTAAACCATCAGCAGGGTAGTTCTTATTTAGTACTGAAATAACCTTTTCTACCTGAGACACGAGTTACAAACAGTTCAACCATTGAGTTGCAAATTATTTCTTACGGATTATGACAATATGTATACCTATTGCCAACTCCAATATCTAATCAGTATATAATACAAATATATAGAATAAGTTACGACCATTAAGAAAAAAATAGAATAAGCTAAGAAATAGGTATTCCCAGTAATTGATCAATATACATCCCTATTTTTCTGACAGGCAGATGGATATGTGGTAAGTCAACCATGCTATAAGTTTACGGAGAAATGCACCTTTTGCTGATATTTTGGGTCCCCCGTCCTCTGGGAAAGGGCAATAAACTCGAGCTGCTCAGTACCAGAATCTGCAAGAATACTCTCTCCCTAGTACAAGAAAGAAGTAAACAATCAACTAAACTGACAGGCCAAATGTAGTTGATAATATATCTAAACCAATCAGATGGGTGCGAACATTAGTTTGCTAGTGAAACAATATTAGTTAGTTAAGAAGCTTTATATTAGGCAGTACCCTCTAAGTCATTCCTTTAGAAACATGCTTGGGATCCTAGGTAAACCAGAGCCAAAAAAGAGAGAGCAGACAACAAATTCATCTTCTGTGACGGAGAAAGTGGCCACTATTTCTAGAAAGGTGCAGGCCCATGAAAATCGGCACGACAAGGGAAGAAAATAATAGATATCCACAAAGTAAGCATCCAATGCCTAACGTTTTGAAAAGATCGACAAGAAATAACAATGGCTTCCTTTCACAAAATAAATAAATAATGGCTTATACCAATGGTGATGAGAATATGAGCATTAAGTAATCTAGGACTTACCCCCGCCCATGTAGGATTGTGAGCATTTCCATGTCTCAAGTTGATAATATTATATGGTATTCCTGATTGAGTGTCCCATGCAGGCAATAATCTGTCTGCAATGTCCTTAGCCTTTTTAAGGAAAAGTTTATCTCCAGAAAGATCATACGCACTGAGAAGCCCTCCCACCACTCTGAAAGCCAACAAAGAGAAAAGATATAAGCGCAGATGCAACACTTCCATTCCACATATTCTGTTAACGCCTACCAACAAATAACCTAAACAAGATGACTCTTCTGACTACAGGTAAGAAAACAACATGGTAAACCTGTTAAATGCAACCTTATGGTTGTCTCAAACATACTGGCCGCATAATCCTTGTCGAAATCTAATGAGGTTGCAACCCATCTGCAAATGAAAGACAATAAGCAAATGAAGGCTGGAAAAGATGAACAGGCAAAGTTGGGAGTAGAACTTCAATTAATGGAGTAGATAAAAATTAGGTAGCTCAGAAACAGGATTGTTTATAGGAGCTTGCAGTTATAGCCAGAAAATTATAACAATTTCTATATCATCTTGAAACAGGCTACCTGTATGAGTTCTATTTTACAGTCAAAAGTGAACATTGCACAACAGATGCATTACATAAATTCAATAGCCTTTTCTATTTTATTTTGTCCACTTCTTCTTTAAATGAAAGAGGTTAGGAATCCAAGTGCTATGGATTGCAATAGTATGCCAATTTTGTTCTCAATACGATGGGACGAGCCTTTTTCAACTAGTCATGCCAGAAAGAGATCTTCCTAGAAAATGGGAGAGGATGGAAGAAGTCTACTCACTCTCTGGCTTTCTGAAACTGCTCATCTAGACCCATTATATAGAGTGTATCTAATGCATCTATCATAGTTGCTCCCAGGCCACCAAAGCTGTCAACGCCATCTTTTGTCTGGGGCTGATAACGCAAAAAGACAAAAAAAAAAAAAAAAAAAATAGCTTCACAGACATATATCTATTGCGTATCAGTGCAAGCAGAAAGTGTTCTCGTTTTAACCAGTTAAACAACACAATACTTGCAAGCCTCTGAAAAGTGTTGAAACTTAACATAATCTGATAGCATTGCAGCTAACCAAACAATTTCAAAAGAAGGGACCAAATTTGAAGATACAATTTTCATATGGTAGAACCTATTGTCACTAAAATAAACATAAACTGTACCTGAAGCTCATCTTGTCCCCAGGCATACTTTTCATATGAGCTCCAAGCATGAATCATTGCTTCTTTTACTCTCTGCATTCGCTGGGCATCAACTGGATTTTCCTGGACATCATCCTTCAAAGTCTTCACAGATACATCCTCTGTGATGCTTTTTACCTCTTCTAACTAGCAGAAAATAAAAAAAATTGAGATCATTATAAAAAGTCCTAAAATTTCTCAGGATCAAAAACAGCTCATAAGTTAATCGAAGTCTTGCAAAAACAAATACCGACATGCATAATGCCACAAAGGAAGCTTGCATGAATATAGAGAAGGACGATTGTGTATCAACTATCAAGACGATGCAAAAAAAGGGGAGAAGAGAAGAAAAGAAGTGTTTTGTGTATAATCAAAGGCTAGAGGGTGAAGAAATAGCTTACCATCAGCTGCAACCGCAAAACTTCTTCATTTAACTTGGAAACTTCAAACTGCAAGTCAGCATACAATTTAAACACATAAGTGCAAGCAAAATCCAACATAAGATACATTCACTTCCTTGGAACAGATAAATTAAATGCATCATCTTTCAATATCTATATGGTCTGGGGGGGGGTAGTTTATAATGTAGCAATTCAAAGAAAGACTCTACTTTGATCTAAGGATTGCATTTGGATTGCCTCAAAGTCACACCTTACCACTTACATCAAACTCGATTAGTGCCTATCAATTGAGCTATCTCTTAACACAAAAATTTCAGATTCAGAGGCTAATATCGAGATTCAATAGAGGAAAAAAGTACCTCGTAATCTCGGGAAAGAGTTTGACGATCCCAAACGACCATGGAAACAGAGACGAAGAGAATGAAAAGCAAAGCTAGACGCCTCGGCCTTCTGAGATAATAAGATGGGTTGAAATATTTCCATATCCCATGACCACTAACCACTTTACTCCTCGCCATCTCAATTCTCAACACCGACGATCAGATCTCGCAAAATCGATTCATATAGAAAAAAATCTCGGAAAATCGTATAATGGTGACAAATTTTCAAAAAAGAAGAAGAAATTGAGGAAGATCCGTAAAAATGAAGATCGAGAGGGAACGAATCTTGTTGAAAATCCGGTATGAATCAGTTGGGAAGAAGAAGAAATGATGAAATGGGTTTGTTTTGGATTTGGTTTCCTTAAAGAAGGAAAGAGAAAAACAAAAATGTTGGGAGAATAGTCTCTCGGGAAAAAAGATTGATTTTTTTTTTTTTTTTTTTTAAAGGTTCGATTTTTATTTTCTGTCTTCTCCGTCGTCTCTTTCTCTCTTGCTCTGTGTCTCTCAATCTCTCGCTCGCTCGTTTTTTGAAGCAATCAACCCTAAATTTCTAATCACAGTAGCTTCCGAGACGATGATGAAGAGAATCAGAGTAAATCTTCCGGAGGAATTGGTAGTGGAGATACTCTCTCTAGGGTTCCGACGGCTTCTCTGGCACGATTCCGATCAATATCCAAAGGATGTAACGCTCTGATCAAAGATTGGAGATTTGCGAAGAAGCACTCTGCTAATGCTCCAAGGCAGTCTCTGGTTATCATGTTGATTGATTTTAGGGTTTATCTAGTGAGCTTCGATCTCAATGGAATTCACAACAACAAGGTTGCTCCATCTCCAAAGGTAACAAGTCAATTTAGCCTCAGAGATCCTCTTTCTAGTGCTTCGGAACAAGTCGATATATGCAACGTCTTTCACTTCGACGGCTATTGCTATGCACCACCGAGGACAATAGCTATTGTTTGAAAATTATAGAATACTTTGAAAATTATAGAATACTTATTTGAAACTATTTTGTGAGCCAAACCATACGACGAGGCTCTATAATCCACACAAAACCGCCAGCTATTGTCTTTTTTCTTAACTAACAATACTGGACTGCAGAAGGGATTATGGCTTGACCTTATGACACCAGATTCCAGCATCTGTTTCACCATATGCTTCACCATTTTCTCCATCTCTTCTTTATGACAATGAGGGTACCTATAAGGTCTGACATTTATAGGACATGCCCATGTTTGCAAGTTAATAGCATGCTCTCTGCCCCTTAAAGGTGGTAAGCTGGTTGGTTCTGAAAAGACTTGTTCATACTCATTCAACAAACTTTCAATTGATGGATGAACTTCTGGTTTTGTACTCTTCATTCTCATTACTGAACATTCTACCTTCTCCCACTGTTCTCCTATGTCCATCTCCTTATTCTGTAATGTTTTAAGAGACATCTGCTTTGAATGAAGTGACGGATCACTACAAATTTTCACTGTCTTCCCCTTACAGAAAAACGTAAGCTCATGAGATTTCCAATCCATCTGACATTTTCCCAATGTTCTCATCCATTGTATTCCCAGTATAATGTATGCATTTCCCAATTCCAAGTTAATAAATCTGCTTCAAACTCCAATTCTTGTAACTTGAACTTCACTCCTCTACATGATCCCATTCCTTTCACAGGAATTCCTGTACCTAACAACACTTCATAGTTATTATAGTACTTAGGTTTCAGTTTGGTTTTCTTCACCACAGTTGGAGCCATAAAGTTATGTGTGGCTCCACTATCTAACATAACAACTATCTCGGTTTTGCCAATATAACCTCTGAGTTTTGTTGTTGTTGGTGAACTGATTCCTAAGAAGTAATTTAGTGATAACTCCATCAGCTCCTTCTGGTCTTCTTCCATCTCATCTCCTTTTACGGATTCTTCTCCATCCTCCTCTAACTCAATTTCACATCCATTAACAACCAGCATTACCCTTAACTCCTTGTTAACACATTCATGTCCCACAAAATATTTCTCATCACATTTAAAGCATAAGCATTTCCTCTTTTTCTCTTCATACTCAGCTGGAGTTAATCTCAATCTTGGCCTCTGTCCATTATAGTAAGAAGAAGAGTTGTGAGTTGTTCTTACTCCACAGTAGTATCATTAGTTCTTATACTTCCACCATTTGCTCTTCCCTTCCATCCCACACTCTTTTGTGATCGGTTATGAAAGTATGAGTGACTCTTCTGACCAATTATCTCCTGAACAAATGCTCCACTCACCATTCTTGACATGATACTTGCTTCCATTTCCAAAGCTGTCTCAGTCATTTTCGGTAAACCTTTTGGTTTCAACATTCTCAACAAAGTCTTCAATTCCGATTTTAATTCGTTTTTGAAGATGGACTCCAGACTTTCATCATCCAAATTATCAACTTGTGAAGACAAATCTTCAAAATCCTCCACAAACTCATCAATTGAACCCACTTGTTTCAATGCAAATAAACGTTTTGAAGGAGACAAATTCCTTGAAGCACCAAATCTTTTCAACAATTTCAACTTGAAAGCTTTCCAATCCTTAAACGGAAATTTTCTTGTTTCCCAATTGTACCATTTCGAGACTTTTCCTACCGGATTCATCAATACCGCTCCCAATTTTTCCTCTTCTTCATACTGACTAATCTTAAAGAATCTCTCCGCTTTAGCGATCCAACCATACACATCGTCACCATCACATATCGACATTTCTAAATTCTTCAACCAATTTTCTCTAGGTTTATTGTTAGAACTAACCACATGATTCGCTTTGTTACTACTATTCCGATTATGTTCCAGAGGAGAAACATGTACCTGATTTTGTTGAATCGGCGATGCGACTTTTTCTTCCCGTCGATCTTCCTTAGCTGCGGCTAGTCTAACTCCGCCGGAAAAAAGTTCCAGCTGCTCCTCGAGCTTGGATCTCATCTGAGACAGACTTTCCTTCGTCTCTCTTAGACTTTCATTCGTCTCTCTCTTTGACGAATCCATTGCTCCGATGATACTTTCCATTTTTCCGGTGAGTTGTTCCACCTTCGATTCCAACTCCTGAAATCGATTATTTGATACTTCGCTTGTTGCTTTTGGAGGCATCTCGGACTACTCACCGCACCAAATGATAAGAGAATTTGTGTAGAGAATACGAAAACCTTGATTGATCAATCAAATTGTTACAAGTGTAGTGTTGAGATGCCAACTTTCTAAATGGATCTAACAACTCTTAGAGAACCTCTTTATATATCCGAGGGTTTCTCTTTTACAAACCTTATTCACATACGAGTCTAACCACTTCCTCTAACTGACTAACTGCTTCACCAGCTAATCCAATCTGCAACTGCTCGCTCACTTCTTTGACCAATCCTTGACTTGCCAGTTCATCTCTAGACTTTCTTCTTCTCAGTGTAACTCTTCCATGGCTTATCAATACCCTAGCGTTGTCAGTCTAGAGATGGGGTAAGTTTCTTGGTCTACGAGAAGAACAAAATTGTACTATCTTGTAATGACCCCTGCCGTTTCAAAAAGAACATCATACACATTGTGGGAGAGGATAAATACACACAAGTGGATCATCTTGGTGCAGAACCTATAGAAGAATCTTGGACCCCAGTTCTCCTCAGTTATGTTCCAAGTTTGGTTCAAATCCAACAAAGTATCTAGTTCGTTGGAGGAGGTAAAAAGGAAAGCACCAAGCGCATGTCTTGTAATTATCTATCAAACTTTTGATATTTTGTAAGATGTATGTCTCCCTACTCTATATTTTTGTTCCCAAACAATTCCAGTTTATATCCTATGCAGGTGGAAACTATGTTGCTTTTATTTTGTTAAATGAGCATATATATCATCAAAGATGTTCTGGTTTTATTTTGTTAAATGAAAAAATCCAAAGACTTAAGTTTCTGAATGATCCTAAAGACTTGGAGGAAAGAGTGTTGACGCTTTGTTTATGAGATCTAGCTAGGTCTTTGGATTTCTTTTTTTTTATAAAAGTATATATGTAAATTGAAAATTTATGCTTTGTTTTTAAAAGCAAAATCGAAATGAATCAAAGGTTTTCGCAAAAAGCTTCGAAACCCAACAGGTATCGTTTTGTTGACTTATAATGTCTCGAATTTCACGAGTCTTTTAACCAAATTAAGTGATTCTTGATGTAGCAAATTAAACAAACCATTTCAAAGATTAAAACCATATAAAACAATTAACCTAAACACTCTAAAATAATACAAATACATCTTCCTGCATTGGGGAAAGGTGACTCCACCAATGCAAAATCAAAGAACAAATAGGTGAAGGAAGTTTTCATCTTAGCTCCACTTAGAAAAATCAGGTAAAAATTAACATATCCATTTTTTTGCTGATTGGTTCAGCTTTCCCTTGCATCTGAATTTTGCGGATTATATGTTTTACAACAACACAATATTTCTTTGTTTCTATATAAAGAGCAACAACCATATAATTATAATTAGACTAATAATAAAGTAAGCACACTTTTATTATTCCCATCAGATAATTATATGAAGATTCTTTGTTTTTATTTCATATTAAAGAGCAACAACCATGCCCATAGTTATAACTCACTAATACTTTTTACTTTATTTTTGATAAAAGGATTTTCAAAGCACACTTTTATTTTGCCATGGGTCAGTAACGTCTTCTAGTAAGCCTGTCCACCATCTGCAGTAATAAGAAAAACAAACTTGCATCATCGGTTATATATTGTTTGTATTATACGTTGATACAATATATAGTTAAAAGATAATCCGTATTAATTTATAGGTATCTTACCTCATACTTGTAGTGAACTATCAACACATCGTTATGACCAACAAGACGATATATCCTGCGATACATTCTTGGGTAGCCGGCCACATTTCGATAGGAACACGCAACATTAATGATTGTCACACTCACACCACTATTAATCTGCAATAGTCATTTAGAACTGTTATTCGTTAGACAAAGATTATATCCAACAAAATTACATTTATATTATCTTCTAGAATTCAAAAACTACATAATGAATTACCATGTGGTCAAAGCTTCTCGTTTGTTGCCAAGCATAACCATCTTCAAGTCCATTAACAACAAGAGTAGAAGGCACCATAAGTAATACAGGAGGTTGAGGATGGACGGGTAAGCTAGGGGTTAGTTCCAGATCACGCCGAGTGATGAGATATTGAATGTCAGGAGGGTTTAACCAAAGCGAATCACCAACCAACGAGAGAAGGTAGTCTGGCAAAACAATATCCATGTTCAAAATATTAACAGTAAACCGAAATACTAGCTAGAGGAAGAAGAGCTACCTTTAGTGGAGACAGGGAGTAGGGAAGTGCTACCTCCGCCACCATGGAATTCGAAACCGCCGCCAAACTCAGCTGCAAGGAAAGCTGACCCAATCAGAAAAAAAATAAAGATACTAAATGAATGATAATATACTCTATTCAAAGTCTAGAGACAAAAATGACTTACCACGATTCCCAAACTCTAGTGGTTCAAATCCTTGGAAAAAAGCTGCGAGGAAAGCAGAACTAAGATACAAAATTATTCCTATATATATTCAAAGCCTAAAGGCAAGAAGACTTACCATTAACAATAGCTGCAAGGAAAGATTAAACAGTTAGCTTTTTTCCAAGAAAGGGTAAGTGAATTAAGAGTAAAACAAAAACATTATTTGACCTGCGTTGCTGTTGTTGTTGTTGTTGTTGATGTTGTTGTTGATATTGTTGTTGTTGTTGCCGTCAATGGGATTCATTTTGTTAAGTAAATGATCTTGTGTAAAACATTAATCATCGAGAGCTCTGTATTTATACTATGAGTTATTAATCTTGCTCACTTAACACATAAATGTAGGATTGAGAGAGAGTGTTGACAAAAAAAAAACGTAGGATTGAAAGAGAAAGCTCGCCACTTGCTCAGCAAGAACAAAGAAAAAAGGGTTGAAGACAAGATTCGCCAGTACTTGTCTGCTTTTTCTATCTTGGGTTGGGTTTTGTTTTAAGTCCGTCCAAGTTGAATTGTAAAAAGTGCTTTGCTCACTTTCTTTTTCTATTTTCGGTAGTAAAGGCTCAAACTCTGCTTTTTCTATTTTCGATAGGGTTTGTTTAAGTCCGTCCGTTGTATTCGAAAAAACAAAAATCCACTTAATCCTTAGATTTTATATGATATATATATATATGTGTGTGTATTGCTAATGGCAAGGAAAAACGATTTTATATGTACTTTGATGATATATGCTCGTTTGGTGCTAGAAGACATCATAAACCAAAAGGAATTAATGTCATTTCATCATATGCCATGTTCTGACGTTTTTTGTCCTCGTTCTTTTTATTCCAAAAACCAGACAGAGAAATAAATTTAAAATCGAAACCTATTGAGGACATAAAAAAACCCATGAAACAAAATAAGATTTGAGAAATACTTCTTACAGCCTTAATAATTGGACAACCGAATGAAGTGAACCGAATTCGGCCAAGCAACACTATCTGATTTTGAAATCCGTTTCTATAATTTATAATTTGAAGAAAATAAGCACAACCAACAAATTGTAACATATAGTTTTATTTAGTTAAAGACTTCCTTAGGATTACCTCGTCAAATTAGAAAGGGAAAAGTGAGCTATTTAGGTTTTTGAACATCTTGAAAGTCATGCTGTCGACAATCTTTATTGTTTTTTTGTTTTATGAATGTTAAATTTATAAATCAATCTAAAAGAAAAACATGGTTATTTACAATAATACATATACACCTAAGGATTAAATGGATTTTTGGTTTTTCGAATATACAACGGACGGACTTAAACAAACCCTACCAAAAATAGAAAAAGCAGACGAATATATAGTGGCGAATCTTGTCTTCAATCCTTTTTTCTTTGTTCTTGCTGAGCAAGTGGCCAGCTTTCTCTTTCAATCCTACGTTTATGTGTTCTTAGTGAGCAAGGTTAATTACTCCTAGTATAAAATCTCAAGAGTTGGATAGAAATACATATATCATATAAAATCTGTGTTAATTATAGCATCATATTAGCTCTCGTGATCCAGCTACCACGGAAAGTACCGCGGGCAACACCGGTGACCGGAGCTGGCCAACCGGCGATGACAAATTTCTATCGGACACAAGCACGTTCTCGGTGAAGGAGCAGGAGCATCAGCTTAAGGCAGCGAGATTGGAGGAGCAAAGACTTGGCCGTGAAGCCGAGAAAGTCAACACAAGGGTCAAACACGAATCAGCCAGATTCGACCATTGCTTTGACCAAGCCTTCCTATATTTTTGTAAAACTGTCAAATAGGCCGCTCATGTATAGTACTGTTGAACGGTTAGTTCGATATTTATAAAAGAGGGAGTTCGGAGATTCTCGTTGTATTCGATTTCAGCTCGAAAATACAGAACAGAGAAAATAGTGCGGAACTGTAAAATAAAGCGAAAGTAGAAACAGCCTTTAGGTCAGCGTGTTTAGGTCGGCAGATAGGATCGAAGCCTTTTGCCGAGCTGAAGGAGTGAGGTCGAATGTTGTCTGCCGAGCTTATATCGTGATTCTTTTACTGGTCGGACCGGGCTCTTATCCGAGAGTTAGAGAGACCTAGTCTCAGCGTTTCGGATCCCTTATGCTCTAATCAGAAGAGAATATTATATCCTTCAACCATAAGGTTTGTCTTCTATTTATAGTTAAATGTCGGTAGGTGACTATAGTTTGATACTAACTATAGTTTCTTACCTGATTATCCCATCTGGTTTAGATTCAGGTTTTGATTGAGCCTTAGACGAATGGACCGAAAATATTATTTGGGCCTGGTCCACCTTGTGGGTGAAAACCCATATCCAACATATAGTTGTGTATATCTATATGAACCACAAACTAATATATATATCATCAAGACATTCTTAGGTTTAGAACCACAAGAAAACACAAAGTTTACTAGGTCTGAACATTAAGGGTATAGGGTCGGGTAATAGCGGGTAAGGGTCGGGTACGGGTAGTTCGGATATCTAAAACTATTACCCAAAGTGTACCCGTAAAAATAAGGGTCGGGTAATTCGGGTATCGGGTAGGGTAAGGGTAATTCGGGTATCGGGTAGGGTATAAGGATAATTTGGGTACCTAAAATCACTATTTGATTAATACCCGAACTTTCAATAAAACGGATAATGTTCGGGTAATTCGAGTAATCCGAATAATTTAGTATTTAGATTAATATTTTTAAAACAAATACAATAAAAATTAAGAAACAGTCTTCATAACGCCAAAGGTTGCAAACACATATATAAATTAATTTTTACAAGACTGCTGCAACTATAAGTCATTTATTTTACTATTTAGTGATTTTACCTTTTTTTTTTTATTGCCCGAAAAAAATAATTCACTCTTTATTGTTTGCCCGAGAAAACTAAAGTTTCACTGATTTGGGTTATTGGTTTGTTGGGTTGGTGTTTGTTGGGCTGTTGTTGTTTGAGCTCAATGATAAATCAATTAGACTGCCGTGTTTAGTAGTGTTGTGTTCTATAATTTGTATTCGTTTATTTTAGTTGTTAGTATTTAGTTTTAGGGAATTTAGCTAATATTTAACTAATTAGATATAATTTTAATTTTTAAAATTTTCGTTTGGGTAATTGGGTACCCTAAATAATTATCCGACCTTTACCCTTACCCGTCAAAATAAATTATCACTACCCAAATGAGGTTTGTCGCTTACCCTTACCCGAAAACTTAGGATAATTTGAGGCGGGTAAGGGTTGGGTCAGATATCCGACCCAAAATGTGGAGGCCTAAAGTTTACAGCTTTTGACATACACGACACATATTGCTACATACAAAGAGAGCTAAGAATATAAAACAAAACGAGATTACCAAACGCATCGGTGTGTAACATGCGACTCAGTGAACTCGCCCTTGTATGTGACCTTCACGACTTGCCCTTTTTCTAGTCCTCGCAGTCGCATCTTTCTTCGATAACCGAGGAAGCTAACAATGATCCGAGTTCAAAAACGTTCTTACTTGTTGTTCCTCGATACTGAACTTCTTGAGAAGTGGTTCCTTCTCTTTATCATTCAGAACCTGATGTTTTGGCCTCAAGAAATGTTTAGTTACGTTAACCAGCAAATCGGTTATCTAACAACACAACAAGCAGCAACCAAGACATTATGAACCTATTGAGAATGTCGTCGAAGCAACTCGTAATTTAACACTAACAATGTATTCTTGATAAAGATAAATACCTGGAATAAGAAGAAAAGTTCAACGGCTTTTAGAGCTTGATTTGTTATATGACTTTGCAGAACTAATATCAGTCCGGTTATACTTTCTCGGCTAAGCGACATCTGCTGCGATGTCGCGCATCGCATTGACTTTAACTATACCACTTCCGCAAAACAAAACACAAGGGTGGTCTGAAAAATTCAAATAAGAGAAATTGCTCTGTGCATCTCATTTGATTGACAAGAAGAATATGAGGCAAACAAAAATAAGCCTCTCAAAGAAACAACATTTTTGTCAGTGATCTATAATCATTTTCCCACTTGTTATATAGTTGTTCGCCAGAAAAAAATAACAATACAACCTTGGTGTTTCAAAACATAGACGAAACAGAACTTAATCAAGAACCAAGCTGAAAGAACTTAAACAGAACTTTTACATGATCTGTTTTTCTAAGAAATCATCAAAAATATGTGGATAGTTTTCATTTTTCAAAACTAGAGGCTCTCTTATTTTACAAAAGTCAGGAAGCAGAGAAGTTGCAATCTGAACTAGAATATTAAAATAAAAGTAAGAAAAAAATACAATGATATGACAGAGAGCCAACCCTAAGCAACAACACAACTATAACCAGGGAGAATTAATTAGTGTGAAATTATCCCGAGGTATCATCTTACACCATCAGCCAATGGTTATATCAAGCAACAAAAAGAGTTGTAATTAGAGTAATGTAGCCATGTTTCATAGAAAAATGCAGCAATTAACATACCTCGATTTAAATGAAAAGAAGAAACATATTTAAATCAAAACGGGGTTAAGGAACCATGAGCATTTTCCACTCATGGGATGCTGCATCAGAGGACTAAGCAAGCTAATTATATACAAAACGAACGAACTTGGCTTCGGTCTAACCCATCATGTAAACTAGATGAATGACTCGTCGTCTTAGCCGGCAATTACTGATTGGCAGGCAATCTTGTTATGTTTGCACTTGATAATCATCATCTCATTGCTGGCTTTCGTTCTAGTCAGTGTTGTTGGAAGCCTTTGTGAAAACAACGATACCACTGACTTCAGTGACAGAAAAAACCCCACTCTTCAATGGATGGTAGATTTTCATTACATATATAGATTCATAACAATCCTTTTTTCTTTGTAACTCATGATCCTACTTTAAGAAAAGTGCATTATAATGAATGATAATTCATACAAGATTGTCTATAAAAAAAAAGCCCTTCTCATGGGTCAACCTGCAGGGAGATAATTAATTAATCTGAAGCAACAACACAATGCTGAACGCGACAGACATATGGGAGGGTGGCAACGACACCAGACCATTCGATCGTCCCGCAAACATCTTCTCCAACCCTAGCCAACGCGATGAAAGCACACCAAATCGTGTCTTGTTTCTTGTTTGAAGTAGTACCCATGTGTGTTTTTCTCCAGAAAAGTACTAGCTTTCCATAGTATTCCGCCATGGCACCGCTATACAGCATGTGATGCAGTGGCTGCACATCACCACTAACAGCTCTCCATACGTTGCGGTTTGTGTCAAGCCACATCAGCCCAGCCCTGGTAAAAAGAGCAAAGAGAAGATTGTCCACCAAGCATATGCGCCAAACCCAATCATTAATTGGCATCTCCAGCTTCTCCTTTCTTCTACCTTGTTTCAAATTGTAGACGGTGATGCTTCCATTATTCACCGCATAAACCTTCCCCTCCAGTGTCACACATGACTTCATCATCCGTCTGGTGTCCACTTTCTCATCAGGGACAGCAACTCCCGGGACTTTCCAAGTTTGCGATTTTAGATCGAAAATCTCCTCTTGGATTGAGCCATTTTTCAGTTCTTGGCTCACGTACATCTTCCCGTCGAAGACTCCCACGGCGCTTCTCGCCGCAAATCGGGTCTCCCGCATGATCGGGCCCTGGCGTAACTTACCAGATCGGGTATCAAGGATCCACAGCTCGGTGGGCTTTGGATACTCGCTGATAAAGTAGATCTCTGAATCCACCGCGACGGTGGAAGATCTGAACATGAATTTACGATAAGGGAACGGGATCGGGACCAATTGATACTCGGCCGTCGTGGTCTGACGGAGAGTGAACCAAAGATAGGTGGTGGGGTCACGATAATTATCCCTTTCGCCGAAGCAGACATAGACGGATTCCTTGTGGAGGAGGGATCGCAACCGGTGGAGCTCAGGCGACCGCACAAGGGACCTGAGCCTCACGGAGACGGAAGAGACGCTCTCGTAATAGCGTCTCGGGACGCGGACTAAGCAATCCAAAACGATCTCGTCGGGCAAACTAGAAAGGGATGAGGACGACGATACGTTTTTTATTTTTTTCCATGCCTTAGCCATCGATCAAACGATTTTTCTTTTATTTGTAGAAGATTAGTAATAGAGATCTACGAACAATCTCTTATATTTAATCGATAGATATTCAAGATATTTTGTACCTATTTCTTATGGGATTGCAAGTAATTACTTACAAATTTATGTAAACTTTCATATTTGTACTCTTCAATTATTGTAACTAGGGTAGGATTATAAATTATTAGACAAAATTATATTTTCCTTTTTTTTTAGCTCGAGCCTCTCTCACCCCAAACATGTTTTAGCAACAAAAAAATAATATATATATACTAATATTATAAAATTAATTTAAAAACCTGTAAAACCGAGAACGGTTTTATGGTTTTAAACCGAACCGAAATCAAAATATTTTAAAAATGATAACCAAACAGGTTTTTTATGAAACCGAAACCGACCCGAAACTCGTAGTTAACGATTCAGTTTTTTCTCGCCCCTTGAAAATTCTCCCTTTTTCCCCAATGTGTATGTGGTTTCTTGTGCCTTTTTCGATTGGGCCATAAATGGGCTGAATATCGATCTCAAATACTCGGTGAGTCGGAGCCAAGTCTGATGCCTATCTTGGGAGACCCAACCCCTTTTTTTTTGCCTCACCTTACAGAGACAATACAATTTCAAAATCTCATTTCTGTTTTGCAAATTGGTGAGCGACTGTGCCACACCCGCCATGGCATTATCTCTTCGCTCTTAGTCCACATGCTTAAATACTTCTCAGCCGTCGGATCTAAGAGATGTACGGTAGAGATGTGTGTGGACTGATTTTACATTGGAAATGAGGACATATCTATTAATTTAGTTCATATCTTCTCTAGTATATTTTTGTATATTGGTATACCTCTCCAATTTTGATTTATCTCCGATTTAGTACGATTCAATTCGATTACTATTTTAACACAAAAATTCCAGAAATCATCACATCACCTTAATAGATTTGGAAAACAAATTCAATATTCAATATGTAAAAACTGAAAGGAGAAGAAGGCGTCTGTCTACCTCATACCTCTTGTATACTGCTGTATGTATTGTTCCTCCTTCGCTCTGCCATTACGTCCAAATTTGTTTTCCAATTCTCCATCTGTGATTGTGATTCACAAGGGACTACATCGTCTTCTAGCTGCGCAAGGATTCTGTAAAAGGCTAAAAGCTCAACACAAAGTAAGATCACCAGTGAGATCATATTCAATCTATCCGCTTCTAATATATCACGAACCTTACTTTTTCAAATAAGCGAGCCTCTGTATCGCTTTCCTTGAATATTCAAGAAGCACATTGGACTCCTTCTGTGCTTTAGCCCTTTTCTCCTCCACTCCAGTTTTCCTCAGAGAAATATCTCCCATTGCAACAAGGAAACTACACACATTTCTTCTGCATCAGTAGTACCACATTTCGAGATAACATCACTCCTAAAAAGAGAGCTAACAGCAAAAATTGCAACAACTTGAGATCAACCACATTCTAGAATAAGCTCTTGTTTTGTTCCCCATCACTCTCCAAGTCTCCAGTATCCCCTCTACATCAACAAAAATTCCACTCAAAGATCATAAAGCCAATAAACAGAGCAAAAGAGAGAGAGAGAGAGAGAGAGAGGGAGAGAGAGAGAGAAGCTAGGCAGCGTCCCAAAAAAACCCCAACTTTGTTTCAAATCATAGCAATAGTGTAACCAGAACAACTATACTACCCAAAACAAGGAACTCATGATGCCTAAAACAAGGTTCATCTTTTAACCGAGAAGTTACTTTCAGTTATATTCCATCCACTTTGTTCTCATCTGAAATGCCATATATTGAGCTTATCTGCTTAACATGTACAACCAGTGAGATCATATAAAATTTCATTGTGTATGTTTCTAATATTACGAATCTTTCTTCTTTCAGTAGCCTCTAATTCATTCCTTTAGAAACATGTTTGAGATCCTAGGTCAACCAGAGAAAAAAAAAGAGAGCAGACAACAAATTTATATTCTGTGACGAAGCAAGTGGCCACTATTTCTGAAAAGGTGCAGGACAAGGGAAGGAAATAATAGATATTCACAAAGCAAGTATCCAATGCCCAATGCTTAACGTTTGGAAAGACCGGACAAGCTATAATAATGCCTTCCTTTCACAAAAATGAAATAATGGCTTATACCGGTGGTGATGAGAATATGACAGATAGGGCATTACGTAATCAAGGACTTACCCCTGCCCATGTAGGATTGTGAGCATTTCCATGTCTCAAGTTGATAATATTGTATGGTATTCCCGACTGAGTGTCCCATGCAGGCAATAATCTGTCTGCAATATCCTTAGCCTTTTCAAGGAAAAGTTTATCCCCAGAAAGATCATACGCACTGAGAAGCCCTCCCACCACTCTGAAAGCCAACAAAGAGAAAAGATATAAGCGCAGATGCAACACTTCGACTCCACATATTCTGTTAAGAAAACAACATGGTAAACTGTTAAAAGCAACCTTATGGTTGTCTCAAACATACTGGCCGCATAATCCTTGTCGAAATCTAATGAGGTTGCAACCCACCTGCAAATGAAAGACAATAAGCAAATGAAGGCTGGAAAAGATGAGCAGGCAAAGTTGGGAGTCAAACTTCAATTAATGGAGAAGATAAAGATTAAACATGATTGTTTATGTTATAGCCAGAAAATTATAACAATTTCTATATCATCTTGAAACAGTCAAAAGTAAACATTGCACAACAGATACATTACAAAATTCAATAGCCTTTTCTATTGTATTTTGTCCACTTCTTATTCAAGTGCAATGGATTTCGATAGCATGCCAACTTTTTCCTCAATATGATGAGAGAAGCCCTTTTTTAACTAGTCATGCCAGAAAGAGATCTTCCTAGAAAATGGCGAGGGTGGAAGAAATCTACTCACTCTCTGGCTTTCTGATCTAGACCCATTACATAGAGTTTATCTAATGCATCTATCATAGTTGATCCCAGGCCACCAAAGCTGTCAACTCCATCTTTTGTTGTTTATAAGAGAAACAAAATAGTTTCACAGACATATATCTGTTGCGTATCGCAAGCAGAAGGTGTTCTCATTTTAACTAGTTAAACAACGCAATACTTGCAAGCCTCTGAAAAGTGTTGAAACTTAACAGAATCTGATAGCGTTGCAGCTAACCATACAATTTCAAAAGAAGGGACCAAATTTGAAGATCAATTTTCACTTGTAGAACCTACTGTCACTACAACAAGGGAACATAAACTGTACCTGAAGCTCATCTTGTCCCCAGGCATACTTTTCATATGAGCTCCAAGCATGAATCATTGCTTGCTTCTTTAACCCTATGCATTCGCTGGGCACCAAGTGGATTTCCTGGACATCATCCTTCAAAGTCTTCACAGATACATCCTCTTTTCTTGAGCTGGGCAATAAGCTTGTACGTTAATCAGAGTCTTGCAAAACAGAATATAGACCCCGACACACATAATGCCAGATTAATATCTTGAACAAGCACTGTGTGTCAAGCAGATGCAAAAAGGGAGGAAAAGGAGTGTTTTGGGTCTAATCAAAGGCTAGGAGGGAGAAGAAATAGGTTAGCTTACCATCAGCTGCAACCGCAAAACTTCTTCATCTAACTTGGAAACTTCAAACTGCAACACACAAGTGCAAGTAAAAGTCACATAAAGATACAGTCATTGCCTTGGAATAGATAAATAGAATGTATCTTCTTTCAATAGCTATTATGGTTTGGGGGCAGTTTATCATGAAGCAATTCAAACAGAGACTCTACTCTTCAATCTAAGGATTGTATTGGATTGCCTCAAGAGCTTGAGTCACAGCTTACTACTTACATCAAACTCGATTAGCGTCTATCATGTGAGCTATGAATGATGCTAAATCAGATTGAGAGGCTAATATCGAGACATACAGAACTGTCTCCCATTGCAACAAGGAAACTGCACACAAATTTCTTCTGCATCGATTGAGACCACATTCTACAGTAACTCTCTTGTGCCATTCCCGCACTCTCTGATATCTCTTTAACTAGAGCCGCTACATGAACAAATTTTCACCCAGAGATGTTAAAAAAAAAGATACAGAGAGATAAAAAGAAGAGAGAAACTGAGCTCAAATCATAAAGATGGCCTAATCCACAACAAGAACAACATTACCATATGAGGAACCCATGATGCCCAAAACAAGAATCATAATCGAAGTAGACAGGGAATTAATAAGGGTGCAAAGTAGAGATTATACAGATGGGAGATGAGTGTAGTCGAAATTGGGGACTTCTCTGCCGGCGGATTTGAACTGGGAGGTGAGCCGAGATCCGGACGGCGTCAGAATCTCCCTTGGCTTCGCTCACTGCCGCCGTATCACCACCGGTCGCGTCGCGCTCATCGTCTCTCTATCAAATGGGGAAAAAATCCACACAGAACGATACCTATTTAAAAAAAAAAATTAAAAATATTTTATCGAAGAGAGAGACTCTCCTCACTTCTCTATATATTAAATGAAGCGTACATAATTTCTCACTCGTCTCACTCCTCTCTCACTCCTCTCTCCTTCCCTCTCTAAATTTGAAATCTCAGAAACAAATTTCTCTTCAACAATGGCTTCTTCTGATGAGAAAAAGAGTGGAGATCTCTTTGAATCTACCATCGGAGATCTCAAAGACGAGTTGCTGAAATTGAGCGAAGATTTTGGAGTCAAAGTAGCGTTGTTTTGTTTTGACGACGCATTCTCCGAAATCATGTTTGCCTCTGCGTTTCCAAGGTACGACGAGATGAGTTTAGATTTTTGAAATATCTACAAAATAGCTTTTGCCTCTGCTTCGAATCTACAATTTCATTTATATTCGATATCGGCAACCGATTTTCTAGGGGAGAGTTTAGATTTTTGGGATACGAATCCCGTAATCATCGTACAGAGAGATCTCGGTGTAATTTTTGGGAATCATCGTAATTGTTATTTACCTTATTTTGTATCTCTTTACATATTTAAACCAGAGAATGGATATTTAGTTTTGAAAGATCTGAGTTTAGATTATTGGATTTCCAGATCTCTTTTATTTTAATCTTACACTCAGTTTCATTTGATTTGTGCAGCAATGAAAAACTTGTTTACGCAAACATTGGATTTGCCTCGTCTGGTATCAACTCATACTTGGAGTATGAGAATGACGACGAAGAACCGGAGACGAAGGATCAGAAAGAAGAGGTAGCTGGAAAAAAGCTTGTTGTTGATGCTCTTATCGGTGAGAAAATTGGTCAGATAAAAAAGGAGCTTTGTGCTGTACGGTTTAATGCTGCCATGAAGGATGCAAAAGCAAGAGTTGGAGCTATGAATTATGAGGAGCTTCAAGCCGTGACAGCTCTTGTCATCGAGCTTACGAACGAGGTGAAAAAGCGTCAAGAAGCTCTCGAGAAGGAAGACGATGATCAAGAGATCTGACTTTGGCTTCAGTTTATATACATGTTGGTTTCATGTCTTTTCTTCTTATGCGATTTCCCCTTTGGCAATTTGGACTTGAAGCAAACGCAACACACATATATGCATTTGCTCATTTACACTCAAAACATAATATCTTTCGGTTTTATATTGTAATACTTCTTCTAGATACTTTTCCGCTGCTGCAAACTGTCTTTTCTTGTCTTCGATTGCTAGTGCAGCAAGAGCTTTGTCCCGTTCACAGAAATGAGCAAGGCAATCTACTGTGAACCGATACTAGCAACAACAAATAACAAAGAGGAGATTGATAATGTAGATCATTGAGAGTTTAACCAAGATTTGGAAGAACCAGAGTCTTTTTTTTGGATTCAGTGAAAAAGAAATAAGAAGGTTACCCGAGGCAAGTCCTGGTAGCTTCTTAGAGCATCAAGGGTGGGTTTTGTCATCTTCTCCAATTCCTTCATGTGCTCTGCCATTTCCACCAGCTCTCTGTGCCTAATCTCAGTACTTGTAGCCAACACGGTTGAGCAACATCTGCTCCCCAGAATATACTTAAGAAAAAAAGGTATGATGATAATACTTTGCTAGCCTACATCATCACTATACAGCGGATAGTTATAATGTCTCCACAGAGGCTGCTTAGGTTTAGATGAACTTGATAGTTAAATCATACAGCGGATAATTAGTTTATTTTCAAATCTCCGTAACCAAATGTTACCTTGAACATCATGGCATAGGTAACAATATAATGCACTACTTTTTATATGAAAACGGCTTAGCCTTTCATGGGAGATCCAAGTTTAAAGCTTGAATTTCTTTCCCCCCTGTTAGATCAAATCCCGAAAGAAAGTCTTGTTCGTTAATATATATGTCAACTACCTTTTACATGATCTGTTTTTCTAAGAAATCATCAAAAATATGTGGATAGTTTTCATTTTTCAAAACTAGAGGCTCTCTTATTTTACAAAAGTCAGATTGATTAATTGTGCCTTCATCAAGACAAATCAATCAAAATTAGGGACTGGTGGCGAAAGCCTCAATTGAAGATGTGATGAAAGTTTCTCTAGCCTAATATGGAAGAGCATCGTCTCAAAACTTCATTAGCTTCACCATGGCTCAAGACCTCGAAGATTAGATACCAAGTATCATATCAGTATAATTGATAAGATTTCAAATTATCTCGTGACATGTGTAAATACAACTCTCTTAAATCATGTTATATATTCTCTAAAAAATTATTCATTCGGAAAAAATGTAGCAGGTTATTACTCTTTCTTCTCATTCATTTTACAATATAATCTTCATCGGTCTTAAAATTCGATCTACATTTCATATGAAAACTGCCGTGGTAGCCTCTGGCTCATTCATTGCTTGTGTCCTCCTCAGCAATGATTACTTATAAGAAACATAGCTTAGCGTTTTTATTGGTTGTTCTCGTTGCCTTGTCCCATACGGTATCACAGCTAAGAAGCAAAGAAAAAATTAATAAATGTATGAATTAATTCTCATTCGTAGTAACAATCTTGAAGTCAATATCAATTTTGTTCAAACATATTAATCATCACTATTCTTTATTTTTTCACCAACACTTTATAAACATACCTTTTTTTTCTTCATGTAATTGAATAAATCTTCCCCGTGAAAGAGCCGAATATTCTTGTCATTCACTCGAATCAAGGTTTAAACCCACATGTGAGGAATCTTCAGCCACTAGACTGAACATGAATTGGTTAGAAGACTTTCTCTTGTTGTTGCTTGCTTCACTTCCATGGCTCTTTTCAAAAGTAAGCGAAGGGAGAAAGTAGCAAGAAGAAGGATGAGGACGGACATGTACGATAGCGGTTAGTGGCAGCTCACGCTGAGTGAGTTATGTGTTATTTAGCTTTTCCATTGTACATGGATGCTATTTAGCTGCCCATTTTCGACCTTTGCTTATATTTGTCTTAATTTTAGCGCAGTATTTTCAAACCCGAAAAAATGTAGAAATTCATGAACGATTAAACTAGTGTCTGTGATACATATATATCTCCCTGGGACAATTGCCATTTGTTCTTCAGATACGTTGTTTAGAAAAAGAGATTTTAAACGCTCAACTAAAATTCTACATGTTACTTTGTATACTACGTTGCACAAATTGATCAGTCTAAAATCAGTCATCCTCCTAAGTCCTAAGATGTTCACTCTTAACGAAGATTCTTAAAATATTGATATACAAGCTCAGTTTTTATTTTATTTTTAAATTTGCACTGGGTCCTACTTTGCACTGAGCCGGGCCTGCTTGGTCATACCAAAGGGACATATGATATGAAAACGATTATACATACATTCAAATAGAGACCACCTCAAGCCCATTTTGGATATGCGGAATTTGTTGTTTTTTTAAAAGGCTCAAACCCACATTTAAAAACGACACCGTTTTTATCAAGGGTATTAAAAAATATATGAAAAATACTAGGATAGGCATTTTGGTTTATTTTCGGGTTAGATACCTTTGGTTTGGTTCGGTTTTAGTTCAGTTTTTTGTTTATAAAGAAAAAACCATTTCAATAATATAAAACCAAATTTTTAAAATAAAAATACGCAAATTCAGTTATTCAAAGTTTAAACTAAACATCTAAACGAAAAATCATGTGAAAACTAAAAAAAACTCAATGTATTAAAACCAAACTTAATTAGAAGAAGAAAAATAGATAAATTTCAACATTGTTATTTTCTCTTTCTCAATCTCTGATATCATCCAAGAAGAATCTGCAATAAATCAATAATTTGCATACAAGATATACATGAACTAAATTAATGGTTATTCATCTCTTTATAATTAGATTATTAGCTATCAAAAAATTTGAGTAAAAAAAAAAAGATATTATAGCTGGAAGCAGAGAGAAAAACAAGGGTTTTCTATGTTTATAATTTAGGTTAAAGAATTAAAGTTTTAATATAAAAAATTAATTATATTGAAAAAATGAGAAAGAAAAAGAAATAATCAAATGTGATCCAATAGATCTAGGAATATATATATATATATAATATTATTTAATATATAATTAATTAATTAAATACAAAAGCACATTAGTTTATCGATTTGGTTCGTTTAAAACCAAACCGAATCGAATCGTTCGGATTAAAAATAAACTCAACCAACCAATAGTTTGTGTATGCTTTGGTTTGGTTTGGATCGGTTCGAATTTGGTTGGTTCGGTTCGATTAATTTGCCGACCCCTAGAAAATACAATGATCATCAGACCAAAAAAAAAAAAAAAAAAATCAAATCAATCAAAGAGCTTCCTTTTTCGCTCTCCTCTCCGTATGCCCTTTTCGTTCCCTAAAAACCTTTCGCTATTGTATAATCAATTACTGTTTCATCTTCCTTGTTTCGCTTTCAATTACCACTGCTTCTTCATTCTTCTCGCTTGTGTTGCTTCGGACAACAGGTACCCCTTTCGACCTCAATTTTAGAGCTTTTGTTTTTTATTTCCCTTGTCCAAGTCAGAAATCATTCTCAAGAGGATATGTCTGATATGGGAAGTGGGCTCTAGATCGTAGGTGGACTTGTTGAATTGGCTAAATATTTTTCAGGGTTTTTAGTTTGCATCAATTATATGCTGGATTTGCAACTTGTTTTTAGATTTTTTTCAATCGGATCTGATTGAGGCCATGTAGGTTCTGTGTTTCTTGCTAATGCGAAGCTATATGAAAATTCTGTTAGGGTTTTAAGATGTTTGGCTGTTGTTACTTGAGATTATCTCCAAGTTCGATTATTGTCATCTACTCTCCTTGTACCATCACTTCTGATATATTCTATAAAAGCTTCAAGAGACCATTCTAATTTCTGAAAACTAAGGATCATACTTTATATCATAAGCGCGTGTCGGGTCGCCGTATAAAGTGCATGTTTGTATTCAACTAGTCAAAACCTGAATTTATTCCGGTAGAGAACGTTAATGAGGTTTCTTTATGGGACTGTGTCTTGGGTTTTCTCACTTGGGTCTTGCAAGCTAATTTATAGTTGAACCATATTGATTTTGTTCAACCTTTCCTGTCTCGGCAATCTAGCTTTTCATTTTTAGGAAAAATTCCAGTCTTAATTAATGTTCCGTTTCTTTGTACGTTTGTCGGTAACAACTTGATGAATAAAGACCATGAATAATGACCTTCATGGAAGCAATGGTGGAATGCACAACATTGGCGTAGCTCAAGATCCAATTCATGTGCAATATGAACATCACGGCTTGCACCATATCAACAATGGAAACGGTATGATGGATGACCATGCTGATGAAGGCATGAATGAGGGAGTGGAGACAGACATTCCTTCTCACCCTGGAAACTCATCTGATCATCGCGGTGAAGTTGTCGACCGTGGTAGTGAAAATGGAGATCAATTGACATTGTCCTTTCAGGGGCAAGTTTATGTTTTTGACCGTGTCTTGCCTGAGAAGGTGACTTTATTTTTCTAGTTATTTGGTTCTTTGATGGTCTGTTTCTGATAATTTAAATTTGTTTACAGCGTCACATGGTCAGTGTATCCAGCCAGTTGGTGTTTTTCTGAATATTAAAGCGCTGCTTGATATCTTCTTACTGCAGGTTCAAGCTGTGCTTTTATTACTTGGTGGACGGGAAGTAGCACATGCAGCCCCGACAACCGTAGAATCATCTCATCAGAACAATATGGTACTGGTAATAAAAGATTTAATACCATATGGGAAATCAGTTTACTCCTCGAGTTTGTTGCTGACTAATAAATGAACCAGGGTCTATCCGGTATTCCTCAAAGGCTTAGTGTCCCACAGCGGCAAGCCTCGTTGATTAGATTTAGGGAGAAACGAAAAGGGAGGAATTTTGATAAGACAATTCGCTACACAGTCAGAAAGGAGGTAGCCTTGAGGTACGCTTATGTCTAAATCAACAACTAGGTTTTGTTTATATGATTATATCCATCTTTTGAGATACGGTGCTTTGTAATTAAGGTTTCATTTTCCGCATGCAGAATGCAGCGTAAGAAAGGTCAGTTCACATCTGCCAAGTCGAGCAATGATGATTCTGCATCCACTGGATCGGACTGGGGGTCAAGCCAGAGCTGGGCCTTAGAAGGGTGTGAGACTCAGAAGCCAGAGGTCTTGTAAGTTTAAAAATGCTTTAAATTGTTACAGCAGTCATATTAGCCTCAACCAACTCGGAAACATGGAAAGCATTGATTTGGTTACTGTTTCGGGGGGTTCTTTTCACTTCCATAAACTTTTTCTAGATACCTCAGCTCTGAAGCATATACATATCATCAAAGCATCACTCATTTCATACCTGGAACTAATAAATCTTATTTGCAAGAGGATACAATAATCGACACCGACTATGTTGTTGCATTGCATCTTAAGTCTTTATAGATGGTGAAGTTATTTATAGCTTGGTATACTTAAGTTGACAAAGCTTATCTCTGATCTTTTTCTTCTTCAAACGGTTGTGAACATATTAAGATGTCGGCACTGTGGAATCAGTGAGAAGTCAACTCCAATGATGCGACGTGGACCTGAAGGGCCAAGAACACTTTGTAATGCATGTGGACTAATGTGGGCAAACAAGGTAAGCTAACAATTTCTTTATTCAAATTGATCGCCTCGTCTCTTATCACTTTTTTGACTCACTGATCAGGTCCGATCTATCCAACTATAAACCTAAGAATAACATTCTCTTTGCGATAATAATATCAGGGGGCTCTTAGAGACTTATCCAAAGCCCCTCCTCCTCAAGCAGCCCAAAATCTGCCTGCGAATACGAATGACGTGAGCAACATCAGTTTTTTACTATATCTCTTGTGCTTGAAAGGAATTTATGGTCTTGAGTTTGATTTGCTCTCAAGATGACATGCGTTTCGAACAAAATTTCAATCACTTTGTTGCAGGACTCAAATCTTGAGGCTGATCAAATTATCGTAGTAGCCGGTGACATTAGCAACTCTCAGTGAGAACTGAGAAACCCATTGCAAGCAAGAAAAAAATGTCAACACAAACAGTTGTTAATGTTATCATTGTCTTTGATGATGGAATCTGAGTTGTGTTTTAGGTTTCTCTGGGATCATAAGCTGTTATAATCTCGCAGTCTTTGTTTCACTTATTTAGAAACTCACTCATCAGAAAGAGAGAAAAAACATTTGCTCAGTCACTCTCTGTGAGTTTGGTTATTTTTTAGGTTTTTTTTTTTGTTCTCATGTAGAAAACAGTCGACTTTTCTTGTATCTTTAAATTTTACTGATACAAAATAAATATTTAATTACAAAGCGTACTTAGTTATATAATGATTGAATAGTTTAATTATATAAAATCAAAACATTGATTGGTTATGTCGTGCAACCCAAGTGAGCTTTATGTCGTACACACGTTCACCGGGTTTATACGAACTTTCCTTGCAACTTCACTATCCTCTCCATGCCACATTGTTTTGTTTTATTTTTAATTCATTTTTTTCCATTATGTTTCTTGGAAATTTGATTTTAAAAAGATACTATTAAGTTATTATGATGATAATTGACATACACCACTTTTCATTTTTTTAAACGTAAGTCCATTTCCATTTTTTTTCCAACAACGTAAATCATAATATCTTTAATCACTCATTATCGAGTTAACTTGTATTTTAGGTGAATAGAAATTAGTAAATATTAAGTTTTAGTAGAATAATTATAAAACAAATTAATTTTAGTGGGTTAATAACGTTTTGTTTATTTAATTTTTGACATCAAATTTATTTAATTGATTACATGTTAAACGTGTTTTCCTCAAAAAGAAACCACTACAGAACTACGTTACAAACAAATAAATAAACTCTTTTCACAAGGAAATCAGCATAAAAATTGTTACAATAGGGAATCAACGAAATAGCAAAAGAAAAAAAAAACAAATTTATAGAATACAACGGAATCACATTTGAAAACACATGAAAATTTGATAAATAATAAAAATAAATATGAGAAAAAGTTAGCATAATCGTGTTTGAAAACATGAAAAAGTGGTATAATACACGTAAAATTATATAAAATGATTATTTCCAAATGAATTGGGCAAGAAAGAAAAAGAAAAAAAATGTAGTAATATATGAAATTGAGATTGTTTAGGTATGTCATGTTAAATTAATGGTGAGAGATGGGCCATGTTCTTTCCCGGGAAAATCTCTTCCTTTCTTCTTCATTTTCTTCTCTCTCCCATAAAAAGAAAAAAAACAAACAAACTTTCCACAATTTTTGCAAAACCAGACTGAAAATAGTAATGCCTTAAATCAATTGAGATTCTCTCTATTTTTTTCTAATTTCATTTTTGGTTATGGTTTTTTGGGAATCAAATATTGTTTGTTAGAAAGCTCAAAATTAGTTTTCTCTCTCTTTTTTCTTTTCTCTGTGATTGACAGAGAGAAAGAGAGTGTTTTCGGTTTTTGTTGCCTTTCTCTTCTTACGAGTTTGGCCTTCTCTCTCTCTCCGTCACACCAAATTTTAATTAACGACCAAATCAAAACGTCGTTTCTATTTCTTCTTTCTCGTTTCTCTGTTATTTTCCCGAGAAAATTCTTGAGTAGAGAGGAAGAAGAAGAAGAAGAGAAAGCTGGGTGAGTCGAAGGAAGGAAGAATGAGCACTTCGTCGAGCAATGGATTGCTCCTGACGTCAATGTCAGGACGACACGACGATATGGAAGCTGGGTCGGCCAAAACTGAAGAGCATTCTGATCACGAAGAGCTTCAACACGATCCTGATGATCCTTTCGACATTGATAACACCAAGAACGCTTCCGTCGAATCTCTTCGTCGCTGGAGGGTAATCTCTTTTTCTTCTTCTTCGATTTCCCTAAATTGAGATTCGATCGCAAAATGGGTTTCATGATGGAGGAATTTGCAGCAAGCGGCACTTGTGTTGAACGCATCACGTCGATTTCGATACACTTTGGATCTAAACAAAGAAGAAAACTATGATAATCGAAGGAGGATGATCAGAGCACATGCTCAAGTCATAAGGGTATTCTTCTCCCATCATTTGCTCTTTGTTTCTTCTGCCTTGTTTGATTTTCTGATCTCACATCGGTAATTACTTTATGAAATCAGGCAGCATTGCTTTTTAAGTTGGCTGGGGAACAACAACTTGGTATGGTCTCGTTTTCTTTCACATTCAAATTCTGTTTTTGGTTTCTTATATCATTAATCTTGTTTTCTTTGGGATCAGCGTTTGGATCATCATCAACTCCAGCAACTTCAACTGGTAACTTTGACATTGACCTTGAGAATCTTGTGTCAATGACCAGGAACCAGAACATGTCCAATTTGCAGCAATATGGAGGGGTATGTGATTCAAGACTGAAATTGCATTCATTGTATGTTATAATAATGGGAAGATTCCATGATGATACTGACGTTAACTACTACCTTTTCAGGTCAAAGGTATTGCAGAGAAGTTGAAGTCGAATCTGGAGCAAGGAATCGAGGAGGATGAGAAAGAGGTTATAGATAGGAAGAATGCATTTGGATCTAACACGTATCCAAAGAAGAAGGGGAAAAACTTTTTTGTAAGCATTTTGTGGCGGTTTCTTCAAAAGTTCTTTTTTTTTTACTTCTTTGGCGGTGTTTTACCAGTTCGTGGATATCTCATACGTTTTTAACTTCTGGTTGTCCAATAGATGTTCCTCTGGGAAGCTTGGCAAGATTTAACTCTGATCATCTTGATCATAGCCGCTGTAACATCACTCGCATTGGGAATAAAGACAGAGGTTTGCGTGCCTTTCATAAGTTCTTAGTTCTCCAAATTAGGAACACACTTATTTCCTGTCTTATCTACTTTCTTTTGGTTACTACTTCATCAGGGTTTGAAAGAAGGTTGGCTTGATGGTGGAAGCATTGCGTTTGCAGTTTTGCTTGTCATTGTTGTTACAGGTATGAACATGCTTTTTCGTCTATTGCCTACATTTTGTAGTTGTGTTTTATGTCAAATTCTTGAAAACATTCCCAATCTTGCTCTTAATCCATTTAAGATGAATCTTTCTTTACCCTTTATCTTTTGGTTCTTTCAGCTGTTAGTGACTATCGCCAATCTCTTCAGTTTCAAAACCTCAACGATGAAAAAAGAAATATACAACTTGAGGTCCTTGCTTTAACATCTTAGATTGTTTGCAATTATATGTTTTCGAGCCGATAATTAAATATCTGTTACAGGTCATGAGAGGAGGGAGAACAGTGAAGATTTCCATCTATGATGTTGTTGTCGGAGATGTTATACCTCTTAGAATAGGTGACCAGGTAGGTATACTTTGTCAATATATTCCATTTTGTGGCTTCAGGATTAAACTACACTTTGGCCTTACGTATTATATCCGTCTAGGTCCCTGCGGATGGAGTGCTAATTAGTGGTCATTCTCTTGCTATTGATGAATCTAGCATGACCGGTGAAAGCAAGATTGTGAGTTCATCATCATGGCTCTGCTTGTGCAATTTTATGTTTATTTTCTCTTTCTATTTGCTAACATAGACCTTTGTTGCAGGTTCACAAGGATCAAAAATCCCCTTTTCTAATGTCTGGTTGTAAAGTAGCTGACGGAGTCGGTAATATGCTGGTAAATCTTTGAGGCTTTTGTCCTTTTCTGGCTTCTGTTTTTTCATATGCTTTCACATTATTTTCTGGTAGTTATTCTTTGTGAGTCTTTCAACAGGTTACTGGTGTTGGAATCAACACTGAATGGGGATTGTTGATGGCAAGTATCTCAGAGGATACTGGTGAAGAAACCCCCTTGCAGGTATATCATCTTGATCACTTTTTTTATTGGGTTATGGTCTTCACAATGTCTTGAAGAAGCCTAACAATTCCTTTTGGTAATCTTATAACAGGTGCGATTAAATGGTCTTGCAACCTTCATCGGCATAGTGGGGCTCTCAGTGGCTCTTGTTGTCCTGGTGGCTCTTCTTGTGAGGTAATCTTATTTACCTTGGTCAATAAATCTTTTGGCTTAAAACTTCATGCCATGTTGAGGGATATAATCTTGAGTTTTTTTCAGATATTTTACCGGAACTACTCAAGATCCTAATGGAGCGACCCAGTTTATTAAAGGGACGACCAGTATCAGTGACATTGTAGATGATTGTGTAAAGATATTTACAATCGCGGTAAGTATTAATTCCACATTCTTGATTATGTTATTCGATAGACATATCAATTAATTCTGGCATTCGTTCAGGTTACTATTGTGGTTGTGGCAGTGCCTGAGGGACTTCCCCTAGCAGTTACCCTCACGTAAGTTTTTACTTAATATAACCCACTCAGAAAATAACTAACTACATCTCAGGTGTTGATCTACTTTTTCTTGACTCCATATTTGCAGTTTGGCTTACTCAATGCGAAAGATGATGGCAGACAAAGCTTTGGTAAGAATCAGAATGGGTCTTCTCGCTTTAATTCTTTCTTCTTGGTTATTGTCTGACCACGTTTCAATTGCTAAACAGGTTAGGAGGCTTTCAGCTTGTGAAACCATGGGCTCAGCAACAACAATCTGCAGTGACAAAACTGGAACTTTAACTTTGAATCAGGTCAGTCTCTAGTAAAACTCAGCATCAACGCAATGGGAGATTCTTCATTGACATGAAAATCATCATACCCTTTTAGATAGCTAATTTTACACCTCGCAAAAATACAGATGACTGTGGTTGAGACTTACGCTGGAGGATCAAAGATGGATGTAGCAGACAACCCTTCTGGCCTTCACCCTAATCTTGTTGCCTTAATAAGTGAGGGTGTGGCACAGAACACCACAGGAAATGTTTTTCATCCCAAGGTTGTTTTTCTACTCTGATATTGTCGAACCTTCTTAGTTCTTATGGATTGAAACGAGCCAAAATGTTCGCTTCCTTACTCTAAGCACATCATGTGGTTATCAAATGATGGATGTTTAGTGCTCATGTTGTTTTACTGTAGGATGGTGGAGAGGTGGAGATTTCTGGATCTCCCACAGAGAAGGCTATTTTGTCTTGGGCGTATAAGGTATCAAATTTACTCTGGTTCGTCTTTGACATATTTTTCCTATGTATGGACAATGTATTTAAAGAAGCTATTGTTGCAGTTGGGGATGAAGTTTGATACCATCAGGTCGGAGTCTGCTATCATCCATGCTTTCCCTTTCAATTCAGAGAAAAAGCGTGGAGGTGTTGCTGTGCTTCGAGTAATTTCTTTATCTTTCTCAAGTTTTAAAATTAGGGAATTAGTGAAAGTTGTGGAGGCATTGCAGTAAGTGGTTGCTTCAGCTCACCGCTATGCTCTGCTGAATTTTCAGTACTTAACATCTTCTCATTGCCATTCAAAGTAATAAACTCTAAAAATATTATTATGAAGCTGATTGGGAGTATATTAACTCACTGCAGGGTGATTCTGAAGTTTTCATTCATTGGAAGGGAGCAGCGGAGATAGTTTTGGCTTGCTGTACACAATACATGGACTCAAATGGTACTCTGCAGTCCATTGATAACCAGAAGGTGAGGTGACGCAAAAATTTGGAAATAACAATCACTCTAAGATCTTATTGGTGTTAGAGAAAAAATTTGAGAAGGGATTGGTATCAAAATAAAGTTAGTGTTATAATTTCACTTGAAGGACACACTCTGTTAGCCTATGAGGACTAAAAATTTGCCTATACTATGCCTCTCATCTCAAATTTCAAAAACATTTGTTTGGAAATTTTTATACAGGAATTTTTCAGACTTGCTATTGATGCCATGGCGAAAAATAGCTTGCGATGTGTTGCTATTGCATGCAGAACACATGAGCTGAACAAAGTTCCCAAGGAACAGGAGGACTTGGATAAATGGGCTTTACCAGAAGATGAATTGACTTTGCTTGCTATCGTTGGTATAAAGGTAGGCACGCTGAGAGCTTTTCTTTGGTAACTTGAGGTTTGTTTTATGTGTTCACTATGTGACAATTTTCCTTTCTTCCAAAGATTTTGATTTTTCTTGTTCTTGTTCTTTTTGCAAATATTTTACTCTGTATAGGATCCTTGTCGTCCTGGTGTCAGAGAAGCAGTGAGAATTTGCACCAGTGCTGGTGTTAAGGTAGACTCCTAGCCTCTTCGAACTTCACAGTGGTCTATGGATGATTACCTGAAATGATCGTGCTCCTCTTCTTCTATCTGTTGCTGCTATATTTTCGTGATTATTGGCTTTTGCATCTATAATAGCAGTGAAATGCTGCTGTGATATGATGCATGATCATCATCTTGTTCATGATATAGCTGCTCAACCCATCTGTAACGTTTACAAATGAAACATTTGTGTTATCTAGGTACGAATGGTGACTGGCGACAATCTTCAAACAGCAAAAGCAATTGCTTTGGAGTGTGGTATACTTGCTTCAGATACAGAAGCCGTTGAGCCTACTATCATTGAAGGAAAAGTGTTTCGTGAGCTATCTGAAAAAGAGAGAGAACAAGTAGCCAAGAGAATAACGGTATGATAGTTGAACAGTCAAGGACCATGTGACCTTACTGCTGCTATTTCTAATATTAACTTGGGATAAAATGCAGGTGATGGGTAGGTCCTCTCCTAATGACAAGCTTTTACTTGTTCAAGCACTACGGAAAAATGGAGATGTTGTTGCTGTCACTGGTGATGGTACTAATGATGCTCCTGCACTCCATGAGGTTAGAAATCCTCTTTCCTTTTCATAAGATGAAAAATCTTGTACAGGTTGTATTTTTTTTTTGTGTTTCATTTCCAAATCTGACTTTTCTTTTATTGTTTTGATACTATAGGCAGACATAGGTCTCTCTATGGGTATATCAGGAACTGAAGTTGCGAAAGAGAGTTCGGACATCATCATTTTGGATGACAATTTTGCTTCAGTAGTAAAGGTTAGTCTAGAGAAATATCAATATGTGATCTTTTAGCTTATCCTTCATCTTTGAGAGTATATATATACCTCCACAGCTATTCTTTATGCCTTTCTAAGCATGCAATTCTGTTTACTCTTCCAGGTTGTTCGCTGGGGCCGTTCTGTGTATGCAAATATTCAGAAATTCATACAATTCCAGCTTACTGTGAATGTTGCAGCTCTTATAATCAATGTTGTAGCAGCAATGTCTTCTGGTGACGTTCCTCTAAAGGCCGTACAGGTTAACTAATCTTTTCCTATCTTTCGAACCTTGATGCTTTCTGAAATGGCTGTTAAGTAAAAATGGAGAATAAAAGAAATATAATGGTTTCTTTGGAACAGTTGCTTTGGGTCAACCTTATTATGGATACTCTTGGAGCCCTTGCCCTCGCTACAGAGCCACCAACAGATCACCTTATGCACAGAACCCCTGTTGGAAGAAGGTATAACATCATGAACATGATGTTTTCCTGATAATTTTAGTGAAACAAAATCAGATATATTGTGGTTTCTGTCGTATGTGGTTCGTGATGGTTTGTTTCTGGATTTTCAGGGAACCTCTTATAACAAACATCATGTGGAGGAACTTGCTTGTGCAGGTGAGTTATTCAGCAAAAACCATCTTGATGTTGATTTATCACTAATCATTTTCTAGAGTGCATGTCTCTGAAATTATAATCTGGGGAATTTGCAGTCATTCTACCAAGTGGCTGTCCTCCTAGTTCTCAACTTCGCAGGCTTGACCATTCTTGGCTTGAACCATGACAACCATGCACATGCTGTGGAAGTGAAGAACACTATGATATTCAATGCCTTCGTCATGTGTCAAGTAAGCAAAGCATCTCCTCTTTCATCTCTAGTCTTAAATCATATGGATTGGGTTTAATCATGCAAGTCTTCCAGATATTCAACGAGTTCAACGCAAGGAAACCTGATGAAATGAATGTTTTCCGGGGAGTATCTAAGAACCCTCTCTTCGTCGCAATTGTTGGAGTCACTTTTATACTTCAGGTAGGACAATATCACCAATCTCTTTGTGCTTTTGCTTCTCTCTTGACACTTTTATAGTATCTGCTGATGGTAAACTCTTTTGGTCGAAAATGCAGATACTCATCGTTACTTTCCTCGGAAAGTTTGCCCATACCGTTAGACTGGGATGGCAACTATGGGTTGCTTCTATCGCCATTGGATTGGTCAGGTAGGTCCAATTCTTCCAAGTGGTCATGAAACATGGAAACCTGTTTTCTCAGAACTATATAAATCACCAATTTATTTCCTTCTGCAGCTGGCCACTTGCAGTTGTTGGGAAACTGATTCCTGTACCCAAGACTCCGATGAGCGTCTACTTGAAGAAACCGTTCCGTAAATACAAAGCTTCAAGAAATGCATAAAACATAACTAGGATTTCATCTTCCTCATACTGCAACTACAGAAGCAATAACAGATATAACCTGTGACAATGGCCTAAACCTCTAACCTTTCTTTCTTTCTTTCTTTTTAAATGGTAAAAGTATTTTCAAAATGTATACTGCATGATCCAATTCTTTTGTCCCTTTTCATATTTCTTCTTTTTGTATGATGTAAAAGTGCAACTGTGAATTGAATTGGATTTGTGGTTGTACTAATGGAAGTTTGGCTCAGTCTTTGGTTTCAAAAGTGTTGTGTTTACATGGAGGGATTCTCTGTGTTCTTACCAACCAAAATCTTTGCTCTCTGTCTGTAAAGAAAAATGACTTAAAAACCTTTCATAAGCTCAATCTACTGGTCATATGGCATCACCAAATTTGGCCTTTGGGAACAATTGACATGGTTTGGAGAAAGCAATACCACATCTAGTCATGATAAAGTTCACATGGTTCTTCTTCATCAGAAATCCTGAACACTAAAATCAATCTCACAAACATTGTTTATGTGTTTGGTAATATAGAGCAAAATTTATAGAATGCAAAAGGCATATGAGCCAACAGATTCAAATTGTAAACCTTAACAGTTTTCTTTCCTACACAAGGCAAACAAAAATAAACTCACTCGCCTAAAAAAACCCAACTTATATTGAAAAACATAAAAAAAAAAAAAACAAGATAAAAATTTAATTTGCTTACACTTGGTGAAAACTGAGGAGGCCCTTCCTTGGGATTATGCTTGGAGATCACTTTAGAAGTCAGCAAAAGCATGAATAAGCCAAGTGGTTCTTCTTTGAGATGTATGGAGAGATAAAATCTGTAGCAAGGCCAGATGTCTCTGAGATTTCTGCAGGAACTAGCACTTGAGGCTTGCCTAAAGCTATCCTTTTTCCAACTGTGTTTGCATAAAACAGACCGGATATGGCTGGAACAAACACATCGCTTCTTGAGCTTATGTAGAAGTCGATAACATTTTCATACTCGGAATTCTCTGATTCAAGGTACTTTGATCTCTTACTTGCCGGCATTATCGCCTCCTGCCATTGTTAAGCGACAAAATCAAGATTAGCGATATGGAAAAAAAAAAATTTCTTGGACTAAAGAATGTTTGATCTACTACACACCTTTGTGAACGTTTTCGGGAAGATATCCTTAAGGATATTGAGGCTACTGTCCCATCTTGGCTGAGTCAGATAGATGGTTGTGTCGCCGGCAAATCCAAGCTTCCTCAAGAATAAAGCAATCTCTTGCGCGTTGTAACATGTCTTGGACCCTACTACACCAGTTGAATGGCAATTTTTCTTCTCAAGTATGTCGATTCTAAGGTCTACCGCTATGAAACGGCCACCTGATTTCCGGCTATGAGTCCTCAACCGCTCAATCATTGATTCAACCACTGCATTCACTTCGGGTTGCAACTCCAATGATCCAAACATTGCTAAACACGCGACAGGATCAGTTTCGCCGTCTTGCGAGGACTTCCTCAAATTCACAGAAGGGAAGTATGATGCGACTCGAATGTTTCCTTTCGATTTGAAGATGGGATCAATGTGCTCCTTAATGTAATCTTCAGTAACTCGGGTAGGGACTTTTACGATCGCGATACTCCTTAGAGATACTTCTTCAGGCAATTGTTTCACAACTTTGACTACCTTTTCCAAGCTTTTAATTAGTTTATCAGCATCATAAATATCTTCAAAATTCCTGATAAACCAATGAATTGATTGATTTAGAAACCTTAAGAGAGACAAATTAGCAAAACCATAATGTCATATGGACATACAACAACAATCCTAACCTTTCATCACCAGGTTTGCTTCCTCTTATATCAGGAAGCACTAGTGTTGCTCCAAGATGCTTTGCCACCATTACAGCATCAGTGATCTAAACAAGATAACAATAATCAACCACACAAACAACAACAGGAAGAAGATAGTAACAACACATCTAAAGTAAAACCATGGTTAACTTCACAGATTGGAAATTAAAAAAGATCACCAATTTAAAGTTTTTTATCAAGCATACCTGAGAGATATGGTACTCAGGACCATTCGTTAGCGAGAATGTGACATACCCTTTCGATGATACCGCTTCATCTGCAACATTAGGACCTTCATAAATACTCCAGAATCGATTATCCAAACAAGAATACGAAACTGCAAAAAAGACAGAGTCCGAGAGTAAAAGACATACCGGAAAGTAATGTTGGCCAACAAGGATTAAGGTCATTGTTATCCTCCATCCAAGGTCCTTTATTGCCTTCGACGGCTCCGACAAGACTATCTTTCACAGATACTCTAGATCCTTCGAATTCAATATCGTGTGCATCTCCCTGTGCTTTCTCCTGCAAATACCCAAAATGAAGAATATAACCTTTAGAAGAGGATTTTTAGTTTAGCTACACAAGAAAAGCTTCAACCTTTTTTCACTATTAGTTTACACCAAAAGAGATGAAATCAATCATGTCTTAATGGTCAGTGGAGAAACTGTTGACTCTAATTTTGGGTTTCGTATGATCAACGCAATTCCACATTTAATCTAAAAAAGGAAAGTGTTGGTTTTGATGAAAACCACAAATCAAGCAAATTTCACTGAACAAACTAGATCTGCTTCAAAGGCATCAAACAGAAGTATCAACACAAAAATTGAAGTGACAATGAAGAAGAGTAATCGAACAGAACACACTTGAAGTAGCTGGATTTGTATCACATTAGAGCAAAAAAAGGTTTTAGAAAAGAAACAAAAAATATCGGCAAAGAACCGTACCTGAAGAGAATCAAAGTAATCTCGATGAAGCATCTGTCCGAGCATCACAAACATAGTAATGGTGAGAATACCAGCAACCACTTGCCTCAAATCCACACCCATTTCTTCTTTCTTCTCTCTACAAAAACTGATTGTGAAATATAGAGAGAAACAGAGGATCCTGAGAAGAAGAGTTGTTAAAATAGAGAAAGGGAAGTGAAGAAGAAGAAAGTTCAACAAAGAGAGGTGTTGTGTGGGGCAGATAGAGACAAGCTATCTTCCTCAAATATGAAATCTCAGTTTCCTTTTGATCATTTGTTTTTATTAAAGTTTTGTCAAAAAGCTTTGTTTTTCTTTCTTTCTGGGGAGTGTTATTGTCAGTGTTGATTGTTGAGGTTGAAGTCTTACGCTATCTATACACAACACAGCCACCGACACTTTTGCCGTGAATGTTGGTATAATCTTTACCCGGTGGTTTCACTAAAACCGGTTAAACCAAGACATTTTAATTTCTTTTTCTTTTTTATTCTTACTCTTTGTTTTATTTATCTTTCCTTAAATTTTACTATTTTAGAGATCGTCGACTTCAATCAGATAAAACGACGGTACCAAATTAAAAATCATGAGTCAAAATTATATTTTACCTAAACTGATTGTATATGTCAATAAATTAAACTGTTAAATAATTTATATAATCTTTGAAATCATAGACTCATCACTAATCGTACCAAGAAATTTTCAAAAGCCACTAATGATACAGAATATATATTTTATCTTCTGTTGTTGATGATAAAGTAAGAATATACCAAAGTTCCATTATATAAAAGATAAAAGTAATTATTTAACAAACAAATTATAAGCAAATGATAAAGCACCGGATTACAGATAGGTTTAAAACACATTATAAACGTATCATTTGTTTGACATAACTAATTTAGTAATAATTTAGAAATTATATTACTCAAAAGCAATTGTAATGATGCATATAGCTTTCGTTAAAGGCCACGTACGAGTTTCAAATGTTCACCTTTTGCTAATCACACATTGTTTACTGATCGTTTAATTTTCAATGTACCACACATCATTACTCATTGGTACATCAGTCGTCGTGTCTCAATAATTACATGGCCTTCTCTCGAATACCGGTTTACACAAGAAAATTGGTGGAACATCAAGGAGAAAAAACACACACATGTTGATCAATGATTATAACTCATGCATGACTCTTGAGTTTTCTTCCTTATTTTCTAAGTTTGTAGGGGGGATCACACAAATGAACACTTGATTGATTGTTGAATGGTAGCGTAACGCAGTGTGCAACCACACAACTTCATAACGATGTAACTCTCTTTTTTTACTCATGCACATCAATTATATCTAGGCACTCATATACTGTTTACATATGGTTTTGGAAACACATCTAAGCAACACCAATGATAAATATTATTCCAACAACAAATAAAAACGAGACCCTATTTTCAAGCTGTCATGAGACCCATAATGTATTTTGCAATTTGCATCTTCCTATGAGCTCTAAAATTGCCTTTCCTTATAACCAAAGTTATATTGTTTTTTTCTTTGTTTTCTAAGAATAATAATATTTGGCCTTTGCACCATTTTTCATGTTGTTCGACATTACGAGAAAAAAAATTAATCCCGATGCGAATTATGTGTCATCCTATAAATCCGTGACATTTTAGTAAGGAGAGAATTATTTTCTTATAATATTTGTTTTGGTTATTGTAACGTTTAACAAAGAAGCACAATTTATCCTCTCTCACCACGTTCTCTCGGTCGTCTTTGAAATAAAGTGCTCCAAACTACTAAAGATGGTGGAAATCCACCAGATTGACTAACTTTCTCTACATATTTAGAAGAATTCTCAATCTTTAAAATATATATACATATATATGTATAATTATTTTGTTCAATTGATTTGATTTCAGATCGCAATACTATTCATGTTATCAAATGATGATAGCTCACTTAATTTCAAAGATTTTTGTTTGGAGGAAGATTGAGTCTTTGTTCTCAAATTCGAATCTCCACTTAGAATGAATGGTTTACGCTTTAATAAATATTACCAAAAATTGGTTTGGACAAAAGGAAATTACGGGCCAAAATCCAGAACTTCCTGGTTAACAAAAAAAAATATATATTCATGTCCATTGTGTCGCTGAAAAAACCAAGAATGCAAGTGGCTTTGTTTTATCATATTAGCAACTCGGTATCCGATTGGCTTTCTTTCACGACAATTCTATTTCCATTGGTTTAATAATTTATGCAGCTTTTGATGTAAAGAGAAAACCAAGAAGAACAATTGTATTAGTGTGAAATTTCTGTATCCAAACATAATTATATTTTGTTTGTGCACTAGAGCAATTTGGAGATGGAAAAATAGATGTGAAAACACAATAACCGGGGAAATTTTGTTTCTGATTCGGTTCTTAACGGTACGGTTCCGGTTTATTTAATTTATTTTTTTGGGAAGTTTATCTTGTTTCGTCAAAGATTTGCCAACATACACAGAGTCTCATTCTCTCTCTCTCTCTTCTCCGAGCAATCAAAATGCAGCTGCAAACCCAATCCTGCGCTCTCAATCTTCTCCCATCTCCGAATTTCGGGAAACCCACTGATAAACGCGAATTCATCACTCTAAGACGAGACCCATCTCGTCCAATTTCCCTCCGATGTTCCGTTTCCACGGCTTCGGACACGCCGTTGACGGCGACCCATCATCATCTCTCCGCTTCGACCCATAAGCCCTTTCCGGCGGAGGTTTCGAGGAGCATCATGGAGCTTTCCTCCGTCGGAACTCTCTCCACTCTGACCCACGACGGTTGGCCGCTCGGCGTCGGCGTTCGCTTCGCCGTTGACCGAGATGGCACTCCTGTTCTTTGCCTCAATCGCACATTCTCTCCTGACAAGAGGTCTGCTCTTCACGTTCAGGTCATTGTTTTGCTAAATTTCACTCGATTTCTTCTATAAAAAGTGCCAAATTCGATCCTTTGTTTTTAAGAGAATCGTGATTACAATTTGAATTGGCTTTGGGTATTGTTCTTCTGATTCTATCATTTATTTTATATTTGTTTATGGAATCAGTTAGAACAATGTGGATTGAGGACTCCTCAGTGTACGATACAAGGTAGCATTGCTCGACCAGGAGACGATGATGTTCTAAAGGTACTGAATCAATCTTGGAGTTACCTAAATATGCATTGTGTATGTTCCTTTGTATGGATGATAACGTTTCTTGATTGACCTGTTCATGCTTTTGTCCTTGGAAATTGGAACCCCAAATTTCAGGGAAAAGACACTCTGTGTGTGTGTGTGTCTGTATTGGATGGTTGAAACCAAAGTATACACAAGACTTTAGCTATTTTCTCTATTCCCAGAGTGCTTCTCCGGTCTTTTTTCAGTAGCTACTGAGTGTGTAGTTTGAGATAGTGGTGTTCGTTTTCGTAGCCTCTAGGAGATGTCTTTGGGAGATGCTAGGTTTATTTGCCCCTTCATGTGATTTTACTTAAATTGAATCGAAACACACATGTTTTGTGTAGCGTCTTAGTGCTACATGGAGGAAAAAGTTTGGTGAAGAAGTTGAGGAAGAGAGTTTATATGTTGTGGCAGTTGACCGCGTACTCCAAATGGAAGACTTCATGGAGGTAAAATTGCAAGCTCTTTCTATTTCTTGTGGCAGTTAATTCTCTCCAATGTCAGTTGTTCTCCCAGAAAAAGAAAGGAATAAAGTCTGTTGTGATCCAAACTCTAATAACAATGTGTAAAAACTTTTTCCAGGACGGTATTTGGGTAGCGTCATCAGATTATAAAAATGCAAGTCCTGATCCTCTTCGAGATGTTGCAGAAGACATTGTCAACCAGATTAACTCTAACAACATGGAAGACATTTTTCGTTTCTGCAACGTATACGTGGATTTGGACTTTGTGGTTAGTAAACTCAACATGCTATGCAAATACTTAAAGGTGTCCAATCTAGATAACATATTCAGTCTTTTACCAATCTCAGGAGCAAAATTAGTAGTTTCACTTCAGATTAGTTACACCTAGAATGCATGTTCATTCAGAATTATACTTTCTCTCCGTCATGCCAGGTTTCAGAAACGAAGATGATATGGATGGATAGGCTTGGATTCGACCTTCGAGTATGGTCACCACGAGGTGTATACGATGTGAGGATTCCATTTCCCATGGAAGTAACAGATGAAAAAGGAGCAAAATCATCCTTTAATGGAATGTCACAGCTCGCTTGGGAAGTAGAGAAAAGCTATTGCCCTGCAGATTTCGACAAGGTCAGACTTCTTAAGCAAGTAGTGGGATCATCACACAAGGGAGGACAATAACGGTTCTATTAACTTTTTTTGTTGTTGTCGCGGCCATTCTTTGTTTTACCATTTGATGCCAAAATATGGCATTGGCTCTTCTGTTGTATCTCTTGGATAAGTATCTGTTCTGAGTAAGAGGGTATGTACCTTACATGAAGCTAATAGGAGTTTCTGCAATGGTTCAGTTTTCCTGAAAAATGTCTTGTAAACTTCATATATGCCCCCAAATAAGCATTCGTTATGAAGAGACACCAAAGAGAGAGAAAAGGAAAATAAAGAACACAAAGAACAATATTACTTAAAATTTTAAGTTTTATCAACGCCAGAAATAAGAAATATACAAACGTATACATTTTGTAGAGCACACTATTGTTCTATCAGACATTTTGTAGACTATTTTTTCGGGACACCGATTATGGCATGAATTACATATGTCGCGAGTAAGACCATTATTGGGAAGAATATTAACATTTGATCGGGATATTCGACCAGGCATCACATACATGTCTTTTCCAAGTAAACAGTTAACATGGAGTGTGACGTTGCAGTCATTGCACATATAAATTCCATTCTTCTTCGGATCTGCTTCTTCTTCACAAACATCACACAAATACTGACTACTTGCGTCTCTATCATAAGAGAAGATGAGAAAATGTTCATCATACTTGTACCTCATTTTATTGGGTAAAGTCGCACATCCAAAACACGAAAAAAAACCACATTCTCCACAGTTTAGACGATAATCTTCAGATATTTGGCAAACCGAACATATTTGTTGAGTTTCAGGGTTAGATGTAAGAAACAAGGGATGTGGATGACACCGATGCTCCAATGGCTCGTCTATTGAAGCGCAACATATGTCTAACATGAAATAACAATCCCTTTCATCACAAAAGTACATGAAACCATTGCTTTTACGATGACAAGCTGTACATATGAACCAACCTTCTTCATGATCCACACGTAGACTAAGTGGATGAGGATGCATCACATGTTGTTTCTTCCGAGGAAGATGTGCACATGCTTGATGGAGAATGAAATCACATTGCATGCAATTGTAAATAATATCATCACAGATAGGAAGTGCGCATGCTCCACAACGTTTGTTCTCGTCAAATGTTCTATTGGTCTCCTCGTCGAGTCGCATATGATGATTTTGATGACTGAAATGTTGTATAATTCCATCGCTTATCTCATTATACGACTTAATATCTTCTTCATATGCATCTTCTGGTACCCCCTCAAGTTCTTTTCCATCCCATACATCTTTTCGTGTTGCACATTTAGAATGGACACCAAAACTGCAACCCTTTATGCAAGAATATCTGCCAAATTTTCTGTCTATCTCTCCACGACATACTCCACATAACAATTTTTCAGGAGTGAGTGAATAAGTAAAGGAGAGGCGGTGTTCATGCCGCGATATTCTTATGATGCATGGCAAGTAAATACAATCTTTATGGGCTACAATATCACATTGAAGACATAAATACATCAAAGAATTATGATCACTCAACGCACAAAAGTCACAAATCAAGGAACCTATTTTAGGAAAGTAGAAGAGGGTATGATCATGTCTTTTTGGATGGTCTATTGCAAGGAGAGGTGGCTTTCTCGCACAACTTTGACACATAAGAAAATCGCATATAGAGCAAATGTAAACCCAATTTGTAAAATGTGAACAACATAAGCATCTTAGACGATTAGACCAATCATATTGAAGAAGAAGAGAATGTTTAGGATGATATGGGTGCTTTGATATCGGTTCGATACACTCTTTGTGGTAACCAATAGTTTGTGGAACGATGTCAAGACATCCTTTGCAGGAATAAAACGAAGTACCGGCAAACCGATTCAAGCAAACTCTGCATGAGAAGGTGTCATATTTACCTTCTTTGTTGTTGCACCAGTCTAAGGGACGGATATGAGAAGAAGATGATGATGAAGACTTGTCGTATTCGGCATCCAAAAGACTAATTATTTGTGATTCTCCGAATTGTATCGATCGAAACTTGTCCTCCCCATCTATACGTCGTGCAAAAGGGCAAAAACGAACAGGATGAGCATATTGCTGCTTTGACACATAATCCATGGCAGAAACGGAACAAAGAGGATATGAATTTTATGATGGAATATGGATAGATATGTTTTGAGATTGTTGGTATGATTACATGCTTATATAATAGATGGTTTGGTAACGAATACAAAACGTTTCGTGTTTGTATAATACATTCTAAACTCCTCACGCAAAGTACTAATGCTATTCTACTTCAAAAATGCGTTTCCTTTGCTTTTTTTTTGTTATCAAGTTTTCTAATGTTACTTATCGATAAGGAAAAGGTTGACAATAATACTATTCTTTATTCTTCTTTTCAATACACACATCTCTTTGAAAGAAAGAAAAAAATTATAATGTTAAATTAAAATCTCTGAAAGAAAGTTGGATAGAAAATCCGTCTAGTTCTACTTTTGAAGAGTCCGTTAAATTTCATATTCAACGAGATAATGGGTGTGATTGTGCAACGCGGTCTCACCACGGGACGGATAAAATAATACAAATGTCTCTATTCAATCAAACAAAAGTAGTAATTCATATCAATAACAGAGATTCCAATTAAAAAACGAGATTGGGCATGTTCGGAGCGTTGTCTAGCAACAGTAAATAGCGACTGCCAATAGCTTTATAAATAGATTGTTTGGAACGTAAGACTGTCGAGAGTATGATGTCGGCGTTGATTTTGGAAACGCTGTGATTAATCAAAACTATCGCTAAAAAAAATATCAACACAGGAGACAGCTTTAGTGACAAATAGATTGTTGAACTTGGGACAATACTTAGTTCGGATATAGAAAAAAAGAGTTCGGAGATTCTCGATATAATGAAACACATATGGGAATACAATGTGGATAAGAAAACAGATTGTTACAAATTATTATGCAACGAAAGAGGTCGGCAGAGAAGGTCGGTGGACGAGATCTGCCGAGCTGAGTCTCTGTAGCGAATGAGGTCGGTAAAGCAACGTATCTTTTCTGGTCGGTCGAAACTATAACTTCAGAGTTAAAAACTTAAACGTTGCGTTTTGAATCTCTTATGCTCTGATGAGAGTGATTAATTCCTTCAACTATAGGAGACACCCTTTATTTATAGTCAAAATATCGGTGAGTAACTATAGTTTGATGTGAACTATAGTTAGTAATCCTAATTACACATTTGATTGGGACTTTTTTTTTTTGTTGAGGTTTTTTTCAGAATGGGTTTGAAATAGTGTTGGGCCATGTCCACGGGTGAAACCCATCTCCAACATAGATATTGCCGGAAAGTGTCGCTGATTGCCGAAAGTGAGAAACGTGACGGTGAAAAATGGCTAATTAAGTTTCAAAAAAAAAAAGCCTAATTATCTCTCCTCTCACGGCGATTGAGAGGGAGATTGAGAGAAAAACTGTTTTCCTTCTTTGACGATATGGTTCGGTTTCTTCGCCACGTACCTTCGTTTCATATCTCTGTCATCATTGCCTCATACCACCGTCGCTGATGATTTGTTTACGGGTCCTGTCAATATGTATTTATGTTGCCGTCGGTTCAGTTCTCTAGTGACGACATCGTTTAACGTTCTTTGTTCTATCTCATGTGATTGGCTATGTTTAGGGCTGTCAGTTGGGTTGGGTGGACTGTCCATGGGTTAGCCCGGTCTAAAATATTACGGGAGGATCATGGTCAGACTCATATATGAAGCGGTTTAAATGGGGTAAGCCCAACTTCGTCTGTGGTCAAAAACGAATTAGACCGCGTGGTCATTGGTCAGACCCAAATACTTAAAAATCTAGGATTTTATCAATTTGGAAAAAATTCATTCTAATTTCGTTAAAAAAAAATCAAGGCAAAAAGCACGGGTAAAGCTCAAAGAGTCGCCATTTTCGAAAAATATTAATCCACTAATTTTTTGGAAAAAAAAGATTTTACGTTTTTATGGAAAAACGTGAAATCATATTTTTCCAGAAAAACATAAAATTGTGTGTTTAGCGGAAAACATGAAACTGTGTTTCTTAACAAGAAAATACAAAATCTTAATTTTGGCGGAAAAATATAAGGTTTCGTGTTTAGCGGAAAAACGTAAAACCGTGTTTTTACAAGAAAACGTAAAATCTTATTTTTGGCGGAAAAACATAAAATTGTGTTTTTAGCGTAATAAGACTTCTTAATTAGTAGACTTCTTAATTAGTAGATATTTTATTTTAGCGTAATAAAACTTCTTAATTAGTACTTTAAAATTTTAACGTTACTTAGTAGACTTAAATTATTTTTCTAAATGAATTATAATATACAATAGTAAATTATCTAAATTTAATTTTAAAAGAATATATATATATATATATATATATATATATATATCTTAAATACTATTTACTACATAATAATTAGACATATACTATTAAAATCACATATATTTGGTTAAATGAATCTAACTGAGTTTTAATGGGATAGTGCAATTTAAATGGGATAAAATGGACAGTCTTAATATGTACGAAAATTAAATGGATCTAAATAAGTTTATGTCTTAAATGGAGATGTGCCTAAATAAGGGATGTTTAAATAGAGCGGATTTACCCATTTTACCAGTTGATGCCAAAATATGGCATTCGCTTTGTATCTGTTCTGAGTAATAGGGGGCATGTACCTTACATGAAATAATATTTCTCATCTATTTTATTTTATTATTAGGTATGTCGGAGACCTAGGATCCAACAGGAGATTATGCAATGGTTCAATTTTCCTGAAAAAAATCTTGTAACCTTCATTTATGCCCCAAATAAACATTTGTTATGAAGAGAAACCAAAGAGAAATAGAAAAGGAAAATAAAGAACACAAAGAACAATATTACTTATAACTTATAAGTTTTCATAAGAGCAGAAATAGATACAACACAGAGCTAGACATCTTAAAGAGCAGAATATTCATGTATCAGACATCATGTAGACTATCTTTTCCGGACAACGATTATGGCAATGTTTGTATATGTTGCGAGTAAGACAATTATTAGGAAGAATATCAACATTTTCTTCCTTTGGTTTGACTATTTGACCAGGCTGCAAGGCACCATATATAACATTTTCTTCTTTTGATAATTTGACTATTCGACCGGGCATCATATACATGTCCTCTCCAAGTAAACATTCAACATGGAGTGTGACGTTGCAGTCATTGCACATATAAATTCCATTATTCGGATCTGTTTCTTTTTCACAAACATCACATAAATACTGACCACTTGCGTCTTTATCATAAGAGAATATGAGAAAATGTTCATCATACTTGTACCTCATTTTATCAGGTAAAGCAGTGCATCCAAAACACGAAACAAACCCACATTCTCCACAGTTTAGACGATAATCTTGAGATCTTTTGCAAACCCAAAAGATTTGTTGAGTTTGAGGGTTAGTTCTAAGAAACAAGGGATGTGGATGACATCGTTGATCCAATGGCTGAGCTATAGACGCGCAACATATGTCTAATATGAAACGACAATCCCTCTCATAACACAAGTACATGAAACCATTGCTTGTACGATAACAAGTTGTACACATGGATAAACCGTCTTGATGATCCACTTGTAGACTGAGGGGATGAGGATGCATCATATGTTGTTTCTTCCGAGGGAGATCTGCACATGCTTGATGGAGAATGAAATCACATTGCATGCAATTGTAAATAATATCATTACAATATAGGAAGTGTGCAAGCTTGACAACGTTTATTCTCATCAAATGTTCTATTGGTCTCCTCGTCGAGTCGCATATGATGATTTTGATGACTGAAATGTTGTATAACTCCATCACTTATCTCATTATACGATTTAACATCTTCTTCATATGTATCTTCTGGTATTACCTCAAGTTCTTTTCCATCCCATACATATTTTCGTGTTGCACATTAGAATGAACACCATAACTGCAACCCTTTATGCAACAATATCTTCCATAATTTGTGTCTATCTTTACACGACACACTCCACATAACCACTTTTCAGGAGTGAGTGAATGAGTAAAAGAGAGACGGTGTTCATGATGCGATATTCTTATGATACATGGCAAGTAAACACAATCTTTATGGGCTACAATATCACATTGAAGACATAAACACATCAAAGACTTATGATCACGCAACGCACAAAAGTCACAAATCAATGAACCTTTTCTAGGAAAGTAGAAGAGGGTATGCTCATGTCTTTTTGGATGGTCTATTTCAAGGAGAGGTGGCTTTCTCGTACAAGTTTGACACATAAAAAATCGCATTTGTAATGCATTCTAAGTTTCTTGTTTGTAATGGCAACGAATGGAAACGTTTCTTGTTTGTAATGCATTCTAAGTTTCCTCACGCAAAGTAGTAATACTATTCTACTTAAAAAATGCGTTTCCCTTTGCATGTTTATCAAGTTTTGGAATGTTACTTGTCGATAAGAAAAAGGTTTACAATACCATTCTTTATTCTTTTCAATACACCATCTCTGAAAGTTTTGGATACAAAATTCGTCTAGTTATTTGGGCTTATTTTGAAAAGGCCCAGTGGGCCGAGTACGAGTTGAGGGTTGACTTAGGTCTGAGAATCACTCGAGTTGTCTCCATTTGCAGCGAATTTGTGAGATAGCTTCTTCGATCTTCTCGTCTCCTCCTCTATTAGATCGATCGAAACTTTCGGAGAGATGGCATCGAATGCGGCGGTTCCGTTCTGGAGAGCGGCGGGGATGACGTATATCACATACTCCAACATCTGCGCGAATCTCGTCAGAAACTGTCTCAAGGAACCTTTCAAGGCTGAATCTATCCATCGCGAGAAGGTTCACTTCTCCCTCTCCAAATGGGCTGATGGAAAACCCCAGAAACCAGGTACCTTCTTCAGGATCCTTATCGTTTATTTGATCGAGATCTAGCTTTTTTTGTTTGTGTGTTTTCTTCATTTCTGTGTGATTTTCTCTGTTTCTGCTTCGCTGCAAGATTAAATGGGAGATGATAAAGAATTGAGAACCTTCACGATTAGGATAAGGACTTATAGCTTCTACATCTGCTTTAACTCGTTCATGCCTCTTAGTTTATCTTTAGTTTAACATGTAATTTAGATGTTTAAATGTTGGATCTTAATATGCAATCCCAGATTCCATTTCAGTTGATTAGTAAAGTGATTGGCACTCTGCTCACATTTGATGATCTTTGCCTCAACAACTTGAAAGAGGATTTTGATCTTTTACCCCAGTTTTGTTTAGGCAATGCACTTCTCTCTTGGGTTAAGCCATTTTTGTTAACACGACTTTTTTATGATGTTTGTCGACAGTTCTGCGCTCAGACACCCCTGAAGCTTGACATTTTTCATCAAGACAATGGTTTTGAGGTTTGATGTATTATTGCTTCTCTGGACACATGGATAAAGGGATGCAAGAACCCTTCTCTGCATAATTTGTTTTTCTTTCTTGTCTGCAATGAAAGCTCGACTCTCCAATCTTAATAATGAAAAACATGAAGCTTCTGTTTCTCGCTTGAGATTATCATTTGTGGATTCTCGGGTTGTATCTGTTATCATATTAAGTATTATTAACTCTTGACCTTTCTTTATAGCAAATGAGCCATGGTTCTAAATTTAGAGAAACAAAAACCATGCAAACTAAGGCTCAAATAAGGGAAGGCCCTTCTGATCCTATGCCTCAGTCTGATCAGTAAACAAGGACCCGTGAAATTTGGCAAGCGTCCCAAAATAAAGAAGCGATTATTAGATGATGAAAATGGAACAGTAGCTTGCTCTTTTGAAAGAACACACAATAATAAGTCACTAAACTTGCTTCTGGACAAATGATGACTAGACTCCATTGAAAAAAATGCTCGGCTCTTAGGAACTCCTGCCTCTGGCTCTGTTCCTGGACGTCAGAAGATGATCTTACCTCACTTTGTAGGTGAAATGCTTCTCTATTTGAGAGCCGCCTCTGCTTTCTCTTTAGTGATTGTCCCTTGCATAAGGCCAAGCCAGACCTGGGAATAGATATATAATTGCTACCAACAATGTAATTGAGTGTCTATCTTCGAATGGTAACTCAGCTGTCAACTTCAACAACTGACAAAATGGATGTTTTTGTTCATCAGCCTAGGTAAGAACAGAGAATGATAAAGATTGGAAATGCTGAAGAATGACACCGATGTGATAGATCATGAAGAGCCACGTTCCACAGAATGTAATGCTTCCTTATTGATGTGATAGGTCATGCAGTGAAAGTTGATGAAAGGCCTCTGGATGTCATCATGTTATGTAATGTAATGTTATGTTGTTTCCTAGCTCACATAGCAAATGGAGTTTCATTGGGATGAGTTAGGCAGAATGATGAAAATGAATCCCACAATGTGATGTGTTAAAAGCAGCAAAAAGATAACAAATGGCAAACCAAGCTCCTACAGTATTAGAACAAGCATTGAAAACCACACTGAGAATGCATGTAGCACAGCTAAGAGAGACCGAAACATGTTATATGTTGATGAGGTCACACTATATGCATCCATCACATGAGAAAGAAGCAATGCTAATGCTTAAAAATATGGAGAATGAAATGGATGCAATGCGGACTGCCTGCAAGATGCATCCTATTCGTGCAGTTGTTGGAAGATAAAGAAGAGAGTACGTCCCCCCTTCAAGGCCTACTGATATGTCAGGGATCCTTGAGCTCCATTTGCACTCGGAGATGGAAAGAAAGAATAGCCGCCGCCTTCTTTCCTCTTCCCAAATGGATTCTTGGAATATGTACCATTGGGTTAAGAAACAAACAGAAAAGACAAAATAACTGGGCATGTTGGAATATAAAAGAAACGGCAGAAATTTTTTTATGAAGGAAAAAAGCAAGCAGAGTGAGAGAGTAGATAAAGGATATTGGATCCTCATGCCAACTGAGCCAGAGCTCGGAATAACAGCACCTTGCAAATTATGGTGAACGTTTGTGGCACTATTGACATCCTGCAAAAGTCAAAAATAGAACTGTTTAACAATATGCTAAAAAAAATATTGTATGGTGCGTATAGGCACCGATAGCCGAGTCTGAGAATTAACCTCGAATTCAATAAAGCAAACTGTATGTCTTTCTTGTCTTAGAATCTTCATTTGTTTGAAACCAGGTTGCCTGCAAGATGAAAGTATAGTTGACCACAGGATTCTTTACAGCACGGTGATACACAAAAGCCAAGATCTCAAAGAAAGCAATGGACCGAAGGAGTGCCATTTTAAGCAAACAGATACTCACGCGCTCAACAGGCTCCTCAATTCTTCTTCGTTTATATTCTCCCCGAGGTTACCAATAAATAGGGTATTGCAAGGAGGATTATCCTTAATATTCTGAGATTGAAAAAAAAAAGAAAACAGTATGAGACATAAGATCACCAAATGTAGGCTATATAAACCTCAAACCGGGTACAAAGTTTATCAAACAATCAAAAACTAAAGCAAATTCAGAGCAGTACACAATGTATATAAATGAGGCATCAACTATTGTTCCAAAACACAACCACCAGAGAGTATAGCATGTAAGATAATCCGAATGAACTTCGACTTTGTAAATATTATGCAAAGATAGGTAAGTACCACACTGATTCCAGGTAGATAATAGCAAAACTAAATACCTGGACAGGCACATATGAACTAGGAGCTGCTATAGGTGCGGGCGCAGGCATTGGTACAGGGGGAGCATGATAACCTGCATAGGGGTCATATGGTGGAGGTGCAGGTGCCATATACCTGAATCAAAGTTATATTTGATGTTAAATAAACAACTAAACAGAAAATGATGTATCAAATAAAACGTCCTCCCGGGTTTAAACAACATCCGAAACCATAAACATGAAGAAGAATCAAATGCCTCACCCATGAGGTGGACCCCACACTGGAGGCGGTGGAGGGTGGAAGGGAGACGGACTATAAACAGAGTGTGTGCAATCACCACCAGTTCGTAAGCGCTTACTTTGATCATAAGCATTTGAATCCCCAACTATTCCTACAGAATAACAATAGAGTATAAAATTGATATATGATTGGTGATAGTACCAATACAAGTAAGAAACTAAATAAAGGGAAGAGCATAATGATATCCTCGTAAAAATGCACAAAACTGTATCAAACATGCTTCAGTAATATGATTGATGCTTTAGATGGAAAACAAACAACCAGTTTATGCCATAAAGGAACAGCTAACCTCTTTTAACAAAGAGATTCTTCTTGGCCATCTCTGTATGTATCACAGACTTTGACTCGGCATCAAACACCAGATGCTACATGCCAAAACAATATAAGTCAGAAAGTGAAAAAGTAAGGATTTGAGTCAATAATGATAAGAAGCAGACAGACCTGAAGGGTATCTTTGGCTGCCATCGCAAACTGAGCAGTGGAGAAAAGAGCAAACCCCATGGGCTTTTCTCCCTTGAAGTTCACCTGAGAAGCCTCATAACCAGGCAACCATCTTAAGAGATTCAGAAGCTCTCTCTCTTTTACATCATCGGGAAGCCCTGCAATAAAGATTGTCCGAAGCTGAACAACAGATTCAAACTCGAGTAAGATATCATGCTTTTCAAAAGCAGAAAACTCAATCCAGGTGCAGGTACAACGATATAACTGCTAAGAATATACATGTCACAATCAATTGATAAAACAACAGCTGCATAAACCATGTCCATCATATATATGCATTTAAATACGAGAACCCTCCCTTCTTGTGCCACAGACCATAAGTGAGATTATAGGTAATAACTGCATAATCTTTCCGATCAAAAGATTATAAATTTAGAAATTCTTTGCTAAATCTCTTACAGGAAAATACTGTCCTAGTGCTTGCATCTTAGGTTCACGGTCAAGAGAAGAATAAAAGAAAAGAGATAAACATATACAATTTAGCATTGCAAAACAGGCAAAGGATAAGAGTGCTTATATGGCAGATCATTGCTTCTGGTGTCACTAAATTGAAGCGTGCTGAAAATCATGTAAATTCGAAGTTTTGTAAGATCCCCAATAAAAGAATGTGCAGCAATTACTCGATTTTGTGACAAAATCGTCGCCTTAAGCTATATTGTATAGGTATAAAAAAACAGGCAAATAAAAATCCCAACTTTAAACAAAATCAACAAAGCCCGTCTGGAAAAGATATCACAAGAACTACCAAAACAATACCAATATATGTAAACAGAGAGATAGAGTTGAAACCTCGTCATAAGGAGGACGATTATGGTTGTCAACTAAAAGAGGAGGAGGAGGGTGATGATGATGTACGGGCGGTGGATGTGGTGGAGCAGCTGATGAAACTGCGGCGGGAGGAGGCGGGGCTCCTACCGGCGGCCACTGCGGGTGGTAAGGGTGGATTCCGGCGCCGGCCATGCGATGGAGAGATGGAAACCCTAAGAAGAAGAGAGAGAGAGAGATTTGGCTGTCTTCTGCGGCAGAATTGACAAGTGGGCAGACTTATTTTAAGGCACATGCTTTGCACGTGAACAGCGTGCTCACTTTAATCTTTTTTCTTAGTCGGCAAAATTATTCCCGTTAACTATGAAAGGAAAATATCCAAATTATTCGGTTGGATAATTTGAAAATACTAAGAATTATTCAAAATACTTTAAAATTACCTACTTTTTTCAAAAAAAAAAATTGAATTATCGGAAGGATTAATTTGTTGTATAACCAAAAATAAAATTATATGTAAAAATCTAACTAAAAACCCTAAATTTAATGGATGGGATTTGACCACATAAAGAATTTTTTGTTAGATTTTTAGATATAATTTTTCTTCTGTCATGCAACCAATTTTCCTTTATCCGAGTTCCGAAGTATGATATGTTTTTTTTTATACATCAGATGTTAACTCTGCCCTTATTTTGAATTAATGAGATTTCATGAAGGGTTTGATAAGAGTATAGGAAATTTGGCAGAGGTGAAAAAGGAAAGTCAAGCTAGAAATTGGTGTGAAGTCAAAAACATCAAGTCTTTGTCCAAAACAAGAGAGAGAATATGTGTCGGTAACTTCATTCAAGACAAAATTTATATGAACTTTAACATTCATGCACTTTAACATTCGGATGAATTCTGAGAAGACTTAGGCCATAATCTCCGATATAATCAAGCATTAGACAAAACTTTGTCCAATAATCAAAACCAAATTGAAGCAGAATGTCTATTTTTTACTTTACACATGAGAAACTCTCTTAAAACGTGATTTAGTTGCAACATGCTTTTTAGAGTACTTGTTTGAGTTTTGAGAGAATCATAGGCTTTATCTCTTAAACATATTTGCATTCCCCAAGCCATCCAAACAAAACTTGCATTTGTAAACAAGTTCTAAATCTGCTTCAATTTGAAAACTATTTTGGATGTATGAGTCATCATCATTCTTTTTTTGGTAAACTATCCAAGTCATCCTGACTCCAATAGCTGAATGCGTGTTCTTCTTCCACGTGCCACAAGAACACAGCAAATGTAGTTGACTTTAGCATAAAACTCTTTAGGCACTATCTACACTTGAATCCAAATATTAACCATGCCATAAGTTACCGAGGAGATAAGACATTTTTCCTACAAAAAAAAAAAACTTTGTTGTCCAAGTACGAAGCTTTCTCGTGATCTCCTCTATAAAAGATTGAAGTGTCACGAAAGACCACCGTTTGGGATTCAAAGGCATGTCGAGGTATCTGGTAGGAGAACAACCAAGTATGGTGCATAATTGCTCACTCAAATCCTTTGTCACGACATCAAAATAGCCACTGAAGAACAATTTCGATTTAGCAGCGTTCATCTCTAAATCTGAGAGAGTCTTCAACTTGTTCATAACTTTAATAATGCCATGAAAAGAACTTCCAGAATTACTGAAAAACAGAGATATAATCGGTAAACAGAAGATGAGTTATTCTCGGCGTTTGGCAAAGCGGATAGAGTTGGAACTTGTTCTGATCTGCTGCAGAATCCTGTAACCAAGGGAGAGAGAACACTTCTAGGACCATGATAAATAGGTAAGAAGACAAGAGATTGTCCTGACGAAGACCCATCTATCCTTCAAAGAAGCCCGTAAACTTTCAATTTACCAAGATTGATAATCTGTCAGTTGAGATACACTATGATCCACACTAGAACCAATGACGAAAAAATCTAAGCTACGACAAGTTTGTTGATGAAATCCTAGCAAACTATATCGAAAAGTCTTGCGAATATCGACATCAAACATTAACGCTTTAGGGCTGACATGCTTTTCGTATTTGCTGATTAAACTTCGTAGCTAGTAAGATGGTTTTTCTAAGGCTACAACTTTTTTGAAAAGTTGCTTAGTTTGAGGTTATGCGTCGCATATGTGGATAAGTTTGAGTCAATTTGTAATGATATTCGAAATAACTTTATAAAGCATATTACAACAGGGGAAAATTTGTCCCATAACAAAAGAAAAAACATATTTAAAAACCTAATCAAAATTACCTATGTGGCACAATTCTGGCCACCCATTTTAAGATTTTTTGTTAGATTTTTAATTTTTTAATTTTTTTTTCCTATTCAGCAAATTAACCTTGTAAAGCGGATTTCTCCAGACTTACAAGTTTTAAACGACTTGAAAATAAAAGCTATAAATGTATTATTCAAATCCTAAAGCAATTAACCATTTTCGAAAATCACAACCTCCGTCCCAACTGTACTACCAAAAACTATAAAAAAACTCGACTGAATATTCATGATGATATATATTAAAGGGTATAGCAAACATAGTTTTTTGTAATTTATTTGTCGAAAATTGTTTTTTTTAACTCTTCAAACTTAAGAATCAGAGGAATAAAAAACAGTATTTACCATGAGATGGTGGTCTAGTGGTAACATAAAAGGGTTGGTTTCCTTGTGTTTCGGATTCAAATCTTCATTGGAACGGTGAGTTATTCTTTAAATAGGAATATTTAAAGTCTAACTCCGGAGAGATTATAAACCGAAGGTCCGAAATTTCTACGTTAAAAAATAAAAAATAAAACAATAGTTCGTACAAAATTTAAACTGGACAAAGAGACTGCAATTTCATGCGATCGATAATTGAGTGATTATTCCTAAAATGTAGATTAATTTAGGCTTTGATTGTTTGTAGTTTTTAGAGTAGGTTTTGGTTTTTATTTTTCTAAAAACCATTTTTTTATCCAATTAAGATTTAAAAAAAAATAGATTCCCTATAATTTTGGAAAACTAGTTTGTGGAAAAAATTACCTATTTCTAAACAAAAACCAAAATCGGTGGTTTTTGCTTAATGATTGCCAATAGGTTTTTTTTCAATGAGAACACAATTAAAAATAAATAAAATAATAAATAACTCAAATCATTTTGAGTTGATAAAAATAATTATTTTAGCATCTAAAATTTGATATTAAAAATTACGAAAATAATAACTCATATTAATAAAAAAAATTATTAAAGTATTTTATCAATAAAATTTACTTAATTACAAAATTAACTATGTGTTTTTAATTTTATGAAATAAATTTATATACATATTTTTATCAATAATATTTTGGTATTACACACAAAATTTTGTGAGTTACTATTTTAATAATTTAAACTCATTAAAAACAAAAATAAAATAAAATAAAACCTAACTTATAAGTCAAATTTAAAAAAAAATTATAGACAAAACCGAAAACTAAATTAATAACTAATCAAATTTACAAAAAAATCTACAAAATCAAAAATACCATTTTAAAAATCACAAACATTCATGGCCAATATTTTATTATTAATAACTTATATATAGTTATTTTAAAAATTTCAAACACTTTAAACAAAAACTAAAAAAAACATATAAACATATTTCATAAGTTAAAAGATTTAAAATTACATATATAAAAACTAAAAATTAATTAAATCACCATTCAAATTTTTACAAAAACTAAAATCTACGGCAGATTCAAAAACCAAAATCTAAAAACTATACGAACATACGAACAATCAAAGCTTTACTCAAAATGATGGAATGTTATAATGTTCCGACGTGTCACAATCTCCCATCTCGAAAAAAGTTATTAATCCTAACGAAAATGATGGAATGTTATAATGTTCCGACGTGTCACAATCTCCCATCTCGAAAAAAGTTATTAATCCTAAGGATTTTGTATATATATATTTGTTAATCTTTAAATCATTTCTTGCTTTTTAAAACTCGAACCCCACTCTCACACGCAAATAACAGCCCGACCAACAAAAACATCGTCAACGTGTTACAACACACAACCACACATATGCTTCCTAAACCTTGCGAGTGTACCTCACGCGCGTTCTCTCAGCGCGTGGATTCCTCTTTCTCTATGTTGTCTGTCGATTTTTTTAACTTTTTTTCTTTTTGACGCATTTTGTTTTGTTAGTCTCTCAGAAAGTTTCTAAAACTTAATAACCTTTTTTTCTTTCTTCAATCTCCACAAATCAATTTCTTCGATGAACCTTCGTTTTTGGCTTTTTGATTTGATCGTTTCCAAGGAAGAGAAGATGATAAACACGAAGACGACGAGAGAGACCTGATTCGAGTGGTTTTATGAAAACCTGTACAAGAGAAGAAGAAATCGAGCGCGTGATCAACTTTTTGATTCCTTCCAAAGCCATGAAACCGATTCAATCGCCTCCCGGAGTGGCTTCTCCGGTGAAAAACCGCCTGAGAAAGCGTCCTGACCTCAGCTTACCACTCCCTCACCGCAACGTCGCTCTCGCTGTACCTCTTCCTCTCCCGCCGACTTCCTCCTCCGGCGGCGGCTCTGCTCCGGCGTCGGCGTCTGCGATCTCCACCAACATCTCCGCCGCGAAGAGCTTGTCCGAGCTAGAGCGAGTTAACCGAATCGGTAGCGGCGCCGGAGGAACGGTTTACAAAGTGATCCACCGACCGACTTCTCGACCGTTCGCTCTCAAGGTGATTTACGGAAACCACGAAGACACCGTGAGGCGTCAGATCTGTAGAGAGATCGAGATCTTGCGAAGCGTGGATCACCCTAACGTCGTGAAATGCCACGATATGTTCGATCACAACGGCGAGATCCAGGTTTTGCTCGAGTTTATGGACCAAGGATCTCTCGAAGGCGCACACGTGTGGCAGGAGCAGCAACTCGCCGATCTCTCACGGCAGATTCTCAGCGGATTGGCTTATCTTCATCGCCATCACATCGTCCACCGCGACATCAAACCATCGAATCTCCTCATAAACTCAGCGAAAAACGTGAAAATCGCCGATTTCGGAGTGAGCCGGATCTTGGCACAGACCATGGATCCTTGCAATTCGTCTGTTGGAACCATCGCTTACATGAGCCCTGAGCGGATTAACACTGATCTGAATCACGGTCGTTACGATGGCTACGCCGGAGATGTCTGGAGCTTAGGTGTTAGCATCTTGGAGTTTTACTTGGGAAGATTCCCTTTCGCTGTGAGTAGACAAGGCGACTGGGCTAGTCTAATGTGCGCCATTTGTATGTCTCAGCCGCCGGGAGCTCCGGTGACGGCGACTCAAGAGTTTCGTCACTTTATCTCTTGTTGTTTACAGAGTGATCCTCCTAAGAGATGGTCGGCTCAACAGCTTTTGCAGCATCCTTTCATACTCAAATCAACCGGAGGTCCAAACCTCCGTCAAATCTTGCCGCCGCCTCGTCCTCTACCTTCATCTTCTTCTCCGGCCTCCTAGTTTCTTACCCTTTTCATCTTTTTGTTTTCATCGAATCTTGGTTTCCATTTTTCTTATTTTCCTGACAATTTTCCACAAGTTTTGCATACCCCAAACAAAGATAATGAAAGAGTAGAACACGAGGTGATTGTGATTGGGGTATGATTGGTCAGGAAGAAACTCAGTTTGCGGGGTTTGTGTTTAGGGCTTATTGAGTGTCTCTTTAAGCTCGATTTGTCTTTGGGGTAATGTTTGCTAGAAATGGGAAAAGGGAGAAGAAGAATTCTTATGGTTTATGAATGAAAGATGACTTTGGCTGGATTTGCTTGTAGTAGCTTTATTATTATTGTTCATATCAGGAAGTAATGGTGGATCTTCCGTTTGTTAATTTTCCATTAATAAAGCTTCTTCTTTTATTATCCCCTTTTTATGCTTCTTATAGTTTCCGTCTTGAGAATCATTATAAAGGTTAATGCTTTCTTTTTTTCTTTGCCATTTATGGTCTTGATTGTCTAATAATTGTGGGAAAAGTTGAAAGCTTGTAGTTGTTTTGACCTTTTGTTTGTGGAAATCATGTGATTCTCTTCCAATTGGTAGAATTTCAGAAAGGTTTCATTTGTTTTCTAACTTTGAGCATGCATGAAAAACCTCAGCTTTTTTCACCTAGTTTCTTCTAATCATGCCTTGATGCTTTAGTGTGATCTAATTTCAAGTGTCTGCATTATGACCAGTTATTGTTTGTAATGTTGGTCATTAACATGAACAAAAGGTTTAAACATATATGATGATCTCTTTTTTACCAGATTCCACTTTTGGTGTGATGTGGTCGCCTTTTCCTTCTTATGCTCTCAACTTGATAATTTGTGATTTTACTCTCTTCAAGTTGTATGCAAATTCTCCGAGTAATATCCTTTTATTACCATCAACTCTTTTTAGTACAGATATGGGATTTAAAGATGAACTTCTGTTGCTAGCGCGTGGAGGAACCTGTTATGGCTTTAATCCATCTCGACTTCTAACCACATTAAACTTCTCGGCTGAGCCACTTCCTTCTCTTTGTCGCTTTAACGGGTATGTTTCTGCTCCGTAATTCCCTAAACTGAAATAGTTGTGATTCTTCGTAAGAAGATCGTGAAATGATTATAGGAAATGAATTATGTTTTTGAGTTTAGCTTTAGGTTCCGGATACAAATAGAATATCGAAACTAGCATTTAATACATTATAGTTCTGATATTACAAAGACCTGAGGATTTTGATAACAGAGCTCCTCCCAGTCCCCCTTAGAAACCACGAAACTCTCCACAAATACTTCTCAATCTCCCTTGCACATTATACAGATAGAAAGCAAAACCTATTAAAACACGGTCACATGAGAGTAACTTAATAAAGTGTTGAAAAGCCCTTGACTTTGCAGGAGTGATGTCTCGAAACCAAATCAGATACCAATTAATTGCTTCTTACTTCTTAAAGACTTCAATTTTCGAGCTTACACATACTTTTGAAACTCTTGTGTCTATATAGGACACTCGGTTTCCAATTTAACTCGGAGTTCCTTCCTCAAAATCTTTCCCGAAACTGCTTTCGGTATGGCTTCTATGAAAAATACCATCTTGATTCGCTTGTAGTGAACCACCTATAAAAATCATCACACCGTTGATTTAAGACATCTAAAAGTTTCAATCTCTGTGTGTTTTGCGTTTAAAGACTGAAAGTGAAGCCTCAAAATCTTACCTGTTTGTTGACATAACTCTTGACATCATCTTCGGTTAGCTGAGACCCTTTCGTTCTAACTACAAACGCTACGGGGACCTCATCAGCTACTTCATCCTTCATTCTGGAAATTCAAATATCATTAGAAACATTGAACATTAGAGTTTCGAATTGGAAGTTTCAGATTTGTTGCAACTCACGCAACAACTGCAGCATCGTCTATAGAAGGATGAGAAATAAGCAATGCTTCAAGCTCAGCTGGAGCCACTTGATAGCCTTTGAATTTGATCAATTCCTTCAACCTATCAACAATGAAGATCTCATCATCATCATCCACAAACCCAATGTCTCCTGTGTGTAACCAGCCGTCTTTATCTATGGTTTGCGCAGTAGCTTCCGGATCATTCAAATAACCTGACAACATTTTGCACCATTTAAGTATTCTTGCAAGGGAAAAAAAATCGGTCACAAACGTGAGCATTTATCTGTTTTACCCTTCATGAGTTGCTCGCCTCGAATGCAGATTTCGCCAGATTTGTTGCGCGGTAAGGAGATTCCGGTAACGGTATCGACCACTTTCATCTCGGCGTTTCTGATCACAGTCCCACACGCACCTGACTTGGTTTTAAATGGGTTATTTGCAAACGCCAATGACTTGGCCACCGTTCCTGATTCGGTCATTCCATAACCCTGAAAATGTTTATTTCATTTTGGGTTTTTAGTCATTACAAAAATGTAAAAACGACAACATTTTGACCTTGTCCACCCATGATAACATCCCCATTGACGAAGACAAGAACTGAGAAACGGCACCGAAATCATTTAAAGAAGTTCAGTCTGAAAACTGTAATTAAGTAAACGAGAAGTTAATGTATGACAATGTCACAATGAGGTTCACGAACATGTGCGTTGGTCGTTGTTATTGAGTTAAATTTGATAGGGATTGTTAACGTTTTCTTGTATTATGATCCCACAAGCCATCACTAAGTCATGCTTGTATTATGATCCCACAAGCCATCACTAAGTCATACTTTGTTTTTTTTTATCAAATCATTAAGTCAAATATTTAAAAATAATAAATGCGTTACAAGATCCACCTGGATGTGTGATTCGTATAAAGAGACGAGTAATGAATGTGTCCCCCACAATGGACTAAACGGTGCCAAACAAAATCAGCACTTTTATAAACTTATATAAGTATCTTCTTAATTATGTCAAAAAAATAGTACTATCTTCTTAATTAATGAAATGAGTTCACTCATTGTGTAAAAGCAACACAGAAAGAAAAAAAAACTTATCGTGTGTCCTCTAGGCATTGGCCATTGGGATTAAAGTGTTTTTTTTACCAAAGACATTATCGTGTGTGTCAGTGTGGGGCCTAAACTCCATTCAAAATGATATTCTTTTTTTATGTTAGTGATTGTATCTTTTCATCTTTTGATATGATATGAGTGTAAAAAGAACATTTGGGCCTAAAAAGTGACAACGTAGTCGAGGAATTGAGAAAAATGTAAATTCATCCAATACTATTTGGATTAAGAGGAATTCGGAGAAAAGTTGAAGAAGTGGAAAAATAAAAAAAAATCTTTTAAAAAATACATACATTGATTTATACACTATTAGTTTTAAAAAAAAATTTAGCCAGATTCAGCCATTATCATTTAAATTTAAGTTATTTCGCCAGATTCCGTAAAAAATCACAAAAAATTTAACCAGATTCTGCAATTCAGCTAGACTTTTATTTGTTATATCTTGGAAAAATTTTCTTTGTGGATATATAGTTTAATGTTGGTACTATTTTTCTACTATCATATCTTTTAAATTGAAATTCAAACTAATCACATGAAAAGATTCTACAATAATCAAGTCCTTTGGTGAAATTGGATCAACCGAACAAAACTACATGATTATAGTATACAAGTACTCAGGTTAATTTAAAACCAAAGAAGAAAAAGAGTACTCAGCTTAAAGTTCTAACAATTTATGAGTTTCTAACTAAATCAATTGCACAGATTATAGACGGAACTCCCATAATTTATAAAAAAACAAAAAAATCAACTAAACTGATTTCGGACTCTTGCATGTCTCAAAAGTCTACCTCATATGACAAAATATTTGACCAAAAATGAATCATCCTTCTATTTGGTCGTCTCAATGTGGGTGCTCACTATTGGTCTAATTTTTTGGATTTAAAAAAAGTTATATTATTGGTCATAGGATTTGGATTTGTTTTTGAATAATAATACATATTTTATTGCTCTGTTTTGTTAATCGTTTACCCACCACCACGAGATACCTAACGTTCATCTAATTGATTGACTTGTATAGTGAAGATAATGACAACGATATGTAATCAATGTCTAACATAACTCAAATATATTCAAAATTTGGTGACACCAAAGATCTAAACAGTGACACAAATAGTTTTAAAACTAAGATTTGGTGAACCACCGCTAATCCATTTCTTAAATACTTAGACTACGAAATTGTTGGTGTATCTATACATAAAAAAAAAATCCTTTTGATTACTCAAGTCTCTAGGCAAGACACAAATCTTCACCTACCACAAGCATTTTCTAATAACCATTCTTGCTTCTTTAACTATATTATACGAAGACGACAAAGCTCCTAAGTACCACATGAATCCTATATTCATATGTAATCTAATCACATCATCTAATCCATTCTCTAGTCATATTTTTCAGATTTCGACGATTTTACTAGAGTCCCTATGTCTAAAATTGCATTAAAATTTATGAAGAAAATAACAAAATAATTGTGAAAGGGAGAGGAAATTAATTAAAACTGACCTGACCAAATATGGCATTGGGAAACTTGAGACGCACGGCGTCTTCAAGCTCCTTTTTAAGCGTAGCTGCGCCTGAAAGCATCATCCTCACGGAGCTCAGGTCGTATCTCTCCGTCTCCGGCGACTTAACGAACGCTAGAACCACCGGAGGAGCCACCGGAACCACCGTGACTTTGTACCTCTGAATCAGCTCCATGACAAGAGTCAACTCGAACCTCGGCACGATCAAGAGCGCCGCACCGGTCCTCATCGCCGAGAGCATCAACGCGTCGAGAGCGTAAATGTGGAACATTGGGAGAAAACATAGGATGACGTCATCTCCGGTGAAGTTGACGTTAGGGTTTTCTCCGTCGACTTTCTGAGCGATGCTCGTAACTAATCCCTTGTGAGTAATCATCACTCCTTTTGGAAGGCCCGTGGTCCCGGAGGAGTACGGCATCGCCACCGTGTCTTCCGGCGAGATCTCCGGTTTAGGAAGCTCTGTTTCGTCCGCTTGAGTCAGTTCTGTGAAACTCACGCAACCGTCGACTAACGAAACGGCGTCGTCTCCTTCTTCGTCGTCTACGCAAACTATCAAAACACCGTCGTTTTTAAGGTTTGTTAGTTTATCGACGTAACACCGCTTCGTGATGATCATCTTCGCGGCGGAGGCTTTCGCTTGTTTTGCGATCTCCGGCTGCGTATAGAACGGATTCGCGGTGGTGGAGACGGATCCGAGGTACGCGACGGCGAGAAAAGACAGAGCAAACTCCGGCGAGTTCGGGAGAAGAAGCATCACGACGTCACGGTGGCGGATCCCGAGCCGGTGGATCCCGGCAGCGATCCGCCGTGTATTGATCTGTACATCGGCGTAGGTAAAGACACGGCCGGTGGGACCGTCGATGAGACAAGTGGCGGTGGAGTCACCGTCTCCGTCGCCGGAGAATTTCTGGAAGACGTAATCGATGAGAGGAAGGTGATTTGGGATGAAGATATCGGGAAGTTTAGATCGGAAAATGAAATCATGAGAAGTTTCTTGATCTGTTGTCTTCTTCTTCGTGAGAAAAAGCGTTTGTTGTTGTTGGAGCACCATTTGTGTGGAGATTCTAATTCTTCTTCTTCTCAAAAAAAAAAAAAAAAAAAAAAAAACTTCTTTCAAATTGTAACGTTTGCTTTTTTATTTTATTTTTCTTCTTTTTGATTGGGGTTTTATAATGGTACGTTGGAATAGTAATTATGAAGAAAAAATGGACGAAATGCTGATTTATATTTTCTTTATTAATTAAATATCCAATATTGATTTACTTCCATTGGATGCAATTTTTTTCTCAGTGATATTGCTCCGTAGTTGGTGAGTGGGCCATTTTCACTGTTCATTTTCATCACAATTGTTATTATTTAAATAAATTTATTTATAATTATAAGAAATGTATACTATTTTTTTTTTAAACTAACATTTGTTAACATATGTAAATACACTTAATTTGATATTTTCAAATTTGATATTTAAAGTAGTTACAAATAAAATAAAATTGATATTCGCTTCGGTGACATTTGATAATATTAATACGATATATGTTAAAATGTTTTAAAAATCGTGTTTAGAAAATTGTTTTTAATTAAACAGAGAAATTATTTAAATTATAATAATTTTTTATAAATTAATATTCGATAAATTACTAGACCAATGCATAACAAAGTTCGTTATGATAATATTTTTTTTTAAACCTCTATGTAAATTTCTCTAAACTATTTTATTACTCGTTCAATATTTAGACAAGTAAGTTTACTCGATCATAACAACTAGTTTTTAATTCTTTTAACAATTCTTAAACAAAAACAAAAAACAATATAATTTTTATTTTCCCAAAAAATTGCCAATTATTATTATTTTTTATTTATTTTCAAATACTGCTGTTTTTATCAATCAATATTTAATTAGATATTGTGTTTGGAATAAATTTATTATTTTATTTTAGACAAATCTTTTAACGTTATGTGTAACTGGCTTATACGAATCTTTTAACGCCATTTGTGTAGTTGGTGTATTAGGCTGGCCATAGAGGTATTTAGGCATGATCTATAATTGTCATATGTCTCCACTTCTCATCCCGAGTGGTGTGGCCACACCGCAGAGGATGAATCAGACTGGATACTGAGTGGTCAGACGTACATGTGAAGGAAGCAAACGAAATGCGGAGCACAGGGCCCGAGTTTCCGTATCAGAAACTCAGGCTAGGTATGAATATCCATTAAAGCGCGAATGTTGAGTTATTTGAATATGTTTGAATTGGTCCACGGTCAAACAGTTGATATTATTTACCTTACGCATGTGATAGGTAAAAGCAGCTAACCTCTGCTCCACGGAACGATTAAAGCAGATAAAACTGATTTTGAAGAGCCTCTCGGCATTCGACTCTGCTGTATTGAGCTTTGTGCCCTGTACGATAAAGGCAAATACTCTGCACCTCAAGACCGTACTGTCTGGCAGCTGGCACATAAAAATAAAGGTGGCAGGTGAAAAGCACTTGAGTGCATCGTACCAGGGCATATCAGCGGATCCGAACCCTATCCGACTTAGGAAGCAAAGCCCATCATCCTAGCCCGGACATGTAAAATTCTATAAATATCCTACTCTATTTCTAAAGAAATATAATACTTACTTCCGACTTAAGCTTTTAAATTCTTGTTATTCCCCTAAACACTTAAATCTTTCCTTTCGATTCTCTAGAGACTCAATCTCCTTCTAACCTTTCACTGTCATCTTTCTAGCCGATCTTCGGTCATCTTTTGAGTCATGTCCGACCATTTCTCTCACCAAATACTCTGTTTTTCTCTCCGTCTCACCGCCAAATTTCTCCACTAAAACGTCCTGATACGTTGTGGATCATTCCTTATTCGATCCGACGTCACCTTTTAATTTCTTTCTTTTTTCTCCACGCGACTCCAGTGGTTTTTTCACCCTTCTCTCTCTTTACTGATTTGAACGTCGGAAAACATCCCACCATCGTGTTTTCTCGGCTTTCAAGCATTTGTTGATTGCGCATGAGCCTTGCCCCCTAGTGGTTGGATCCACAGACGAAAAATTATCTAAACAGTTTTTATGCAATAATATGTTTTTTTATTTAATTTTATGAAAGAAACCTATATGTGCAATTATTTGTATTACTTGTAAAAATTTCCAAAAAAACATTTTTGCTGATAAAAATTTATATATATTGATTTTAGTAAATTGTAAACACAACACAAAAAAGTAAAAATTATAAACATAAAAATATTTTAAATCATATATATAAACCAGAAACTAAACAAATTACTATCTAAGTTTTTGAAAAAAAATTAAAACTTCCACCAAAAATCAAAACTCAAAAAATAAAGGGTTAATTTGTATAGTAGCCAAAATTGAATATAAAATTAAGTATATAACTATGTAAGTGTAAAATTAAGTGATTGACAAATATATCAAGTGAGTGGACGATTTTACCCTTTATTATATCTGAGTAAGACTTTCGGTGGTGTTCCGATGAAAAGGAGAGATAAGGCCGACGAAAGAGAAACAACGCAGATCTAGCGAGTGAGATAGGGGAGAGTTTCAACGAAAGAAAAAGAGAGGACTAGCAAGTAGGAGAGGGAAATATCCAGTGAAAATGCGAGAGAGAATCGGCACGAGTGTGAGATGGAGAGAGATCTGGCGATAGTGAGAGAGAGATCCGACGAGTGAGAGAGATCCGACGAAGTGAAGAAACCGAAGAATTTGCATCGGAGATGAGGGAGAAATAATTACAGAAGTTCATCAGTGGAAGTTAACTGGAATAGAAAGAGCAAGGATAGTATCGACTATTCTCTCACTTCAATCCATGGTTTTATAATTTTTTGAATTAAATGGTTATTTTATTTTATGGTTATTGGTCTTAATTTCTCAAAAATCAAAATCAAAAACCAAAAGGTAAACATCATTTTACGAATTACACATTCATGGCCTAAATGTCTTTTAATTAAAAACTTGTCGATTAATATATAGGATTATAGAGTTGATTGTGACTTCTGGTTCAAAGAATAGTATTTGCATTTTCTGGGTCAATAATATTTGTTTTTTTTGTTTGTTTTTTTGGTAGGATACTAGGATATTATTGTATTGCTGTTATGGACAATTGTAAACTACCCCAAAAGAAAATAACTATACAATTTACAATATAGGTCAAAAAATAATTAAGACAATTGATATATATATGAAAGTACTGAGGAATGCATACTCTAATGTATCTACGTTAATAATCTTCCAAATTAGTGTGATGTAAAAAAAAAAAAAAAAAAATCTTCCAATCTTAGTTATATTTCTAATTGGCCTAGTGTGAACACTGGAACGATAATTTTAAATAATCCAATATAATAGGGTACGCCTGACATAAGATGATAAGAACATGCACTATGAAGAGTTAATTTTGTTGGACTTTGGTATATTCATTAATTCATAAGCATGGCGAGTGGGAAGCGACTAACAAAATCAAGAACCAAACAAAACAAGAACTTGAAGCAAAAAACAAAAAACAAAGTTGTAAACAAGTGGTTTTGTTTGATGTTCCGTATATCATTTTTCATGATGTATAGAGTTGACTATTACAAGTTTTAAAGAAAACTATAAAACACTAGACCGAGTGTGTCGGATAGGAAAAACTCAATTAATTACCCAAAAATATAGTAAGAAAATCAAACTCTTCCCTTTTGTAATTTTTTTTTGATAAAACTTTTTTTAATTGTCAACCCGAAAATCAATTAGTGTAAGAGATGATCTTTGAACACCCAATTTTAACTGTATGTTGTGGAGTCATCTGTGAAACCGTTGATATATTTCCAAATGCTGCAAGATCGTTCATCAAATTGACAAAATCATTAATTGTAATAAAATATAAAATATGAATGAGATACCAGACGATAAAAAAAAAAACAGCTATCCCCAAACTTGAAACAATTAACTAGGTAGACACCATTACGAACAAACACTTAAAATAATTCGTCTACTTTAAATGATTTTTTGTAAAGATCACACATGTAATTATAATATTATTTTCAAAAAATATAATGATCGACCGAGTTATATTAGTATATCTCAAATTTGTATAGTGATATTTCACGAAACCAAAATGTATCGATTAATTAACACAAAAACATACTGATTAAATTTGCGAACGTTATATAGTGAATGCTAACTTGAGTAAAGGTGGGGAAAACTTGAGTAAAGTCAGATACATGAGTCAACCTGTCGTTCGTTTATGCTCTTCAATTATCTAAACTGAAATACATATAATATTTTTTATACCAAAAAAATACATATAATGTTTCTTAGAAAAATAAAAAAACTGAATGAATCGTGAAATGATTGTTAGAATTGAATAATGTTTTCGAGGGTAGGGTAGTTGTAGCTTTCATGGATATGTTACTTTACAGGATTCATAAATCAATAACAATCAATACCAAATCATTGCTTATAATTTCTAAAACTATAATGTTGGAACTTATAATATTCAAAACTCCCACATCTTTATCTCGAGTACTCAATTTCCAAATTATCGCGGAGTTTCTTCCTCATAGATTTTCCCAAAACTGTTTTTGGCATAGTTTCTACAAAAACACTATATTCGCTTCAATATCAAACGAATACACCATGTCCGTCTTGGGTTCATTGCTAGAGACATGTAGTAGAAATCACGTTTACGAAAAACCGAAAACTCTATTATTACATATTGAATGAAAGAATTAGAAAATTGTGAATGAAGAAAACCTTCAAGAAAACAAAGTTCTCTTTCCTTGATGTCCCTCTTAAGCTCTCTTTCCTTTTTGGATGAGTCTTGTAATCCAAGACTGCATCATGTGCATAAAACTTGAATATCACATTCCAAGATTTGACACATCAGTACCTTCTTAAATGATATATCAATATTTTGTAAATTAAATAATTTAATAAAATAATCTCCCTTAGTTCTTGTTCATCTCCCTTAATTCGTAAAATAATCACTATTTGATAACACAGTAAATCAACCAAATCTTTTGATAAAATAATTTATGAAAATAGCATCATATATTTCAAACAAAAAATACTCATTAACTCATTTTCAAGTATGGTTAATTAGAGACATTTCCATAGACCTAATTAACAAATATCAAAGTTAAGCACCCTATACGGATAACTTAAAAACAAATTAAACTACTAAAATATAAGAATTATCCAAAATAGAAAAACAAACGTTAAGAAAAATGTAAACACAGTACTCAATCACATATAAATTTTAATTGAATTTAACACTATCTTCTCTTTATTTAACATATATAAATTTTTAATATTTAAATGTGTATGACAAAGCAAATGAATTCTAACATCTATAAACGTACAAAAATGATATGTATTGTGCATAAATGTAATAAAATTGAATACTTTTGATCAACCATATGTTAATGTCATTAGTTTTAATATCTTATGTGTAAAATTGATCAAAACATATGCAAATGTTATTTATTTCAATATATTTTAAGTGTAAAATTGATCTTCATTATTCGTGTAAATTATAGAACATGCGATAAATCAGATAAATTTTAGATTTATATGAATTTGTGAGACATAACAAACGAAAAAAATATATGTTTTCCAATAATGAATTGTATAAATATTTGCAAGTGTGATTAAATATGTATAATAAACTACATCATAATAAAAATATTTGTATAGTATACTAATTTAAATACATATATACACAATAGATAATATTGTTATAAATATAATAATAAAAAGTTTGTTAATATATCAGAAAAATAAAAATAGATGATAATGTAAGTCTAAAATATTACATTTAGTTGGGTTTAAATTTGTAAAACATGTATTAATGGGCTTATGTTATAAAATTAATGAGAATATGTAGAAATTTCCATCATGGTATATAGTTTAAATTGAAATGTTCTGATTAGCTAAATTAAATGACATGTCTCCTAAAGCGCTCTTTGAAAGACACCTAATTTTTTTTTTGTCAATGTCTTCTCTATAAATATACATATGATATGATGTTTTGTTGGGCTTGAGTAGCAACTATGCAATGCACTAGGATAGTTTCCACTTTCCATCTTTTTGATGTCATGGTTGGTGCCTTGAGATGCAACCACCATTCTTGCTAGATTCTAAATATTGGATTTTAAGTTTCTTTAAACCCTCTTGTATATATGCCTTTTGAGTTTTATAGAGAATCTCGTGATTCTTCACGCGTCCAAATGTTTTTTTTATTCGTATCTTAAGTATATATATTTTTTTAACAATATACAATATGGGCATTTAAATACGAATAGTGACACATCGATAACACTAGCACAAATAACTAAACTATGATCCGTTTTAAGCATACATATCACCTCAATGAGCCATACTAAGTTATAATACAGCTTCAATATCGATTTGAATGGGTGATTCTTAGAAGAAGAAGAGTAAGGAACGTATCCCCAATAATGGATACATGGTGTAAATCGTGTTGTTTTTATTTTTAAATGTTATAAGCTTATGCACCCCCAAACACTGTTGATGTCAATACATGTCATTGTATTTTTGGTGTCACCAAATTACTAATTGCAATTACCTATAAATATCCGGATTTTGGTGACACGGAATATAATGACATTGACATAAGACATATTGAACCACCAATAGTCTAATTTAGACCACAAAATTGTTCTGTTATCTCTATCCATCATATATATTTCAACTCCAATTTGATTACTCTACTCTCTATGGATTCTAATAGCGACAAATCTTCACCTACCACGAGCATATTCTAGTAACCGGTCCGGCTTGTTTTAATATATACATATACGAACACAACAAATTTTAAATTTGTCCAGTAACCCAAAATTTTCGATTCATCTTCCAATCTGGTTCTAAAAACATTCTTTGGTGTGATCCTATTTTTGGTTATATATATATAATCAGAGTTTTACCCTATCAAACTCGTAATAGTAAATTTCGCTCACTTTTTTTAATAAGTTATTATGCATGTGTGCAATTTCAAATATATATCCAAACAACAACAAGATGTTCCAATATGAAATGGTAAATATGTACCTAAAAAGTTTTAAACGAATATTGAAAAAACTTAATTATATTAGTATTTAAGCTGTAATATATATCAAAATTTTCCAATATTAAAATATATTATTTTCGTGTATTGCGTAGAACAACACCCAATTAACAAATAATTACAATATCTTTATGATATATATATATATATTGTTTAATCTTATGAAATATTTTGGATTATTCTAGAACTTTCAACATCCACTACCCCCATAGATGTGGACACACTTGGGCATCTATCTTACCTTGGCTTATTTCTACGCAATTTTTTTTTTATTTCCAAATTCTTGATCTATTACGACCTCATGATCAGCGAAAAATTATATTCTCTCTGTTTTCGTCTCTAGTTTTTGACACTCGAGTCTTTTTTTTCTTTTCAATAATTTAAGATGCTTAATTCCTTTTTAGTGAATGCTGTTTCGCTTTTTTTGTGTGTGTGTCTGTGTGTGGCAATTGTTAATGTTATATTCTAGCATACTATAACACATATCCACCAAACTTTTAAGAAAAACAACTTAAAAGAAACAAAAGTACAACCATTATTTATTCATCACAAGAATACAAAGAAAATAGATCAAATATTATCCCGTACGTTTCTTTGTTTTGTTCATCAACGAAATTTCTTCTTATTTATCACTCTATGATAAGATTATACATGCATGATGTATATAGTACACATTTGGATCATTTTAAACTTGGTTCATCGATCAATCCATTTGCTAGTCTTGCTCTTAGATCCTTCCTCAATATCTTCCCCGATGGAGCTTTAGGAATGGAGTCAGTGAAGAACACTTTGTTGATTCTCTTGTAAAACACAACCTAAATCACACACAATACTACAAATTAACGTCGAATCAAAAAATTGGATTATTTTCATAAAATCAATTAATAATTCACCTGTTTCGACACGAATTGCTTGATTTCATCTTCGGATATATTCGAATCTTTTGATCTCGCCACAAACGCAACAGGAACCTCACCAACACCTTCTTCTTTCATTCTGCATATCCAAAACCCATAACAAACAAATTAGAAAAATGTTAAATTTCACGTATTTCCAATTCAAAATCAATTGGTAATAACTAATAATTAAACTAGTCTATGTACGTATGTATTATCACGTAAGTCCTTATATTTCACTCAACGTTCATTTAATGTAAAAGAGGATTTCTGAATTTCACATACCCGACAACGGCAACATCATTGATGTCTGAGTGTGCGATGAGGAGAGACTCGAGCTCGGCCGGAGCCACCTGGAATCCTTTGTATTTGATTAGCTCTTTCAAGCGATCGACGATGAAAAGCTCATCGTCATCATCGACGAATCCAATGTCTCCGGTGTGAAGCCAACCTTCTTTGTCAATCGTCGCGGCTGTGGCAGCCGGATCATTGAGGTAGCCTTTCATGATTTGGTGGCCGCGGATGCAGATCTCGCCGGAATTGTTCCTGGGAAGTGAATCTCCGGTGTCTGGATCAACGATCTTCATCTCCGCGTTCCTTACAACTGTACCACAGGCTCCTGATTTCACTGGGAACGGCTCTTTCGCGAACCCTAGCGACATTGTTAGCACCGGACCAGCCTCTGTCATTCCATAGCCCTGCTCGCAACCAACATTCAAACGCATCATTTTAGTTCCTCTTAATGACTTCTGACCTCAAAAAAACATAGCCATGTTACGTTTGCATGATTACAAAAGTTACCATTTTTTGGTAAGACTTACTTACATATAAAACATTTTTAGTTTTTTTTTATAAAAGTGCATACGTAAAGTTGTAACGCCAAACACAAATGATAGATTTTTTTATGTTTGCGTTAAACATTTACGTCTACAATTAATGATGGTTTGTGCTTAAAATTGTGGGTCGATTTGGGGAAAACAAAAAGTATACTAAATTGGCATTGCATAATATGGAAAAATGATACTACCTGGTGACAAAAGTAAAATAAAAAATATGAATGATACTACCTATTATTTGTCCTTTTAAGATCTGCCATTCACATGACCTACAAAGTTGTATGCTACACAACTCATCTCACCTACTAACAAATATTTCAAAATCAAATAAATAACTTTTTGGGAGAAAATATTAGAATTTTATAGACTTTAATTAGCGGCGATGAATATTAATATTTTAATTAAAAAGGTATAGTTATAGGTGGAATTAGGGAAATGATATCGACTTGTTTAAGAGATGATGATCATTCACTATGCTAAATGGGGCAAAGTTGGTTATCATTGATATTCTCTCCGTTTCATAATATAAGCTATTTTGGAGATTTTTCTTTGTTTCAAAATAGGATTTGCTGCATATTCCTTCTCCCCTCCCCCTAAAAGTGCAACTAAAATGATTTCCCTCAAAATTTTTTGTACCTCTTTGTTTAACTACACAAACAAATTAAACCGATCATAAAACTACATGAACTTATTATCTCTTTAAAATTGACCAAATGAAATTGGTTTAGCTAATTTTGTAATTAAACCGTAACCACGGTTAAGTAAACCGTAACTCCTTCTCCTCTATTTCCGAATCTGAGAGAGACCTTCAGATAGATGACAATGGCGGTCAACACAAACCTCGTATCTCTTCTTTTCCTCTTAGCAACCGTATCATCGATCATTTCAGCATTTTTTATCGATTCGGATTGCAATTCAGATCCTATCAACGAACTTGTTTCTCTCAGATCAACCATTGAATCATGCGTAATCCATCTCGATGACCATGGAATATCCAAACCCCACCTCTGTTTCCACTCCACGACCATACTTCATACTCGTCTTCTTCGAGCTACTCAACTCCATAGCAAAAGCGAGCTTCATCTTCAAGAGCTTCGTCACGAGTTCGGCATCGTCTCCGCTTTATTCCTCGTTAACAACAACGGATCTGATGGAACTAAGCTTTTTCTGCGAGATCGAGTTTTCGCAATCTCAATTTTCGTTCTAGCACTTTGGCGTTAACGCTCTACCTCACATTCGTCTCGTAAGCCCTTTGATATCGAATCTTCATGACGAATCTGGTCAAATGGATCAATCAGATTACTCTCGTTTATCGGAATCAATGGCTGAGTTCATCGAGCAGCGAACAAAGCTCACCATCGGCCCAATTCAACGGAAAGAGAGGAGAAGTAATTACGATTTACTTAACCGTGGTTACGATTTAATTACAAAATTAGCTAAACCGATTTTATTTCGTCAATTTTAAAGAGATAATAAGTTCATGTAATTTTATGATCGGTTTAAATTGTTTGTGTAGTAAGATAAAGAGGTAAAAAGTCTGGGGAGAAATCATTTTAGTTGCACTTCTAAGGAGGGGAAATACGCAGCCAACCCTTCAAAATATAAGATATTTTCATACTTCTATGCATTTTTTTAACTTTATTGGATATTGTGTGACCAATAGTATTCTGTAGTCTATTTCATAATTTGTTGAATGATTTTTATTTTATATATTAAATGATACTTTTTAAAATAAAAATAATTTTTTAATCTCTGCGCTTTTAACCAAAATATCTTATATTTTGAAACAGAAAGAGTATATATTTATTATAAGCTAAACTATTTCTTAATTTATTAATGATGATGGAACTAGTAAGTAGATTCCAAATGTAAAGTTTCATATTGTAAATGTAAATTGAATCAAATGGGTCCAAACACCATGTAATGTCATAATATTCATTAGTAATGCCTTTTTTTTTTTTAAATGGCATAAAAACTTTCAAAGTACCAACCACTGGCACTTTAAACTTCCAAAGTTTAGCACTCACACTTTAAACCTTTAAGGTAACACCATTAACTAAATAAACTCTCAAAGTATGAATTTTGTTTGCGTCGATATTTTACGGGACGGAATAGTTAACTCTATTTTTTTAAATAAAATGTGTTCCGGCTTTTAATTACACACGTGCTAAAATCAATTTAAAAAAAAACAAATCGAATTGGGAATTAGAGTTCGTCGCTATTTAGGGAAAACAATTAAAAAAAATCAGAGAAGAGAAAGGAGAATCGATGGGTTCGTGTGACGGACGGATGTGTTAGAGTCGAAATGGGGTAAGAACGATTTCTATTATTTGATTGGAAAGGATTCGTTTCTCCACGAGTTCGTATTTTTGGTTTTTCGGTTTGCGATTTGAAGTTTGAATCGGATATAGTAGAGTTTCGAACAAATTTTCATTGTCAATTTAGTGTGAGTTTTGATTTCGACTTGTAAGGCACATGTGTGAAGTGTGAGTTTTGATTACATGAAGATGAAGTGTGAAGTGTGAGTTTCGATTACATGAAGATGAAGTGTGAAGTCTTATTATAGGAAAAATCGAGTTGTGGTATTTTCTCGGATTGACTGATTGATTTGTTCACTTTATTTGTGTATACTACAGCGAGGATGATACATTAAAATTGATAATCCACTATGGTGGAGTTATAAAGAAAGAAGATGAAAGTGAGTTGGGTTGTAAAAGCATCATTTGGAAACTGTCTGAGATTAAATGGTATAAGTTTGAAAATTTTATCAGGTCTGTACAAGGATTCAAGAGAGGATATGAAGAATATGAAGTATGTGTTTGACAACGGTAATGCTTATATGTTGGAGCTGTGTTTCTTTGAATCTTTCTCCTTTCTCTTTTCTAATATTTTTTTTTCTCCCCCAATAAATAGTGCCAACAAATAATCCTCAATTTGATTTTGGGTTTTTTTTTGTTTAATTGATTTAGCACGTGTCCACACGTTTTGTTAGAAAAAAGGAATTAACTATTCCGTCCTAAAATGTTGATGCAAACAAATTTTATATTTTGAAATTTATTTAGTTAATATCGTCACTTTAAAACTTTAAAGTGTGAGTGTTAAATTCTGAAAGTTTAAGCAGGAGTGTGTTAGTTTGAAAGTTTTTTTATGCCATTTTGTTTTGTTTTGTGTGTGATGTCCAGTACTTCGGAATTTAGGGGGGACAAATGTGGTAAGTACATGGAATTTGCTTTACATATAATACTACTAACAGACATAAAATTTAGTTTGAACTAACTGATAATCAAATACCAAGAAAAATATCGACATATATGCAATGCAAGAGCACAAAAATTAGAGCGACAAACCTGACCAAGCGTGGCGTTAGGAAACTTAGCACTAATGGCATCTTCAAGCTCCTTACCAAGAGGAGCCGCACCTGACTTTATCATCCTAACCGAGCTCAGGTCATACTTCTCCGTTTCCGGCGACTTCACGATGGCCAAGACGATCGGTGGCACCACCATAGCCACCGTCACTTTACACCTCTGAATCTGCTCTAGCAAGAGACTGATCTCGAATTTGGGCATTATCAAAATCGTGGCACCAACTCTGAGACTACAAAGCATTATGGAATTGAGAGCGTAGATATGGAACATGGGCAAGACACAGAGGATCACGTCCTCTCTGTTGAAGTAAAGGTTCGGATTTTCTCCGTCGACTTGCTGCGCCACGGTCGTGACGAGACCTTTGTGTGTTAGCATCACTCCTTTTGGGAGACCCGTCGTGCCGGAGGAGTAAGGGAGCGCCACTACGTCGTCCGGCGATATCTCAGTCGCGTGTTCTTCTTCTTCTCCGTACTGAGTCAACTCGGAGAAGCGGAGGCAGCCTTCAGGGATGTCGACGTCGTCGGTGCAGATGATCGAGACGCCGTCGTTTTGGAGGTTTTTGATTTTACCGGCGTATTGGGATTGTGTGATGATGAGCTTCGCGGCGGAGGCTTTGGCCTGTTTAGAGATCTCCGCCGTGGTGAAGAAAGGGTTCGCGGCGGTGGTGACTGCGCCGAGGAAAGAGGCGGCGAGGAAGGTGAGTACGAATTCCGGCGAATTCGGGAGGAGGAGCATTACGACGTCGTGCTTGTTCACTCCGAGCTTGCGAAGACCGGCGGCGATTTTGCGGGATGTGGCATGGACGTCGGCGTAGGAGTATACCTCGCCGGTGGGACCATTGATCAAACACGGTTTCGCGGCGAATTCAGAGATGTTCTCGAAGATGTAGTCGTGGAGAGGGAGGTGGTTAGGGATGTAAATATCCGGCAGTTTTGATCGGAAAATGACGTCACCACCACTGCTGCTCTGTTTCTGATCAGTGATCATCGCTTCTTGTGAAGACATAATCAGAGATTTATGATTCACAAGCAACTGAAAATGATTTTAGAAAAATTTAAGCTTTTTTCTTTGCCTATGGCTGAGACTGAGACAGAGGATGATCAGTGTTTCTTCCAATATAAATAATCGTCTTGAGAGGGAAGAAGACAGTGTATGGGGGTTGGTGGAAGGGTATTATTGTAATATTTGGTTGCATGTGGGGGCATTTTTGTCTTTTTAAGCATTTATGAGGATGACGGGTCTGGGTCTGGGTCTGGGTCTGGGTCGCGGTCTTGAGTTCGGGTAGAGTTTGGTGAGCTACATCTCTAGCATTATCCATGCTTGGATTTTTATTATGTTCTGTTTAATAATCAATTTTTTTATTTTTAACTTTTATTATGTTTCTCAAGACTACTACAATGTGAAGATCATTATGTGAATTAGTATTTTTATAACGAGGCCTCTTATTCCAACGGTATATAAATTATGAATGCTAAATTTTTAGCTGTGGACTTGAAGATTCTGAGAAGAGTTTCCTCTGCAACTTGCCCAATACTCAGCAACAAGCTTGGAGAAGTAAGAATCAGTCTCCATGAGCTTCCAAGGTTGGTTATACTCCACGAGATCACCTGTCGAAAATCAAAAAACCAAAAAACCGGTCATGATGAGTAGTACCGACCAGTAATCACAACTGGTTTTAAGAGATTAAAGAGAGAGAGAGAGAATATGTTTTTTACCAAAGGAGAGAACCATGACCATGTCACTGTCTATGACCGTTGGTACTCTATGTGCAACTGTTATCACCGTGCAGTCTGCAAACTCCTCTCTTATGATTCTCTGAATGATTGCATCAGTTGCTGAATCAATTGAAGCTGTAGCTTCATCTAACACTAATATTTTGTTTCTCTTCAACAGTACTCTTCCAAGACAGAACAGCTGTCTCTGTCCCACGCTCCAGTTCTCTCCTTCATCACTCACTTCTCGTTTCGTCCCAGCAACAAGAAAAGATAAACATCAGCGTAAAGCCCTTTTTTTGTGAAATGAAAAACATTTACTGTTTTTCAATTACCTGAAGAATCAAGTTTATTAGGCAGATTGGTAATCGTCGTCTTGAGCTGACATTTCTCGAGAGCCTGCAAAAGAAATGGTTTCATCAGAAAGGTTTTAAATCTTTAATTTAGAAATCTCATTCTTGTTTCTTATCTCACCTGCCATATTTCATCGTCGGAGTAAACACCTAAAGGATCGAGGTTGGTCCTTATACAGCCACGGAACAGAGTTGGTTCCTGAGGAATGATGCTGAGTTTCATTCTCAGATCTTTTAGGCCAATCTTACTTATGTCAATGCCATCGATCAATATGCAACCACTTGCTGGTTCTACCAAGCGAAACAAAGCACTGATCAAAGTGCTTTTCCCACTTCCCGTCCTCCCGACAACTCCTACTCTTGTCCCTTCCCTAAATGTGCAAGAGATTCCTTTGAGAACCAACGGAGCATTGGGGCGATATCTTATCTGCAAAAGAAAAAGAAGCAAAGCAATGTCATTAGCATAACTTAAAGTCATAACCAGAACCATTATCTTATAACAAGTAATCTATCTTCTTACCTTAAGCTCCCGCAAGTGAATTGTACCATTGGAAGGCCATGAGGAAGGCGGTCTTTTATCATCCACAATTGCAGGAGGTTCTGCTGGTATGCTCATATACTGTTTTATCCGCTCTACCGAAATGATGGAATTCGATAAGGTGCAATACCATCGGGTCAGAAAGACCTGAGTTTGTGTCAGTGTTAATGCATAGGAGAGCGAAAGCCCAACTAGGCCTGCAAAACAAGAAGCATAAGTTCATGCAGACATTTCAGTTTGATGAATATAAGAAACTTTGGAAGCTATGAAACATGTGAACAAGTGAACAATTTATGCACCTGGAGCTATGTAGCCCTTGGGAATCAGGATAAGCAGAAGTGCACAAGTGAACAAAGTCACATTCTGCAGAGTCTCTATCCTCAGAATAACCCACTCCATGGCTGCATTAGACAGAAAGAAAAGCACGGCATCTGCGTCCACTAGGTTTAGGTAGTTTTTAAAGAACCTCTCTGCCGTTCCAAAAGCTCGTATTGTCACCACTCCAAGTGAGGTTTCTGCAGCATAATTCATCACTGGAGCTTTGGTTGTTCCGTTGATCCTAATCAACTCCCTTGCAGAGGCTAAATAGTAATCCTTTTTTTAAAGAAGAAGCGAATGTTAATCCGACTTCTTTGCTGCATAAACCAATTAAAAACAAGTAAAATCGAAACATGTACCTGAACAACTTTTGTGGCTGCCAAAGCAAGAAGAGCTATGATAATTACTTGCCATGTGACATACGTCATGACAAAAAGAGCTGCAGTGAGCTCAACAGCCGGTGCTACCACAAATATGAATGCAAATGGAATGTCAAAGTCCAAGACGTTCAAATCTGATGAAGCCTGCGAAATGTTACGTTAAATGATATCATACATTGAGCTGTAGTGTATTCATATACACGTAAGCAAAGTGATCTTACTCGGGTGAGAATGCGTCCAACTGGAGTAGAATCGAAGAAAAGCATTGGGGCTTTGAAGACTGCATTTGTGAAACCAGAGAAGAAGGCTTTGGAAGCTTTTAGTCCAAGATGGGCAGTCGTAACAGCTCTCCCGTATACAAAACCAGCACTAAGAGTTGAGATAATGCTATAGACTCCAATAAGCATTGTAGCAGTGATTTTAGGGATCCCAATGCCATAAGCCAGCCAGTATGTTGATGCAGCCTGAAAAACTACAAAGCCAACCTGACCCAATACGCTTGACCATAGAAGAAACCATCCCCGGGAGACACGGAAATAGTCCAAGAAAGGTTTTAACCCAACATAACCGCTCTCTTTTTCTTCTTCTTGTGTAAGTTGTACCCCTGGAATATCTGTTGTTGCGATCTCTTCTTCTATTTTTTCAACAACCTCGACGTTTCCCCCTTTCTTAAGATCTCCGAGGCTTTCATTACTCGCTAAAGGTAATACGGTTACTGCATCATTATGAGCATTCACCAGCTGTTGGAATGCACTCCCCATCATTAAGAGCTCCTCATACTTTCCTAACTGAGTGATTCTTCCTTCCTCCATAACCTGATCAAGATCATCAATCAATAATAATCAAACAGTTAAGACATAGAAAGAGTATTTTCTGCTACTCAAGTTTTACCAGAATCTGATCAACTTCTGAGAGAAACTCGACTTGGTGAGTGACCAGAATGACAGTTTTCTCATTCAGCGAGTCCTCAACACATTTCTGCAGTCACAGTTAAACATATTCAGAAGCAGTCAATTAAGAAAAGCTGTCTTCAAAAGCAATGTTCTCACTTACATGAAAAAGAATTCCAGCTGTATGCGCATCCACCGCACTAAAAGGGTCATCAAGGAGGTAAACATCAGCGTCGGCATAGACAGCACGGGCCAGCTGAATCCTTTGCTTTTGTCCTCCACTCAAGTTAAGCCCTCTTTGTCCTATTTCTGTGAGGTCACCATGTCCAAAATCATTTATGTCCTTATCCAGCGCACATGCTTCAATAGCTGCATTGTATCGTCTAGTTTCCATGGGCTTTCCATAGAGGATATTGTCCCGGATGGTACCACTTTGGATCCAAGAGGTCTGAGAGACATATGCAATGGACCCAGAGACCTTTACCTGTTTCAATTGGACAAAATAAAGGAAACATTTTTGAGCAAACATATACATTTTTAACCGAACAAAGATAAAGTCAGTCTTGGTGGGTGCTTTGCTTACAGTTCCAGACACTTTAGGTATTTCTCCGAGTACTGCATGCAACAGCGATGATTTTCCTGCCCCAACTGGTCCACAAACCGCAACTTTTTGCCCATGCTTGATTTCCAAATTTACATTCCGAAGAGTTGGAATCTTAGTTTCTGGATCCCAACTGAAGTTACCTGCTTGTATGTCAACTGCTGTTCCAGGTTTCTCGAGACCACTTCTTTCAATTTCATCAATCTTTAGCTCATCGTCAAGCAAGAAGTTGTTTATTCTATCGAAAGAGACATTGACTTGGATGATAGCAGAAATTGCCTCAGGTATAATCCTGACAGGCTCTGACATAACTCTAAGTGTAGCTAAAACCGTGAAGATGGTGCTTGCGTTCAGGGGAGCGCTCTTCAATAGAGCACACCCCACGAAAATAACAGAAGAAACTATTGTTGGAGACATCCAATACAAGAAAGTACCAAAGGCCTTTGTCAGCTGAGCCTTGGCCAACCATTTGAATTCATCATCACGACAAGATTCTATCTGTTTCTTGAACTCATCTTCCCATGACTGCAACTTGATGACTTTCATACTGTTCAGAATCTCTGAGGTTGACCTCAATCGCTTATCCTGCGCGATCATGAACTGGGTCTGGCAGTTCTGTAGCATCTTTGCAAATGGTAGATTAAGGAGACCACACATGAGAAGAAGAATCAAACCCGGTAAAGCACCTGCTCCAACCACTCCAAAAAGTACAGCTGTAGAAAGCAAAAGCTGCAGAGTAAGGCTCCATCCCGAGTGGAACCACCACAAGAATTCTCCCATTCGATATGCATCCACCGCGATATAATTCACAATCTCTCCAGATGAATGCCTTTTCCTCCCCAAGCTTGATAGCTTTAGCTGCTTTTTATATGCAGCGACCATTAGTGCTGATCTAATCCTCATCCCAGATCTTCTTGATGCAAAATACCAATGTCTCATTGACAAGGATTCAACTAGCTTCAGCATAACTAGACAAGCTAAGTTGAAGAACCCATTGCGGAGATCCCTGTGGTCACTGTTTGCATAATCCACAAAGACATATAGCATTAGTGGAAGAGATACAACAGCAAATGTTCTGAAGAGTGCACAAACTGCTATGAATATGTTTTCCTTGAAGTAAACTTTTGCAACGGCTCTAAACACCAAGTTTCTTTTCTTCGTTGAGCTTCCCTCTGCGAGAAGACTATCCCATGCTTGAGCAAATTTAGTGTAAGCTAGTTCAGCCTCATCCTCTGGGACTACACTTGGGATATCTTCCGGGGACAATGGTTTCTTGAAGCCCAACGAGAGTAAAGGATTCATCCAAGAGAACGATAGAAAGCTGAAAAATCCAGCTGTTGCTAATCTCGCAGAGTTTTTTCTAGGCTTTTCGGTTAATAGAGGATCAGAAAGGCCATTTTCACCGCAATCTTGAGCAGCAGACGCTCTGAGATTTATGCAGGAGCAAAGGAGAAGCAAAAGACTCATTGGCCAGGTTATGATGTCAAAGACTCTGATGCCTTTTCCCTGCGAAAGTATATCAATCTTTGCTGCTGAATCCAGCGAAGCAAACAACACCCACCAAACAGATGCAAGAATCTTGATCCACTTGGAGCCATTAACAAGCAGCGAAACCGCAAGTGAGACCCAAATGATCCCTTCAACAAAGCAAGCAACCCAAGAGCTCTCATTGACGTCACTAGAACCTTCAATCAGATTGTTTAATCCAGCACCAAAAAAGATGATGCTAGTAATAACACAGCATACAGCTGCAGCCACAAAGATCCAGCTTTTCTTGCGGCGCCGGACAATAGAATGTTTGGAAACACTACCAGCAATCAAACACAAGTAGAAGATGAAGAGAAACAATAGATTTACGAGATCTATGGCGGTTCTTTGGAAGCAATAAGAGGCCAGATTTAGTTCAACGTCACACCATGGAAAGCTCCCTGCATCATGGAAAAACCAATCACAAGAGATAAAAGTTAGCAAATCACCACAACACTTGTATGCATAATATATAGTTTATTAATCGACTTTTTGTCTTTTTGAACAACACAAGAATCCAAGATTTGATTTCAAGATCCCACCATAGTATCTCAATGATTGTACACATAAAGATTATTTTAACTAGTTAGATTCCGAATGCTTGTTTCTTGCTACAAGAACCACCTCACACACACACAACCCAAGAATGCTAAAAACGTGAAAAAACTAAGCATTAGACAAGAAATGGAGAAACCCAAAATGGGTAATATTCGTACCAATCGAAACCACCATTGTAGAAGCAAAGCAGCAAGCAGAGCTCAATCAATAAGCGAAAATGAAAAACCAAAAAAGACTCTGCCTTTATGAAACGTGGGGTGGATGTTTGGGAGAACGGCTTATTCATACACCAATTATTGGCCATGGTTACAGGACGGACATGAACGGCATACCTGTGCGAATTCATACATCAATTCATACAATTTGGTTAAAACATACATTGACAAGTCAACAGTGCTAAGTCAGCTGCCACATCACTGAGTCATCAATAGCCAGCTGACGTGGCAGCTGAATCATCTTCCACGTCAGCTGCCACGTCATCAAAATATTTTTAGAAAAAAATTAAAATTACACTTAATTTAAAAATATTTTTAATCATAAAAACATAAAAATTACAATTAATTTATTTTATATGTAGTTATTTTTCTTGATTTAAATAGAAATTTATTTTGCACCAGAAAAAAAAATGTCAGGGTTGAAAGAGAACGAGAATGCTAAAAGTGAAAAATATACATGTCGTGAATCATCAGCCACGTCATCAAAATATTTCTAGCCATAAAATAAAATAAAATTACACTTAATTTAAAAATATTTTTAATCATAAAAACATAAAAAATACAATTAATTTATTTTATATGTAGTTATTTTTCTTGATTTAAATAGAAATTTACTTTTCCAAAAGTAAATTTCTGGAGACTAGATATACGTGCACCAGAAAATATCCGTTAAAGTCACTCGAAATATCGGATATATGCATTTCGAGGATTTTTCGTCCCTCAAATCTTATGAGATTCGAGAAAGGGTTGAAAGAGAATGTAAATTTGATATTTTTGTAAAAGATAATATATTTTGGAAATTTTCACAGTTCTAGGTATTTTTATAATTTCTCAATGGCAAACTAGTGATACGACACACGACATGTACATTTTTCACTTTTAGCGTTCTCGTTCTCTTTCAACCCTGACATTTTCATTCTAGTGCAAAGTAAATTTCTATTTAAATCAAGAAAAAGAACTACATATAAAATAAATTAATTGTAATTTTTATGTTTTTATGATTAAAAATATTTTTAAATTAAGTGTAATTTTAATTTTTTTATGACTAAAATATTTTGATGACGTAGCAGCTGACGTGGCTGATGATTCAGCTGCCACGTCAGCTGGCTATTGATGACTCAGTAACGTGGCAGCTTACTCAGCACTGTTGACTTGTCAATGTATGTTTTAGCCAAATTGTATGAGTTGATGTATAAATTCGCACAGGTATGCAGTTCATATCCGTCCTGTAACCGTGGCCAATAATTGATGTATGAATAAGCCGTTATCCCGTGGATGTTTAGTAAATGCTAAAGGACGTATCGAAGTCCACATCTCCTTTTTCTTAGAGATTCTGAATCAGAGTAAATGATTGATCATCGCATTTGGCGGCTTTTATTTGTCTCATATAATCATTAAGATGCGTAATTGCTTACGTAATAGAAAACCATGGATCCGTATGTTATCAGCTCACTGTGCATACACACGAGGACACACGAAAATCACGGATCTGTTTTCATTCATGAAGTAGAGAAAGAAAAGAAAAACTCTCTCGTCTCCTCTCGTTTACTAGTATTTTAAGGTTTTTTTTTGTTTTTTTCCTCAAAGAAACAGACAAAATCTGTCAATTGTTAGTCAGAGGTAGGTTAGAGTAAAAGAATAACCTTTGTTATTGGGGAAACAAGACAAACTCTATCGATCTCCCTTGGGTTGCACCTCCTCGAGACGTGTAATTTCCCGGCCGTTCACGCTGAGACCAAGGCGGATTTAGATAATGTGAACCCTTTCATATTCCAAATATTGGTAAATGGTTACACTGCCATGCGGGGTTTGATATGTGCGGAAAAGTCCTAATAATAACAAAATGGATTTTCGAATGGGACCGTCCGACACTCAACAATTATAAAAATATATATATATTTACATATGTATCTATACATTTTTGTTATTTTTCAGACCGTCCGCATATATTATGTTTCGCACCTCATTGTCGCCATTTTAAACAAATATAAATTTTTGTTACTATTCGGTGCGGGACGGTATGGGTTAGTCTGTATCATTTGAAAATAACGATCAATTGTTTTCGCAATCCAGCAATAGCGATCAACAGACAATTATTACCGGCAAGGATCCATGATAATAATCAATGACATGTTTGTTATTCATTTTATAGTTATGAGTGATTAAACGATTCACTTGTTTATTTTGAAGTCGCTAGTTTAACGACAAGTTTTGACACAAGCGATTAAAGATTTTAGTCGTTATTCAGTGTTTTAGATTTTTTAAATTAGCGACCAGATGTTGATATATGTAATTGTCGCCAGCAATTATAAAACGAATATGATTTAGTCGTTGAAATTAGTCGTTGAAAAAAATGGAAATGATTTTATCGCTGAAAATTTGTTATTGTCGTTGGCGAAACATACTTTAATAGTTGATCGTTATCATCGTCGTCAACGACTACAAAATAATCATTCAAAATTGGGTAGATCTACGTCAATATTTTTCATAATTGGTATGCAAAATTAAACCATATGAGCTTATATCAACGTTAGGGGACAAACGAACATGCATAAAAGAGACAAAAAAAATCAAAAAGACTGGATCAGTTCAAGGTCTAAGCAGATTAAGCATGGATTTGCGATTTTTTAAAAATCAAGCCTGATTTTGTTTATAAAACAGTCTATTTTTTAATAAAATTGTGTTAGATGACTCTTTTTTATTTAGTTTGCGGTCTTACTAAATCCAGGAACGTCTTTGTGGATTAGTTATAAATCATGTCAAATAAAAGATATGAGCTTAATATGCTTTTACACTGAAAAAATATAAATCAGTCTATTTATATGATCGGGAAAAATTAAAAAAATATAACCAATTTTTTTTAATACGAACCGAAAAAGAAATAAAAAATCCTTTGGATTATCCAGAAAGTAATTAACCATAGTAAAATCTAATACTCTCATGACGTGAATCCTTGTTCAAAAATTTCGAAGAATCTAGATATGTGGTTTTTGTGATTTCATCGTATAGATTCGATCAGAAGCTCTCAATGTCCTATTAAAAAAAAGGATCAATAAGTATAACATTTGATATACGTCACAACATAGAGAAATTTTTCTATCTAAATCATGTTAAGTCATAGACTTCCAACTCAAAATAAATTAGCAATTAGTGAATTGGCCCAAGTCCCTAATGATGAATTCGAACATCTTTAGATATTTTGGATCTATCAAACAAGTTCAAAAGTTTAAGCAGAAAGCAAAGAAGTTGGAATTTGTGTGTGTATTGTATTTAATAATTTCCCTCCCAAGTTTATGAGATTACAGTATATTTATACAATACAATAGTCGGTTTCGTTAAACCTAATGAAAATAGGAAAATCTCTTATTTTCTACTCCTTTTCCTTTTTGAACGTCATCTTTTTTTTTTCTCGGAGTCTCCAGGTCTGCGGACTTCATGGACTCGTTCGATCAGATGGGCCAGACTTAACACAGTGGGCCGAAATTTGTCAGACCAAGTAGCCGTTGTGGGCCGAGGTCGTTTGTTGGACTTTTCGGCCCATCCGTTCCCAGCTCGTTCTGCCTCCCTTAGTCGATCTCCAGCATTCTTTCGGGTCGATTTGGATCCGGGTCGAGTTTCTAGGATGGGTGCTAAACCTGGCACCATCAGTTAGTCCCCTCCCCCCCCCCCCAGTTCGTCGATCGAGTTGAAGAGGAAGGTCGGCGAACTTCAAGCAATTTTAGCTCGGCATGGATTTCGAATCGACACACATTTTTCTCTCTAACACGTGGCACAGTTCTGGCCATGCGTTTCGATGGGATGTCGAAGAGTCCCCTGTTTTGAATTTCGAAATGACGGATATGTCTAATGATTATACCTAGTAACCGCTGTCTCTCTATAAATATTCTCTCTGTCATCTTCCTTCTTTATTTCTTCTCCATCCGAAAGGTAATTTCTCTCTCTATTTCTTTGCGTTTTCTGCTTTTTGTGCTTTTATACTTTGATTAGACTTCTGGTACCGTACTTTATTGTATTTCTGTAACTTTAGCTAGTAAATCGGCGTTCTTTAATCCTCCATGAAGCTGTCTCATTCTCATCTTAGTTCGAGAACCGTTCCCACTTCTGGTGAAGCGACTCCCTCCATTGCTAATTCACATGCTGGTCCATCTCTGGTTCCCACTTTTTGTGTTTTTGAAGCGTCGTCGCTCTTCCGGCGGTGATGAAGTTACATCTAGATTCACTGCCGCCGATATCATTCCTCCTAACCTCATCGATGAGGATTTAGACGAACTTTCCCCATGCGGGACCTCGGAGGCCAACATTTGGAAGATAATCTAGGAGATCAGGTCCTCAGAGGCGACTTAGAGAGCTGGGAGCACTCGACTAACAAGGAACAATCCGTAGAAGGAAATGACGAAGAGGTGGAGGAAGAAGAGATCGACCAACATGGTGCCGGGGAAGCAAATGAAGAGGGAGAGGACGAGGAGGAGGTGGACCCTGCTCCAAAGTCCAAATCTTCTAAGAGGAAGGGCGTTAAGGTTAGAAAGGCGTCTAAAGGCAAAAAAATGAGCTCGGACAAAGCTTGTCTGTGACAACAAATTCGGGATCTATCCTACCAGATCCACCGCTCAATCTCTCGAAGATATAAGGGCAGAACACGGAATGTCCTCTGAACTGGAATTCAGGATTCCTGAACTGAACCAGCGTCCGTGTGGTTGTCCGGAAGAGTTTATCTGTCTGTACGAGATGTTTTTCTCGTACTGTCTTTTATGGTTCCCTCTTCCGTTCGTATTTATTAAGTATTGTGCCGACCGCGATGTCGCTTTTACGCAAATCAGTGCAGCGGGCGTTTCCAACATGGTCGGGCTGATGACCCTACGGGCCGAGTGTGGTGTTGAAGTCACAGTCGAGGCGTTCAAGGAGATGTCGTTAATAAACAAGGGATCAAAGCCTGGTCAGTTTTATGTTAGTATGAAACCGAAGTACAAGCTCATTTCCTATTTCAAGAGCAAGGTTCCTTGTTGGGAGAAATACTTATTTGTGAAGATTAACCGAGCCTCGGTCTCCGATATCTCATGATCTTATAGGAGAGTTTGAAATTAAACCATGGGTAGATGTTCTTGATTAGCTCGTTGCTTCCTTCAATGATTATGTAGATTTTCTTAACCCTCTTTTTTTATTTTTGCAGTACGTCATCCTACCTACGGTTCTTTTCCTCCACCGAGTTTTCCCAAAGACATAAAGAAGATTATTGCAATCAGAGAGCGTCGGTGGCTGCAGTTTGATCTCATTCGTGTCCAAAGAAGCCGTGCTCAGATTGGTAGACATCCATTCAGACTTCGCTTGTTTTTTGTTTTGAGCAAGACCAATCTCGCATAACCAATGTTTGTTTTCTTCTGATTGTTCTAGATGGCTGGGGAGACTCAACAATATTCCTGACTTTGCCTCTAGCTTAAGGAAGTCCAGAGATTCTTCGGCCAAAGAGGGGGCCAAGGATACTGTACATGTTGTTGGTGCGGCACCCGGAAATACCGAGGTTCCGGTGACCGAAGTTGTTGAGAAAAATTCAGCCGCGGTGGAGGTCGCAAGTACAAAGAAGACAACCGAGGTCGAGGCAGTAGAAAAAACAGCGACCGAGGTTGAGGTTGATAAGGATAGGCGATCTAAAATATCGTCTGACTATAAAGCTGCTGATCTTGAATCCAGGCAGAGGGCTCGTGTGAACGAGGCCAAAGATAAGGGGAAAGACGTCGCTCCCCCAAAGGACAAGAAAGAATAAAATGAGGAGCTACACGAAAAGGTAAAGGCCGATTTAGCGGCTGGGAAGGTGCCTCCATTTTAGATCGGTGGTACTCCTAAGGACCCACCCGTAAATCCACCCGCTGCTCAGCGTTCGGGTGAGAGGGTGACACATCCTCCTTCTTTTGATCCTTTGAAGAAGAGGTCGACGAACGAACGGATCTCGTCTGCCAAAAGGCATAGATCTGAAGACCCAGTTACCGATGGACGTCAGTCTCGTAAGTCCGAAATTGACATGAGCTGGTCCTTCAATTACCACAACTCAACCATACCCATCTCAAGTGATCGCCGAGCAGCTGCGGAACTGACTCGAAAAGCTGGCGGTCCAATGATCTTCCTCCTAGAGGTTCTAGACCTTGAATGTACCGAGGTTTATGAAGCCTTGGCCCTCGACATCATTTGGGTACAGTTCTGTTACTTCTTGTCTTCGTTGTTAGAACTTTGTTCATATGCTTATGAGCGTGTTTTTTTATTTTTAGGTCATAAACTCTGCTAACTTTCCTGTGAAGTCGTACGAGAACAAGCTTAAGTCGGCAAGGAGAGTTACTTCCCAAGTCGCCGTCCTAGAGACTCTTGCATTAAAAAACACCGAGATACTTGCGCTGAAGAAGTCCAAGACAAGAAGACTAAAGCTGAAGCGGATCTGACCGCAGCAAAAGCTCGTTTACAGGCTCTTTTTACCGAGAACGGAGTCTTAAAATAGAAACTCAAAACCTCTCAGGCCTTAGTTGAATATGAGCGTAAGCGCTTATCGGCGGAGAGGAGCCAGGCGGTGCGGGAGGTCGAGAGCCGTGTTCGGGCTGAGACCTCTGTGTAGTATGCGGCTCGGCTTGAAGTAATCAGGAATTACTTCATTGTCAGAGAGAAGCTCGATCCGGTGGTCATGGAGCTTAGTCAATGCCGGAGGACGCTGATTGGATTAAAGTTCTTTCAGGAGGAAGAAGGGATCGCAGTCCCCGAAAAAGTGCTGAAAGAGCTTGAGGAAATAAAGGCCAAACTCCTTGTCGGGGCTGCGTCATTGGATGTAGACGATCTTCCACAGAACATCTTTGTCGTCACTCCGCCTCAGAGTACTCCAGCTCAGGATGTTCCTGCCGAGGTCCATGCTGGTGTCGACCAACACGGGACTAACGAGTTTCAGATCACTCCCGACGATGTAGCCAGTCTTAGAGAGCAGTCTAGCGAAGGAAATTAAGGCTATTTTAGCTTTCCTTTCATTTTTTTTTTTGCTTTTGTATATATATTTTTTGTTTATGAACATGGTTCCACCCTTTGGGGTTTTTAATATGAACTTTGTCTTATTCTTATCTGTTTTAATGCGATGTCGGCGTTATCTGTTCTTTGTCTTGTCTTCTTCTTCGTTGTTTCATGACATGTCTTGTTCAACTTTGTCGGAAACGAAATTAGAATTTCTTTCGTTCTTCTTTTGTTCTTCTGTCTAACTTAGTTAATAAGTTGAATTGAGTTGTGACTTCTTAGAGAAGGTATCCGAAACATAAGAACTTTTTGGTAAAAAAAGAATTAATCTGTGAGATCTAGGAGCGAATACTGGTGTTGTTCTAGGTCGATCGTAAACATGAATATAACCGACCTAGAACATGTATGTGATCTTAGTCTATTGTGAATGCAAGTATGAACTCGATTTATTCCTCAACATTTCGTTTGATCATTTTGTTAAAAGCATTATCGAATTATGACTTATTGTTTTTCTTATAAACAGTTAGGTTTCGAATGTAAAACCCAGATTTTTGCTTTTCAAGTTAGAGATTAGTTTAAAAGATTTAGCCGAGATCGGCCTATCTCAAAAGGTAGAGACATGTTTTTGACATGATTTTTAGGTGCAAAATATTTTATCATAGGATTAATTTTGGGTTAGATCGGCCGGACCAATTTTGGGTCGGACCGATTTCGGATCAGATCGATTGGGATTCTTTCAATGGGCTGGATTGATTTCGGTTTAATGGGGTAGCATGTGTTCGGATTTTAATACCATGTTAAATATTATAGGCTTCCAACTCAAAACAAATGAGCAATGAATAAATTGACCTAAATTTTTTATATATCGCGCAATGTCTTTTTAAACTTCCGATGCGGAATATTTTTGACAAATCATGACTCTCGATTGTTTTTAAGTCATTTGGTGGCGAATAGATCTTTTAGAAATTCTCGGTTTAAGTTTCAGTTTAATTATTTCTATAAGTATTTTTTCTCTCAAATATTTAGTTTAAAAATAAAAGGACGTCCAAAATTCGTTTTAATCTACAAATGAAGAGAAGTAAGTGTGTATATTGAATTTTTAATGGATTGGACATTACAATTCTCCAAATTAATGGGCCTAATATTAATGGATATGCGGTTTTAGATTAAAAAATTTAAAATGAAGAAGATAGTGTGGCAAAATATTAAACAATAATGGTTAATTTGTTAGATAGCAAAAAAAAAAATAATAATAATCAAAATCCGTAGATCTAAGAACTAAGATTTTGCCACATAGAAAAGTTTTGGTTAGTTTTTAAATTGTAGTTTTTTATTTTGCTATCCAACCAAATTTCCCAAACAACAAATAGATGATGTGGCATCACAATAAAATTTGGATATTTTCTTTTTTATATATAGATTGATAACTAACATTTTAGATTTTAACTTTAGATTACAAATTAAAATGACTAAGATATGTAATATAATAGTTTTTGCTACTGTCGTATTTGTCTATGAATTCAAAACCATATAATTCATGTTATGCATGCGTTGCAAAAAAAAAATTAAAAATTAAAATGTTAAGTTAAATGTTATTATCTTGCAAGTAGTTAATGGTTAATGGGAATTAGATTCTTATAACTTCTAATTAGATCTGACTCAACTAGCTAGGTTTTATTCTTAAATAGTTTAATTCACGAGAGGAATTGGTGGATTTACGTACGTAGTATCACAAAAAGTGAAACGACACAAACTATAATTAACATGAAATTGATTATGTGCATGCATGAGCATATATACACAGTCTATATATGTATATATGTTCCGTACAAACTCATATTCCAAAAAGGAAATCATCATTGTATATGCATGATAAAGCCGTTAGATAAATAACTCATAACTCATTAGAAGCTTTGGGTAATTAACTGTGTGTATTCTCTCTAGAAACCCCGTCTGAAAAATCACCACCGTCTGAAACTTCTTTCGATCAAGCTCGTTTTTTACTTTTGTTGGCCGGTGTTCGGCGATTTCTTTATCGCCGGCACTACGTGTATGTAATTATTCCTCCACATAATAAACACCTCGGTTCTCTTCTTTCTTCTAATCATCTTCTTGAAGCCTTCCGAGATTATACCAACTCTAGATCTGATATTACAATCGATTGAAGAATTGGTTTTTTTTTTTTTGCTAAACAATTGAAGAATTTGTTTTCTCGGAGATTTTGAGTTTTAGAGGTTAGAAGAATTAGAGATTCGATGGATTCGGTTTTTGCTTCTTAATCTTTCTCGGCTTATCGATTCCGATTTGGTCCAGATCGGATTTAACCTCCGACTATGTTCGGTTTTGTTTTCGGCTTAGTCCGAGTTTTTTTCTTCCTTCTACATGGTTTTACAGTTTGAAGCCGATCACTCTATTTCAATGTCTCGGCGTTCCTTCACCAAACTTGTTCTCTACCTTTTCGAGAGAGTAATATCTTTGCCTCCTCATAAGTGGGCCTATGAGTTAGGTATTGTGCGAAACTTCCCTTCAGAGACTGGATCTATAAGCTTGTTTCAAAATGATAGCGTGGAGATCTTGTGTGTGAGGTGTCGGTATCTTCTGTGGAAGAATTTTACAGTGATGTTTCGATGAAACCCAACGGCAGGGCTGTGGTAGATCGTGGATTGGCCGGCACTGCTGTGTCACTGTTTTCTTCATTTCACGTGTGTCAACACGTGGATCTTATCTTTTACATGGATTTTATTTTTATTATTATAACGTATTTAAGAAGATAATGGGCTTTTCGGAACATCATTTGTATTACCCTTAATGGGTTTTCTAATTAAATGGAAGAATTGTCGGGAAAAAAAAGAAGATAAATAACTCATTAGAAGAAAATTTGATAAAACGCATCAGGAAAAGTGGTGCTACAAGTTAGACTTTGTGTTACAAGTTACAACCAAACTATACCCTTTTTTAAGTCCTTCTCTTCGGTTCTCGTTCTCACGTTGACTTTAGTTTGTTCACTTCGTATAATTCCTACCCCAACCAAGAAAAAAATCAAAACTAATCACAAAGAAATGCACAAAAGCATATCTCGATCTTTATTTAAAAAAGAAGAAGAAATCTTTACCAAAATAGAATGGAGTTGGCTTAGAAGTGGAATGAGCAATGAAATTAAGCTACTTATATCATCTTGGACCACTTGGTGACTCTCGTCTTTAGCCGCAAGAACATTGATGAATGTGTTGTTGTTTGGAACCAGCTTAAGAGCCACCTTAAGACAAACACAAACACATTACAAGAATTTTTTTTGAGAATAATTTGTTTTATATACTCGAATGACAACTATAATTATAATGTAATATATATATAACTATACCTTAAAAGCAGCAGAAGAGATCCATCCATGCCATGGTTTTATAGTCAAATTATAACTTTCTTCTACGGCTTGTTCCATGTTTTGTGACATGTCTTTGACCAACCGTTGCAATAGCGCCAATGTAAAATCCATTGCTCTAAATATTTTGGTATACAAAAATTTGTTGGTTCATATTCGTTTTTTGGGTTTCTATGGTCCGAACCAAATCGGTTTGGGTTAAATAAAAAATGCACCAAAAATGAAACGTACCTGGTTAGCCAAAGAGCAGCTCTGCTACAGCTTTTAGGCTTCCTAGAGGATCCTTCCTTCGCTTCTTTTCTCAGTATCTCAACCAAATTTGAGTACACAATAGGATCAGATTCCCAAATCTTCTCTAATCTCTATAAACAGAACAGTGTTTACAACAAAAAAACAAAAACTCAATAAACAGAATAGGGTTAATAAATAAAATCATTAATTAAAAAAACGAGGGTGGAGGAAAAAACGAGGTCCATTCGTTCGAGAGAGAGAATGACGAAAATGACCCTGAAAGCAACGTAAAGATGTAGATGGGTCCACGTGTCGAAAGAGATGATTTTTTTCTTGGGCGGCGAATCGAAACATCAGTTTTCTTAATCATTTTTTTTGTTTGTTTAAAAACTGTTTTCTAAATCATGCTTACTGAATTAATTGTACGTTGAATTTTCGAGGGTATCAAGGGAAACTAATACTACTAACGAAGATAAAAAATAATTAAAGATGTTTTCTAGAACTAAGTTACGCAAGTGATTACGAACATTGAAAATGATGCGTGTACGTATTATGTAAATATATTACTAGTAGTATTAAAAAAAAAAGAGAGACAAAATTAATTACTTGAATATTTTGATCAATGTCTTGTCGGAGAACAGCCATTGTCGGTCCAATCTTATCTGCAATCAATCCACAAAGTTTCAGAACTACCATTGGAGGAGCTTGTTATGCTTTTTATTTCAAGAAAACAAAAAAACAGTAGTAAGCTAGATTCGGAAATCAAGAAACACTTTAACGTTAACTTAATAAAATTTATGAAAAGAAGTTAAAAAAACAAAACTGCATAAATATTGATTTCGATATTTGAATACCAAGAACTTGGATGATTAATCTGCAGAAAGAGAGGAGAGGCTTCAAAGGTAAATTGATGATGTTGGTGGTTTCTGTTTCGGTTGTAACTATTGTAGTCTTGGCTATGGAAAGAACAGAGAGTTCTTCAATGGCGTATCCAATCTCTGTCATCTTCTTCCTCTTCGTTGTCTCTTCCATCTCACATCTCTTTCGTTTCATCTTCGATAATTATTTTTTCTCTATGCTTCTCGACTATGTGTGCGTGTGTGTGTATGCCTCTACTAAACCAACATCAGGAAATTCGGCTATTTATAATTCCGGCTATTGAGTTTTTTTTTTTTTTTTTTTGGTGTTTTGATTCCGGAATATTTGTTAATTATATCTTGTAAAATAGTAGTATAGTACTACTTCATGTACTAAATAGATTATCTATTATAGATTCTCTCATCAAGACGATGGTGATTGCTCATTGGTGATCGGGGTTTCGGATATATTTCGAGTTATTTAGTAAAGAAAAATAGTTATCAAACAAAAATTATATCTATATCGGTTCGGTTCAATTTAAAATCACTCGATTTTTGAAATTTTTGATTTAAACCCGAACAACATATAATTACGGTATTTAATTTAAAATTGTATAAATTCGAGTTTTGGTTTTAGACTTTTAACTTTGTAAGATACTAAAAAATATACGAAAACATAAATTGAAGAAATATATGAAAAATTTAAAAGTCCAAAACAAAAACTCGAGAGAAAGCACATATCTAAAAACATAAATTTTTAGGTTTATTGTGATATATATATATATATATATATAGCATAAATAAAGATAAATAACTAAATGGACTAGATTTTATTTTATTTTATTAGGCTCATGGATATTGTACACAAATATTTATTAATTATATCTTATTATATAAAGTTTGATGCGTCAAACTTCGTAATTAACATGATCGTGACACGTGTCCAAAATATTTCCAATTAGATTTTGCCACATGTCAAAAAAATTTCTTTTAGATAAAAACTTATATGTTTGTACTTATCAATTATTTGAAATATGTTATATAATTTAATTGAAAATCCGATAATAAAAGACTTATAATTCGTTTTTCATCAGAAGAAATATAATATGTCGATTCAAAAAAGAAAAATAAAAGTCAAATATGATTAAAAAAATAAGTAAATTTTGTTCAAATAGAAATATGAAAATCAGTTGGTCAAGATTTTGAAAAATATATATAAATATGAGTAACTACATAATAAAAGGTAAATCTTTTCAAATAGAAATATGAAAAATTAATTCTTTGAAAAAATGTGAAAATTTAATTGAAAATAATATAATATAAAAAATAGGAGAATTAAAATAAATAACTAATTGTTAGGTTTCTCTATTAGTGATTTCGCATCAATTTTTTAATCTTATTTTTTTTATTTTTACGGGTGATCTGATTTTTTTTCCATTTTTTTGTGTTTAGTTTTTTTCTCCGGTTTATAGAATATTAAAAGAGTAACAATAGTTCAAATAGAAATAAGATAATCAATTTATCAAAATTTTGAAAATAGATATATGAGTAGCAAAATAGTAAAAAAGTAAATTTAATTCAAATTAGAATAGGAAAACTAATTATTTGAAATATGTTATAAAATTTAATTGAAAATTTGATAATAAAATAATCAAAATAAATAAATAAATCTTAAATTTCTCAATCAATGGTTTTGTATTAGAGTTCTCAATTTTTTTTACGGATGATCTAATTTTGTTTTCTATTTTTCGTGCTTTATGTTTTTTTCACAGATTATAAAATAATAAATTATAAATCCGCATATATGCGGGTCCTAAATCTATTATGTAATAAAAGTGAATTAAACATCAAATAATATGAAAAAAATAAAAGAATCAAATTAAATAAATAATTGATAGATTTATCTATTATTGGTTGCGTGTCAACGTTATCGATCTAATTTAATTTAATTTTATTACGTGATCTAATTTACTTTCTCATTTTTTTGTTTGGTTTCTTTTTTAAAGATTTATAAATTATTAAAAAAATAAAAGTATCTCATTTTGCAAAGTTTGATTCGTCTATTTTGTAATTAATCTCATCGAGACATGTGTAAGTCAAACAATCAGATTTATACACGTGTAAAATAATTCTTTTCAATTAGATTTAGCCACATATCAAAAGATTTATCTATTTAAAAATAATCATATTTTTATTTGTAAAATAGTAAAAAGTAAACCTAATTTAAATAGGATTAATTTTTTTATTATTATTTGGAAATATGTGATATAATTTAATTGAAAATCAGCTAATATAAAAAATAAAATATGAGAATAAAATATTAAAAGAGTAAAATAGTAAAAGAGTAAAAATAGTTCAAATATAAATATGAAAGTAAAATTAAATTCATCAACATTTAAAAAAAAAAAGATATCTGAGTAGTAAAATAGTAAAAAAGTATACCTAATTTAAATAGAATAAAAAACTAAAAATTTAAAAATATGTAATAAAATTTAATTTTAAATCAAATAAAAAAACATCAAAATTAATAAATAAATGTTATGCTTCTCAATCAGTGGTTTTGCAGCAACGTTCTTACATTTATTTTATTTATTTTAACGGGTGATCTGATTTTATTTTCCATAATTAAATGTTTTATTTTTCACAAATTTATAAAATGTTAAATTATAAACTCGCATATATACCGGTCTTTAATCTAGTATAATATATAATACATATTATACATATTGCTATATGTAATTATTCGGATAAGTCGGATATTATCTGAACCAAACCAAAATCCATTGGATTCTGAAAAACTATACCCCAACAATTATTGAGAATATCCAATATCTAATCATATCTCTATATCAATTCGAATTGAATCAGTTGGAATTTACCAGATTAGACACTCCTAGACGACCCCTATGTTTGACCTAGCGAACGTTATTAGTTCCCGGTTTTAATCAACTTTGTTTTCTTTTACTGTTGATAAAGTTTAATCAACTTTGTTTATTACTCTGTTTATTTGTTTAGATTGTCTATTTCCCCTAAATGGCACAATCTGCGCCCGAAGGTCTTTGATTTATTGGCTGATTAAAATATATATATATTTTTAATAGTTAAGTCAAAAGAGTTTTGGATCGAAACATATATACTGTAATATCTAATTTCTATACATATCTTTTATAATATTGTAAAGAAAAATACAAAGAATGGGAATTGAAATACACGATGAAATATTAAAATATTGATCTGAAAGATGATGAGGAGAATCGAGATGATGATATCTTTCCTTAACTCTTTAAATATCAAGAGTTAAGATACAATTATTGTGATTTCTCCTATCTTACGCCAATTGAAATTAGGAGCCAACAAATCGTATATTTTGTGTTGTAATCTCAAACGCTAAAGAAAACATAAAAGACGTGAGAGATTTTTGATCTAATAATTTGAACGATAAAGACCAAGAGACTCTTGTCAATAAAGGAGAACTGATTCAGATTTAAAATGTTATGATTCTGAATTTATTTATATTAGTATCTAATTTTAATAGGAGTTTTGACTGGATTTAATTTTGTATTGATCATATACCAAAATAAAATTTGACTACAAAAAAATAGTTTATTGTCTATCTATACAAACTGAAACTGGTTTGGCTAGATTCAGCGCGCGTGCATGATTTTGAATGAGTAGCTCATCTCTCATACACATTATAGTGTACACCTAAGACTTTGATCCTTGTGTTAGTCTTTCTCTTTTATATAGAAGTGATTTTCACTTTCGTCATCTAGATGGTGTATCGCTGCGGAGGCTTCTACTAGCTTTCCCCGGAAGCTGTTTTGGATGTTTCAAAACGAAGCAGTGGTTTCGACTTTCAGTTCTTCTCTTGCGAGGAGGTGGCATGTCCTTAGTCTGTAGATGGTTGAGGCTGACTTTCGAGTGTCCGCGTGTAAGAGTTGTTGGTCTTCTTTGGCATTTTCCCGGTCGAAGGTCAAGGTATACTTTCCTTGAGTCTGGGTCTTCTCGAGTTCCCCGTGGTTTTGGAGAGTTCGTGTTGGAGTGGTTTCTTCCCTCTACTCCATCTCGGTCCTGCGATCGTTTTCGTTGGTACTGTTGCTAGTTGGACTTGTTTTAGATTTGTTTGCATGATTTTCAATCTAACGGATTGGTTTGTTGGGTCTGTTCAAAGTCTTTGGTTGTTGGCACATTTACTACGTCTACTTGGTCTCTGAAAGTTCGTTTTTGGATTGTTTTGGTTCAGTGGTTTAGCTTTAGTGCCTAGGCTGTATTTCGTTGGATCCCTTTCTCCTCTTGTTTAGTTTTTTAGTTTTCTTGTTTTAAGGCTTTTATCTCTGGAAAATTATGTTTTCCGCCGGCTTTGTATCTGGGGATATATTTTTATCCGTCGGCTCAGTGTAATCTTAAAAGTTTAAAAAATATATAATATTAGATGGAAAAAAATAGAAGTGATTTTCACTTCAAAATTTTCAATATGAAACAAATTGGATTGATCCAATTATATTCATTCAGCATTCCACTTTGAATTTTCATTTCTAATTCAAATAAACTTCAATTTTAACATATAAGTACATTAAGTTATAGTGTTTACGAAGATGACTCTATCGTTCTAAAATCCGATTATTCCGTTAAAAAAATTGTTCTCAAGTTAAACAGAAAATGACCAAAACCACATGTTAAAAAATAAGTTTCAACATACATCTTTCCATCATAGCTTAATTGTGAAACTTTTCCCCATTTTTTTTTTTTTTTTTTATAATTATAGATGAAAAACTTATAAAACTCAAGATAAAAATAATGATGAGATTTATGGGTTTAGAAACTGCCAGAACAAGACTTGATACATCTTAATACATAACAATAAGTGACGTGGACAAAAGAAAGAAAGCACTGTTTAAAAAAATATACTAAAGGAAATTTTAATAGATATCTCACTTTTTTAGAGATTCAAAAGTTTTGTGTTATTGATTACATGGTGAGTTAATAACTTTATAATCTATTAAAATGATTAAATTGAATTCTATTTTTATATAATTAGTCTATTATTTTTGTGTCTAATATACGCTTATAACTATTTGTTAGGAAAAACGTATTTACGAATCTGTCATTACTATTTTTTACACGTTAGCAGAAGTTGCATTTAGTTACGAAAAATATGTCATTTAATTACGTAGGGTGCCATTAGAATTTTCGGAAGTCTCTGCGATAATTATGTCGTTCCAATAGTGGCAGACTTATGTAAAAGTGGTAAACTTATTTAAGGATGGTAGATTTGTTTAGAGGACGACATATTTGTTTCGTAGATTTATTTTATTTGACAGTAGACTTATTTTTTTGAGTATATTTATTTTCCAATTGGCAGACTTGTTCGTCGGACAACAAATTTGTTTAGTGAACGGCAGATTTATTTTGCTATAACATGGTAGATATTTTTATGTTTGGCAGTTTTAAAGTATATTGCAGATTTGTTTGGCAGACTTGTTAGTAATGACGGCAGATTTGTCGGATATTGGCAGAGTTATTGAGTTTATTGGTAGCGGATTTATTAAATCGTCACAGAAGTTTTACTATTGGCGGCAGACTAATACAAATTTATTTATTACTAAACTAAACTTATAATGACATAAGATTTAATTTTAGTGATGACAGATTATTATTTTCACGGTAGATTTATTCGTAATGGTAGCAGAGTTATGTCATTTTTTAACAGCCTTCTTATTTCTTAATAGAATAATTTTTTTTTGGCAGACTTATGTATTTATGTTGTGGCAGATTTTAAGTGGCATATTTGTTAGTTTGACAAACTTATTAACCATAGTAGCAGACTTATTGACAATTTATTTTCTTCATCAAAATTCCAACGTTTTTGTGAAATTCCATCTTTGCCCAAAAAAAAACCATTGTTCATAAATAATTCTTCCGCATCAATACCAATAAGTTTGCAGTAATAATATGAGTCTACTTTAACATATCAATTTTTTTTGTAATGTATAATCATCGACTTCATAATCGACTTAACAAGATATATATTAATGTTATATACTTTTTCGATTAAGTGATGGGAGTCAAACGATTATATTCATCGCTGACATGATTATTTTAAATATTTGGCCTCTTAATCTACTTTGGTTTTCATGTGTTTATTTTTAACTCTTTCTCCATGATTTTCAAACCAGGGTAACCAAGCATTCAAAGAGAAACAATTGCAGAAAACTAACTTTCTTTACTAAACCCATCACTCTCAACAAGAAGTTAACTTTCTTAATTTTCTCTTGTAATAATCTACACTAGCTTATGATAATTCACAACTATTTAACATAATAAAGACAAATTTGATTCTCAAATTCTACCTCACAATGACAAGTAAATTGCTTATTAACCTTAGTCTCAAAGATTCAAATATTATATGCATCGTTTTATTAACCAACAAGGTGAAAATCATTCTGTTTTTTAATGATGTTTATGATCCAAGAAAAAAAAAAACTCATGATTCTTTTGATTCAACATTTCCTATCCACTAACAGCTTCTACATTTTGTTTTTTAATGATGTTTATGATCCAAGAAAAAAAGAAAATAAACTCATGATTCTTTTGATTCACTAACAGCTTCTAGTTAGATCCACCATGCCTGAAATCAAACATGCTTATAAACACCCAAACATATCTCATATCTCTCTTAAAATATATTTTTCTTCTTCAAAACATTCACAATGCTCTTCTTCTTCGATATTTGGACTACAATCAAAGAATATCATGTCTGAATCAAAACTAGTCTTTATATGATTTGTGCATTGTTGTCGCAGATTTATTTGAATAATAGCAGACTGATTTTATATGATTTATGCATTGTTATCGCATACTTATTTAAATCATAGCAGACTTATTTATATGATTTATGCATTGTTATCGCAGACTTATTTGAATCATAGCAAACTTATTTTATATGATTTATGCATTGTTGTCGCAGATTTATTTGAATTATAGTAGACTTATTTTATCAACAAAATTAAGTTTGACATACTTATTTTTCATTCACACATTTCATCGAACACCTTTCATGCAACGAGTTTCTGCAACAAATATGCAGAAAATGTCGGATTTTCAAATTGTTTATAAACCAAAAACAAAGTCTATCATAACTAACACATACCCGACGAAACTAGCGGCGAAAACGATCTTTGAAGACTCGTAAAGCTAACATTAAAATCACATAAAACATACATATATACATACCCGAAAACGAAATCAAGTGTTAGACAACACTTACCCGATGAAAATCACGCCAAAAACTACACCGGAGCACTCGTCATCGGTCCCTAACCTAATGCCTCACGTTGCTTCGATGGGAAGATGAACCGTTTTTCCTTGAAAACCCAGAAAAGAGGATGATAATAGAGAAACCTATGGATAAGTGAGTAGGAGGTCACGATGGAATAAATTTTCACCTTAACGGCGCCGGAAATTCGCAAGTCCTCGCCAAAAAAATTGCAACTCCACGACAGAGAGATGAGATAGATGAGAGAAATGAGAGACACGAGAGAAGGTTTTTTTTTGCTGAATTGTTTTCTTTTTTGGATTATCAATATTTTTTTTTATAGAAGATTAAATCACCATGGCATAAATTTTAATTATTAAGTTTAAAGTAGGTTTATAAGTCTTTTGGCAAAATATTAAAGTCTTTTTAGTTAGACTTTGCTCACCAAAATCATTATAGTAATAACTCAACTTTTCAAGATCATTATAAGTAATTTCTCTTGATTATATTAATAAACATCTTGTGACTGTTTACGATACGTGCCAGAGATCTAATGTGAGAGGCATATGTGTGTATGCAGTGTTTTTACACAAGATTTAATAGATGATATATTTTTGGTGGTTATGTAAAACTTGAAATACTCTGTATAAAATGGTGGTGCGTCAAAATTTTACAGGATTAAAATCTAGGATCAGTCAAAATTTATCGAAGAGCTAGTTTGGTTATGAATAGTCCGTGTAATAGAACATAGTTGTTAGAGGTGTCAAATGGGTCCGAGACCTACGGCCTATGCCCAATAGGAATCGCCATGGGGCGGGTTTGAATATTATTTCTATGTTTATTGAAAAACAGGTCTCGCGGGTTGATCCGTTGCGGATCGCGGTCTTGATGGGTTGGTCCGTTGCGGATTTGCGGGTGGCCCGCCAAATACAAAACATAAAAAAGACTTGTGAACCTTTTGTCTGAAGTAGAAGATTTAATAGTACTAAATTTCTAATAAAAAATTTATATGCCGTGTTTTCATATTTTATTTATTAAATTTTAAAATAATTAACACCCAAATAAAACTTAAACAAAATTTTGATAACACTTATAATTTGGTTATCCATATGAGGAGAGTGGAGTATTTATGATCCTCACTGGAAGAGATTATAGACATATATATGAAATTTCGGTTAAAAAAAAAAAATATATATATATATATATATATTTATATAAACTGACCAACATTGATTTATAAAACGTTGAATATATATATATTTTAATTAATTAAAAGATAAAGAATAAAACATATTAGGATATTGCTTCATATTTAAATATAAGGCATCATCATACATTTTTTAGAATTTTGCATAAGAAATGGAACCATGTCGAACGACCAAAAATATATTTAGATTGAGACAACAAAAAATGTATAAAATCTAAACAAAAATTATGTCTACTTACATTCTTTTATATCTTACGGTTTGCATTACAAACAACAATTAGAAAAATCCAATACATTAAAAAATTACATAAATCCACGTACCGATCCGTTAATCCGCTTGGTTTAGCAGAGCAAGTCTGGACGTAGATATATGAACTGCGGTTTTAGCGGACCGGCCCTTTACGGTTCAAAAAAAAAATTGTCTATCTCGAAACAGACCAGATGGATGCGGATCAGCCCATTTGACGCATTTAATAGCGATAGATCAAAAGATTCAAAATTTATTTATAGTTTGCAAATTGTATTGTAATTGCTTTTTTATTCTAACTAATTTTTTTTTCTAAACTTATAAATTCAATAATGTTTAGGCAAGCATATGTACGAATAAATTCTAGTTTTGATAAATAATTTAAAAAATGACAATGCAATAAAATTTGAATAAAATATATTTTTAGCTTTTTTCACAATTTTAGTTTGATTTTGTTTAGTTTGAATGCATTTAACTAGGCATGCCATTTTTTTGTTTGTTTCAACAGCAACACCTTTTTTTTTGTTTCAAAGGTATATAGATAACTAAACGAATCAGAAATAACTAAGCTTACAAAAAAAAACTAATTGACTAAATTTATAGTTTGATAAAGGTTACTTCTACGGAGTGTCTAGAAGCTTATGGACCTTCAAAAGTCCAAACGCTAGCCTGGATATCGCAAATTTATGCACAATTTTAGAAAAATGATAAATAATTTCCATATACATCATCAAATACAATTATTCACAAATACACATACACATACATATACATATACATATACTAGGGCTGGGTAAATTATTCGTTAGATTCGCTCCGATTCGATATTCGCTCCGATTCGATATTCTCTCCGATTTGATCCGAAAAATTCGGATATCCGTTATGAATCAAAGCGGAGCAAATAATTAAATCTAGTATCCGTCTAAAGCGGAACAAATCACAAAAATCAATTATAAAGATCCGAATATCCGCTCCGCATATTACTAATATATACATATAATATGATAGATCTATAACGTATATTTGCATTTTAGACTTTTTAAATTCATTTGGCGAAAATATTTATAGTAAGAATAGATAGATACAAGATTTTTAATTGAAAATATATTTTATTTCTTATTTTTTTCTTAAATTAAAAACACATGTTTCATTTTTCACCATTTTAATTTTCTATTTTTCATTTTTTTAATTATATGGCATAAAATTAGGTAATTTGATATATTTATTCATTAATTTGTTTAAATATTATATTAAAACAATTTTTTAAAAAATATGGTGTTTGATTTTTTTTGTTTTGTTTAAAATAGATATTCATGAATATTCGGATATCCGTAAATATCCAAAAAAATCCGAATATCCGTAATTCCGGATATCCGAAATTTCCTAAAGCAAAGCAAATCGGAAAATTAAATATACGACAAAAACAAAACTGATCATAAATACTGAATTTTTTCCGGATATCCGCTCCATGTTCAATCCTAGTCATATACAGACACTTCGCGTATCCGCATGTCGTTTTGTGTGCAATTGTACATGGAGAAAGTCGGGGGCAGTTAAGGAGTTTAATTTGTGGGTCAAACGTCGTAATTAGCATATTTTTGTTTAAAATTATTTAGTTTTTTTAAGACTTTTTTTTTTATCACACTGTATGTTTAAAGTTTTTTCATATAAATTAAAAAAATTATTTAATATTTTTAATCTAAATAATTATTTACAAATATAAAAAAAAAAAGAAATAATAATAATTAAATTTACATTAAAAATGTAAAACATTATTTACGATGTAAGATTTTTTTTGTTTGTTGACAAAAAGAAATTGGTTAAAATATCATAATATGATACGGATATAGTATCTTTTAGTCTTTTACTACTTGGTTAAAATTTAAACAAGCGGCTACTTAGTGCTAATTGGTATCCTTTGGCACATATTTAATATCTTAACCTAAATGATTATTCTAAGATTAGCCAAGTTAATTAACCTAATTAGCATTATGATGTAGAAATGGCCTAAAGGATGTGTACTAGTCATAGGATGTGTACTAGTCATACGTACTGCAAAAGATACTCAAATCTCAAGACAAAAAATCCAGATAAGAGATAACCAAAGAGAGAACATGAATGTTAATGTATAGATATAAATGTTGTCTGGTTATAAATAAGATTATAATTTAATTATTTTACCCCCAAAAAAAAAAGATTATAACTTAAATTGAACGGTCGATCTTTGCTAAATGAAGTTGTCCAGAATCTATCGAACATGCTGGTGGGTAAGGCACTCCAACTATTTAGTGGAACGAATCATTTTGCTTATATATTAGTATTTTAGTAGATAATAAATACATTTTCAAATTTAACTATATGGTCTGCATAATTTCAACTCCCTCTCATTTCATCCCGATTCATGAATGACCAACTAATAATCATTTTGCACAATAAACTTAACATGGCTAAGCCAAGCACGCCGTTTATTTTAAAATATATTAGTCAACAAATGATTTAACTTTGGTTTTTATCAGAATTATTATTTGTGGTAACTGGTATAGATTAGTTTATAATTAATCCCTTAATTATTTAAGTCTTTTTGAGGTAATGCTTATTATATATTTCAGCGTACCAATTACCAAGTCCTCCGAATATGGTCCACTTTTGTTCCTATCCGGTATTCAGACCATAGGGTGTTAAATCACGATGTAGATTCTAAAAATAGAATACTAGTAGTCTAGTACTACTTAATAATGATTTTTTTTCTTTTGTCGTACTAACTGATGATAATTAATATATTTGATAAACTGCACATATTAATCGCCATGTTGTTAAGGGTTATCTCTTTTTGTCTCTTTATGAGAGTTTTAATTTAATTTTATCAAGGCCAGTCCAGAAGATAGATAAGTAAAACGATCGTTTGGGATCTTATTTGTCCACACGTCAATCTGTGTGAGAAATTTTTTTTCATTAACAAAATAACATAAAAAAAAAGCATGATTTTTTTTATTTTGCGCAGAAAATCCGAAAACATTGGACCGGCGCTGAATCTTATATGAGTTTTTGTTATGCCATGGCACCCTGCATACTATCTTTCAATGAATGGATTTAACTCCTTTTTTTTACATCTAAAACACCATATTTATTAAAATAATGAAAAAATATTTTTCTTGAAAAAATTAATTCGGAACCACTGAACTTACATGGAAAAAATAAAACCTCGTGATCTTGACGCTTCAAGACAATTCACTCGGAAATTAGTACATGGACGTGTTGATATATCTTGGCCATGTACAGTTGTATACAGGGTGTTTTAGGAGCGAGATACTACCTTGTCGAGATCATTATCAGGGGATAAAGTAATTGTTCGTCCTTAATTTGTGCTGAGGTGAAATGGTTGTTCAGGATCTTTCAGGTGTGAACTGGACCACTTAGTCGTGGGCATATATATCAGTCTAAGCCACGATGGAGAACATCCCGGTCTCACAAATACCACCTTTATATGGCTTTTAATTCATTGTAAAGTTGTTCGGGTTTCATAGAATTGGACTCAAATTTCTTTAGGACTAGTTAGACAGCCTTAACATCTAAATTATACATGCTGTAAAATTCGTCTAAACTAAACTACATGTGACGTTAATTAGTTTCATTTTTTCCAGTTGAATGACTTTGTATAAGTGATTCGCTTAATTAATAAACCTGCATGATTATTTCACCAAAACATTAATTAATTCATCATTATACCACTCTATTAATCTATCATGTTACTTACAGTTTCTCCACCGTGATCTTCATAGTATTCTATTTTATATTCCTAAAAGAAGGGAGTCAAACGTGAGATAATTATAGAATTAAGATAAAGTTAGAGATTAGTTCAGATAGATCAATAAATTATTTAACTTTTCGAATATTGCCAGATATATACCACCACAAGCTTCCCATGCCGCTTCTAATTTTATATAGTGTGAATACTCAAGATTCTTTACATTTAGTTCTAATTTTTTAACTTTGGACCGTTTACTAACATTTAACAATAGTATTGTTAAAAGTGAAGCATCGTGCTGTAAGGTGAAACGTATCCGTCTCCTATTGGGTCATTACATTTTATCGAAAACGACATACAGTATATCTCATATATATCGATCGAACAGATATTTACTAAGTAACCAATGCACTGCAACCTTTTTCGGGCATAATAAATCCAAATTATATATGAGATTGTCTTATTTGTATTCAAGCAGCCGTAATAATAATGGGGTTGATTGGAAGGAGCAGTAGAATCTGTAGAAAGTCAAATTATTTTTCTACAGCCAAATAGTAAACCAATCATCCTCTAGCTTTAAAAATAAAGGCTACAGCCAAAAAAGATAAAAAGGAAATATATTGGCTGCGGGAATCAAATTTTCTACAGCTTAATATTGAATGCTGTGAAAGATTCAAAATAATTATTTTCTCTACTCTCTCTTTCATTTCGTTCCAACTCTTTTTCTTTTAAAATTTGTTTTTTGCCAAGTATAATGTAACACATTACAAAAACATTTTAAAAAAATATAAACATGTTATAAATTATATATGTTATAAATTATTTATTATTAAGGTGATATATATATATATATGTATATGTAGTATATATGTGTGTATGTGTTCGTATATATTATATATATATATATATATTATGATGAAAAATATTTGAAGGATGGAGAGAGAGAAAGAGTGAGAGAGAATGGTGAAAATCTTTTTTTTCTTCTTATTCCTTTATCAGCTTGCAACATGAGTATATATATAGACACGTTAAGTCGGTATATTTAGTCGGTGAAATCATTACTTAGAAATAAAGTAATCAATATAAAACAAAGGATGGATAATTAAGAGAGAGTGTTATAAACCTCGTCATGAAAAAATTCAGTGAGACAAAAACCATGATAAGGAAAAAAGAGTGCAGTCTCCCCCTAGAAAAGATGGATATGATATTCTCTTCATAAATCTTGTATATGACGCAATCTCTCTCTCTCGAATATATGAGTCTTGTCCTTTTCGGTGATGATTCATCTCGATCATTCTCTTCGCTTGTCATGATCTCATTGATGTATGACAAAACTTTTAGAAATGTGATTGACAATTATCATTGGGATTATGACATACTTTAGATGTCTATCTTTTGCGTGTTCTTTGCTGCCTCGTTAAAAACCTTGTCATAGAAAAACCCAGTAGGATAAAAACCATGATAAAGGAAAAGGAGTACAACCACGCATATCATTATCTTTCTTCCCTCCCCCCCCCCCCCCCCCCCTTGGAAGTATCATCTAGCGGAGATGCATTCCGATAATTTATACTCTCTTTTTGGGAGATTCTACAAGCAGAATCTTAGTGAATAAACTCGTATGACTTTCATATGATCTCTCGGGTCATTGGACTTCTGGTCCATCCCGTTCACATAGAAGATCATTTCTTTTATTAAGGAAAAATAATTCATTTCTCATGGCCATTTGCCATTTCTCCCAGTCAGGCCTTTGCTGACACTCCGACACGAACCTTGGGTCTGGAATATCATTTTCATTATCGATCTCTTTGGATACAGAAAAAGAAAACATTCTATTTGTATCATATATTTCACTTCTAACCTATAATTTTCCACTTTTGACGAAGCTAATGGAAATCTCAGATTTTACTATACCATGTTCGTCTTCTTGACGAATCTCTTTATATGGTTATCCTGGAACCTTTTCATACATGTCTTCTGGACATATATCTTTATATGGTTCTTCTAGAACCATTTCACAATTGTCTTCATGACATTTTTCTTTATACGGTTCTTCTGGAACCTTTTCTCCCAATTTATTTTCTTTCGGGGATTCTTATATTTAGAGCCCATAGGTCTCTAGCGCTTCAATTGAATCATCGGTTCATTTATTATATTCCCATCAGTATATTCTTCAGGAAGATTAACTCTTGGTGGATCATTAGCAACGCGGACATATGACTTTGTCACTCTTTTAGTATATGCGAATGCATCAGGTAATTGGTTTGCCATATTCTGCAAGTGTACAATTTTCTGAACTTCCACCCCGCGCTGTTTTGTAGGGGGATCAAGATATACCAAAGATTGTGTACACCAGGAAACATCTTTTGGCATTTTTTAATTCCTCCCCCTAACGCGGGAAATTCACTTTCATCAAAATGGCAATCGGCAAAACGTGCCGTAAACATATCCACAGTTACCGGTTCGAGATACCGAATTATACTTTGTGACGTATACCCGATATATATTCTCAATCTCCTTTGTGGCCCCATTTTTATTCTCTCCGGTGGTGCTATCGGAACATAGACCGCACACCCAAAAACACGGAGATGGGATATATTTGACTCTTGGCCAGATGTTAATTGTAATGGATAATATATATATGATATGCATTTGTCTTATCTGGACCAATGCTACTGCATGCAATATAGCATGTCCCCATACAGAAATTAGGAGCATTGTTCTCAATATTAATGGCCTTGCAATTAATTATAGTCGTTTTATCAAGCTCTCAGCCATACCATTTTGTGTATAAACATGGAGAACCGAATGCTCAACATATATCCCAATTGGCATACAATAGTCATCAAAAGCTTGTAAAGTAAATTCACCAGCGTTATCAAGCCTGACTTTCTTTAGGTATAATCAGGGAATTGTGCTTTTAACCTGATTATTTGGGCAATGAATCTTGCGAAAGTCATAATTTCGTGTTGTCTGCAGACACACATGTGACCATCTACCATATGCGTCAATTAATACCATAAATATCGAAACGGCCCGCACGATTGATGAATCGGTCCACATATATCACCATGTACTCTCTCTAGGAATACATGGGATTCATTCCCAACTTTGGCTGGAGATGGCCTCACTGTGAGTTTTTTTTAGAACATGCCTTACATGAAAACTCTCCCGATTGAAAAATTTTCTGGTTTTTCAATGGGTGGCCATTCGAATTTTGCATAATTCTTTTCATTATGACTGATCCTGGATATCTTGGCATTTCATGCCAGACTTTAAATGTACTAGTAAACTTCTGGTTTACTATTACATATGATTCAGTCATATTTATTTTTGTGCAATATAATCCAGAGGACATCATTGGTAACTCTTCCAATGTGTGTTTCCACTCCGATATAATGCAAATATATTCAATGCCATCTTTATTCATACTTTCTATATGATATCCATTTCTCCGGATATCCTTGAAACTCAGCAAGTTTCTGTATGAATCGGAGGAATATAATGCATCATTTATTTCAAACTTTGTTCCCCTCGACATTGAAAATTCGACTCTTCCGGAGCCCATAATAATATTTTCATTTCAGATATAGTACTCACGCTTCTAGCGGGGTCTTTTAATTTGAGATCGAAGAAATACTTTTTACCTTTAAGTATTGTGTGCGTTGTCGCATTGTCTGGCAGACTTATATCTCCGTCTTTGATCTCAAATTGTGACATCTTCTGGTGTCACGATTATCACAATAAAAGATACATTAATTAACCAGAAACATATATAAGGTTAGCATATATCACCACAGAAAGCATTTAACAAAAGCATGCAATAAATAAATATGCATTGGTATATTGGTTAACCTTATAATATTTACTTTCATGATTATAAAACATATTTTTCTTATTTCGTTCAAATATCTAGAGTTCCCGGGAACATAATTATGATATCATAAATCTTTCAGGGATCAAATCCTTTAGTGATTTTCCCATGACGCACAATTCAAGTCGTTTTGTCCATTCTCTTTCTTGGACAAATCTTTTGGATGTTTGGACTGCCGGTCCAAAAACTTCTCGTTCTTCAAACGAGTTTAATAAAAACTTGATTACCTATTTTTCACTTATTGACCAATAATTATTCTCTCTACGCTCATCCACAGAGCGGAGTCTCATGATCCTCATTAATTATACCGTGCTATATCATTTATATTGTCGACACTTATTTCATCTTTGGTTCACTCTTTTTTCCGTAATGACATGGTTAATCGAGATCTCTTTATCATTTTCATTGATTTCATTCAGGTACCTGATTTCATTATTAACCATGTAAACGGTCTCATTACACCTCTTCAGGAGTTTAATCCTCTTTTCAATAATTATTTGCTCCCTTTTATTTTCGAGGATTTTTTTTTTATCTTTGGAACCAAAGTAGTCTATCACGTTTCTTACGTGCCATAGACTTAATAGATCGTCCTTCAGGGACATCTATTCTTATTGGAACATTTTTCAGCTAGAATATGAGATTTTCCTTTTCTCTTGAATTATCCTTTGAACTTTTAAGTTCATATTCATGAGGATCCATAATGATAATTCATTTTATAAAATCTCATCCGTCAGCTGTTTATCTTTTCTCATAAATGCTTCTGGCATTTGATTTGCATTATATTGTGAATAGTAATTCTTCGAACTTTTGAACTTCAGGTTCACATTAACACTTTCAAGGATACCAACTATTCATTAATTTTTCCATGGAAAATTTTCTCATCAAAATGATGATTGCAAATCTTGCAATAAGCACATCTCTTATTGATGGCTCAATATACTTTAATGTATATATTATTACTACATGCACAACTGCATATTTTATGCCAAAGCATTGAGATTATATTTCACCATAATTGATCTTTGCAATCCCTTGGATTTTATAGTCCCTTGGATATGCTTTATAAATTATTTATTAGGCTCATTTGGAATGTGAACATAACCTTATTTATGTTCTACTTTTTTTCTCGGCGGATAGTAAGTGATAAACTTTGGGATTCAAATTACCAAGATTATCATACTTGGGATGTAGACTCACCAAAATTATCATGTTACTTGTCGATATGAGATTCTTTAATTCTCCCCCTCGAGATGATGACACTCTAGGTCCATCAATTTCGAACTGAATCCCATTTTAGGATCAACAACATATCCATTTTAGATCATGTGTTTTATCTTAGATCCTTTTAAATTTCAATATGGGACTATTAATACCCCCTCTCAAGATAATGGATCTACTGGTCCATTCGTCTTAAACAGATTCTCACTTTCAGATCGGTTATACTCAGGGTGTGATTTAAGGATTAAAAAAATCATCAATTATAGCCAATGAAATCTTTTTACCAAAAATGGTGATTTATCCATCCATCTTTTCATGATGGCCTTATTTTTTTTTAAGACATGCTAAGTGAAAACTTCTCATTTTTCACATAAATTTTCAATGATCCTTAATATCATTGTTCTACCGGGATGGCTTAACTGGTTATACTTTAACCAATTTAGTAAACTTCAGGTTTACTATACATTTTGCCATCTTTATTTTATGTATGTATGATTAAATACAAACATGTCTCTGCCATATGCTTTTCTGGAGCATTTCGCTCTTCATGAGTGTCTCGCTCTTCAGGAGCGTCTCGCTCTTCTGGAGCGTTTTCACTTGTCCAATATTATATTGACTTGTGCCTCATAATTCTCATAACAAATAATTTTTCTTTTAATATTTAAATTCAAATGATCATGATAAAATTTTTAAAATAAATAAACATAATTTAAAATAAACATTTCAGGAGGCAGAGCCTTCCATATAATTTTGCAATAATAATTAAAGAAAATAATAAATTAATAGGCATAGTTTTCCACATAATCAAAAAGACAGAGCCTACCATAAGATTATGGAGACACGATTTTAATTTGATCGAGGAGGCAGCGCCTACCATAAATACGATCAATCCGAAAAAAACATAGCCTATTATATGTCTTTTCATAAATAATTAGCAGGCATAGCCTACTATAAAATTAAGGAAGAGGCAAACCCACCACTCCGTAAATAATATTTAAATTTAAATTTAAATTGTATAAATATAAATTAAACCTCACCATTTTGATATGGAACAGATATAAAGACGCTTGTTCTGATAGCGTGTTATAAATTATATATTATTAAGGTGAGATATATATATATATATATATATATATATATATATGCGTAAATATATGTGTATATGTAGCATATATATGTGTATGTGTTTGTATATATTATATTATATTATATATATATATATATATTATATTATATATATATCACGATGAAGAAGATTTGAAGGATGGAGAGAGTTCCTTTATCAACTTGTAACATGAATGTATATATAGACACATTAAGTCGGTATATTTAGTCGGTGAAATCATTATTTAAAAATAAAATAATTAATATAATAAACAAAAGATGGATAATTATTTATCCACATGTTATAACAAAACATAATATTTTATATATATGCAGCATATAACATAGAATATTTTAACTTTTTCACATCACCGATGTGGATGTATATGTTATGTAAATGATTCATATGTATAAACAGATTATTATCATTATTTATAACATGAGATACTTTATACTTATATCATACATTTACATATATTATAATTACTTTTAGATATTTTGTAATAAAAATTAATATACAACATAAAAAAGATATTTATTAATCATGTTTTAATTTTAATTTATTTATCTTCTAAGTTTACGGCTACACTCAACAAATCTACATCTAAAATTCTACAACAATCAAATTTATAATTGCATCCAAAAATTCTAGAGCCAAAATTTTACAGCAAAAAATTCCAGAGCGAGACCAAAAAAAACTGAAGCTACAGAGTTTTCCAATCGGACCCAATTACATACACATATCCACTTACCTCTTTTTATTCAGATATAATAAGTTTTTTTATATGACTCCTCTTGATGACTTATTATGGAATTAATTTCATTTAAGAAACTGCATGGTCATCTAATATAGTGACGTGTGAGATTATTCATGCTAAAGATCCAGATAGTTATTGAATAAAAGTGGTAGATAAATTGTAGCCCTTTTAGGGTTTGTAATGAAGTTATAGAATATTTAGATATTTCTAGTGATCAACTTGAAAATGCTTTTTGGGAAAATTTGCTTATCAACAAGTCAAGCCGGATGTTTTAAGTTTAAAAAAAAAAAAAAACAAGTCAACCCGGTTAATAAAATTTATAATTGAAAGAAATTATTAAATACTAGGTTAAAATAACTAGTTAATTAAAAATGGTGATGAAAATTGTTCTAGCTAGGGTTCCGCTTTGATGTGCTTGGTAGGTCGTAAGTAGTAAAGGTGGGCATTTCGGTTTATATTTGGGTTTGGTTTGGTTTGGGTTTGGTTCAGTTTGATTTATTCGGTTTTGATAAAATTCTAACCGAATTCAACCAAAGTTAGTATGGTTCGTTTTGGATTTGGTTCGGGTTAGTTCGGTTTGAGTTTGGTTCGATTTTTATTTAAAAGGTTTTATAAGGTATTTAAAAGTTTTTATAAGCTATTGAAAATATTTTATAATGTATTTAAAAGACTACTCCTGCAAACACTCCAAGTTTTATAATGTTTTTAAACAGTTTTATAATGTTTTAAAACAGTTTTATAAGGTATTTAAAAAGTTTTATAAGTTATTTAAAAGGTTTTATAAAGTATTTAAAAGACTCCTCCTACAAACACTCCAAGTGATATACCTTCAAAACTAAACCCTAAACCCAAAACTATACTCTAAATGTAAAATAGTTAACCCAAACCTAAAAATTTAAAAGCGTTTGTATCTTTTATCAAAAGCGTTTCCGATCCTTCTTCTTCCTCGTTTGCGTTTGCGTTTTCTCTTCCTCCTTCTTTTTATACATTTCTTGGATATTACCCGGAAGTTGACTTTTCACCGTTCTTGACCTAACACAGGTCGGATCTTCAACAAATCGGGTCATACAATATTTCTTCTTCCCAAATCCACCAGATCCATGTTCTACGTCAAACGCACCACCAGATCAACAACAACTCTTTCTTGAATCTTCTCCGAGGAGATCGCGACTCAGCGAAATCGGAGACAGAGAGATCTGAGATTGGAGACTGAGAGATTTGAGATCGGAGACGGCGATTTTAGAGGAATTCTCGAGTTGGAAGGCAAGATCTGAAAAAAATCAATACAAAAAGTTAGGTTAAAATGAGTCAAATGATAATTTGGAGATATGAAAAAAATTGAATGGCATGCTTGTAAATATTTTTAAACAGTGGCATTTTTTGCAAAGTGGCAGTTGAGAAGTGGCAGTTGAGAAGTGGCATATCTCAAATTTTTTGTAGAAATAACCTAACACTTTATCATGTCTTATGTCATTCCAACAAATTAGTAGTTTATATATAAGTCATACATAAATTAAATCAATGCTTATTGATTTCTTGATTATTAGATTGTTAGCCTTCACTACACTATTATAAAATAATACATATGTTTATCTTGAGTTAAAGTATTTTAAGATATGAAAAATTAAACTAATTAATTTTTATATTAAATAATTATATTGGAAAAAATCAAACATGAGTTTCATACATCTATAATATTATTAAATATAATTAACTAACTAATAAAATAAACAAATTGGGTTTTCGGTTCGGTTCGGTTTTAAACCTAACCGAACCGAACCATTCGGGTTGGGAAGAAACTCAACCAAACGGTTTGTATAGAGACTTTGGTTTGGTTTAGGTCGGTTTGAGTTCGGTTGGATCGGTTCGGTTCGGTTCGGTTTGGTTCAGTTAAAATGCCCACCCTAGTAAGTAGGGATGTTAAAATGGATAAACCCGTCCCATTTAGACCCACCCCATTCAGACCTATCCTCATTTAAGATCCAAATCCATTTAAACCCACCCCATTTAATTTTGTACCTATTAGGACTGTCCATTTAGCCTCATTTATATTGCACTAGCCCATTTAACCTAATATATGTAATTTTAATAATATATGTCTAATTATTATGTAATAAGTAGTATTTAAGATATATATATATATATATATATATATATGCGCTTTTAAAATTAAATTTAGATAATATAGTATTGTATATTATAATTCAGTCAGAAAAAAGTAATTCAATTCTCTTGAGTAAAGTTAAATTTTTAAAATAATAATTGAGAAGTTTTATTACCGCTAAAAACACAGTTATATGTTTTTCCGTCAAAAATAAGATTTTGCGTTTTTTTGTTGTAAAAAACACGTTTTAACGTTTTTCTGGTAAACACAAATTAAACCATTATGTTTTTCGTCAAAAATAAAATTTTGTGTTTTCTTGTAAAAAAAACACGGTTTCTTGTTTTTCCGCTAAACACACAACTTTCTGTTTTCCGCTAATATAAGATTTTGCATTTTTCCGCCAAAAATGCGATTCCGCTTTTTCCCGCCAAAAACATGATTCCGTATTTTCCCGCAAAAAACGTGATTCTGCGTTTCTCCGCCAAAAACGCGATTCCGCGTATTTCGCCCAAAACGTGATTCCGCGTTTTCTCATCAAAAATGTGATTTTGCATTTTTCCGCTAAAAACGTAATTTTGTGTTTTCCCACCAAAAAATGTGATTCCGCATTTTTCTGAAAAATGTGATTTCACGTTTTCCCGCCAAAAAATATGATTCTGTGTCTTTGCTCAAAAGGAAATTCCATGTTTCTCGCAAAAAAATATGATTTTGCGTTTTTTCGTCAAAACGTAAAATCTTTTTTCGAAAAATTAGTGAACTAATATTTTAATTATTAAATATAAATTTTAAATTAATTATTAGACTAGATAAATGAATCTAATCGGATTAACCCATTTAATTCCATTTTATTTTATTTGATAAATGGGTCTAACATGCTCCATTTAGACCCATAAATTTCATACTCATTTTAACATCCTACTTGTAAGGCATGCAAGGATGAACAAAGAACCTTCTCACTTTCTTCATTATATATATTCTTTTATATATGTCAGCGAACAATATTATCCATATATACATCACATACACATAATACATCTATATGCTCTGCATCATTGCTTTACAATACAACAGAACCAGCCAATTGGACTGGAAGACCGTGATATGGGCGTTTGTCTAGTCCGAGACTTTCTTAAAACCAAGTTATTAGTTGATCCAAACAAAACACGTACGTAAAACTTATGTTTTAAACATTAGATGTATATACGATTAATCGATTATCTAGGCATTTGCGGCTGTGCTTTTGTTAAAATTGGAGTAGATCAATCGACTTGGATCCCGATCAAAGATCAGGCAACTAGCTGGAACGAAGTTAGACGAACTTCCGCGACTGCTTCCTATACAGGGTAGTGAAACCATATATACTATCTCATATAAAATTGGTATTATCCACTGAGTTGTTCGGATCTTTGTAGGATCGGATCTAAACATATGTAGAGTTGGTCCATATACCAAAATTTAAGTTGAGACATGATGCTAAATAAGTAATTCGTCTAAGATAAATTACACGTTACTTTAACTAATTCGTCAAATCTTTAACGACGGTTTTTAGCCCAAACATTATGTAACTATATATATTTTTCATGGATTTAACTCTTTTGTAATTTTTGTTTTTGGTGAAAACAAAACTAGCTAGTTACTAGTTGTTGCAAGAAAAAGATTTTCGGTGGGACTGTATATTGGGCGACAAATATCGTGAGAAGTATAATGTGTAAACAAAACCGATTGAAAGTTCGATTTCGCAAACGGAAAAAGAATAGCCGCAGGCCCGCAACGTGTAAAAATGTTTATCTTTCTGGAAATAATTAACGAGAGTGTGTCCATTTTTATAGAGAATATTAAGTCATGGATAGATATTGGATCAAGAGTATGATCCTAGATATTCGGGATGTCCAAGACCAGTATATAGCGTGTTGTTGTCATTTGTGTTAGTTGTTCATGTCAGTTTCCATATATATGCTTAAGAATTAGCTTGAAAGTTTAACAGCTAAATTACACATAACGTTACTAATTCACCTAAATAATTACATGTGATAAATGCCTTGTATAATCTAAACTACATGTAGTTCTAAATAATTCTATTATCCCAAACATTAATTAATCCATCATTATTTTATTTTCTTAATGTAGCTATCATATTATTACAGTTACTCCACCGTCATTTTTATATTATTCTATTTTATACCTCCTAGAAGAAGGGGGATATGATTAAATAAGTTAGAAACTACTTCGGATAGATAAAAAAATATTTAACTTTTCGAATATTGTCAGATATTTACCATAAGCTTCCCATGTCATTTCTAATTTATTTATAGTGTGAATACTCTAGATTCTTTGCGCTTTAGTTTTATTAGTTGAATATCCGCCTACATATACGGGGTATTTTCCAATATTATTTTCTTAATATGATAGAATAATAATTTCATTAGTTTTTTAAGAAATATGTTTTGATCATTTTTGTTATACAAAATTTAGATTTGACAAGTAACTCCGGTGATTTTTATTATTTTCATAGTAACTTGCTCTTGAACTAACATCAACATTACCCGAGATGCTATGACTCAGCTGTATTCTTTTGTTTAGCCATCTTTAAACCATCTTTTTTTCAATTTTTAAAAATATATTAATTGCGTTAGCAAGTATGTAGTTTCAAATTGATTGTTTGAGAGAAATAAAAACATTGATGATTTGTGTGTTGTGTGCAAAACGTGTAAAACTTGTTTCTGTGTTCATTAAGCTTTCTAAAAATTCTAGGTTTATTTATCATTTTATGTGTTGTTTAGCAACCGATTAAGTAAAGCATTCAAGTCCACTTGGTGAGGCTCCAATATCTCCCTCATGCATGTTGCAATGGTTAAAGTTTCTCCATAATTAGTTTGCACAGTCCCAATCTCAGCATTTGCTATCGTTGCAAACATTGGCATCATCGTCCTCGTTGTGGAGGTGGTGTTTGTCAGAATTATCTCTAATCCTTTCTAAATAGATGCGTACTTCATATTGATCTTCACCACCGTGACCGACACTGCCATCATTGTACATGTATTCATGGTGATTCTCTTTTTCTTCTCTTCTGAAACCAATCTCAAGACAATATCATTATCATTTGGTCACACTGTCGTCAGAAATCATTCAAATCGTACAAATAAAACCTTACTAGAGGATAAATTTTTTATAAAAAGAAGGTATAAAACGGTGTGAAGAATTAACCACATAATCATTTTCAGAAGAGATTGGGCTTCTGAAAAGAATTAACCACAAAACTTTTACTTCTTTTTAATATAGCCTTTTGAAGAAGAATTAAGAAACGATTGGGTTTTTTGATAGGGTCAAACGTAAAGTTATTGGGAATCTAATTAAAATTTAACTATATTGACATCTATATCTCATTTATGTCGAACACATATAACTAACAAACCAATGCCATGTAACCAAGTCCCTTTTATCAAATTATTAAGCCCTAGGAAATTAAGAATTTTGGATCTTTTTAACAAAGAATAAATAAATAAAAATTCTGAAGAGCACTTTTTTTTTAAGACATTTTTCAAAATTGGACATGGACCTGGGTCTTTGCCCCTCTGGCCACCCCTAAAGCTGGCCCTGCATGTAACACATTTCGGGCATAATCCTTCCAAATTTGTATATATGATGAGGTTGTCTTATTTGTATTCAAGCAGCCATAATACATATACAAATGTCCAATCATACCTCTTTTCATTTAGATATAACTTTTCTATTATAGGATTCCTCTTCATCACTTGTATATATATATGGTCTAGTGGCGTATGCGATTATTCATGCTAAAGCTTCAAATCGTTATTAAAGAAAAAAGGCAAATGAAGTTTTAGGGTTTGTAATGAAGTATTAGAGTATATACGCATATATATCTAGCTAGTGGTCAATTTGAAAATGATATTTAAGAAATTTGCTTATCAACAAGTCAAGCCGGCTAAATTTGAAAATAACTAGTTAATTAAAAGTGATGATAAAAAATTGTTCTAGGGTTCCGCTTGATGTACTTGCTTGGTAGGTAGAAAGGCATGCGAGGATGAACAAAAAGGAACCTTCTCACTTTCTTCATTAATTGGATAATACCCATATATACATATTTTGATGTCAGCACTCATTATCCATATATGCATCACATATATACATAATGATGTACATGTATATGCTATGCATCATTACTTTAACGATACAGCAGAACCAAATAGTTGGACTCGATAGACCGGGCGTTTGTCTAATCCGAGCACTACAAGAAATAGGCCCGTTTCCGACGACTATTTCAGTCGAAAAATGATTGGAAACCCGCCTTTTCGACGAATTTCCAACCACCTAATAGTCGTCGGGAAAGCTTTGTCGAAAATTTAAAATGGTCGGACGGTGGTCTGTAATTTCCAACCATTTACGTAGTCGGAAATGTGGTCGGAAATAGTCGTCAGTAAGTGGTCGGAAAATTACCGACTAAATTCCGACGATGTTCCAACCAGTTTATTCCGACTGATTTCCGACCATAATATCCTGACGAATTTTCGACGACAGTTTATCGACGGGTTTCCGACCACATTCGTGACGCGTTTCCAACCAAATAAGTGGTCGAACAAATAATGTTTTTTATTTAAAATTATTTATTAAAACAAATTTCAAATTCAAAATAGTAAAATTAAAATGTTAGTAGGTTCTGAAATTTTAAACATTTAAATTGTCTAAAACATAAAATAAAAGTAAAGGTCTAAAATTTAAAAATAAACATGAAATGCAAAACGGAAATGAGATGTATCTACTCTTGAGTTTCGTCTTCATCTTCATCTTGTGGAGAGTACAAATCTGGAAACTTGTCGACAACTTTCCTCGCCAAGTCTTCCAAATATTTGATTGTCTTGTCTTTCTCGGCCTTGTCTTTCTTTAACGTCGCAATATTCTCGGTTGCCATCCTCAATTGCATCTCTAGGTCCGAGTTAGAAGAAAAAATAGCTGAAGAAGTTGCTTTTTGACCTGGGTCAGATAGTGTACCAAACCCTAAACGGCGGCCTTTAATCACGGGTGTTTTCTGAAAAATGAAAACATATTATTAAAATTGTACTATACATATCAAAAATTTAAACAATTGAATACAAGAATTAACTTACCATTTGTACTACAACATTGATCTCGGCTTGGGTAAGTTGGTTTGACTGAATCGATCCACCTTGAGATAGTTGGTCATCAATCTTTTCTTTGCATTCGCCACAACGCGTTTTATTCTCTTGTCGGAAACTTCACCTGTCTTTCTACTTCGATGTATATCCTCGATCAATAGCAACATATGAGGCTCTTCTCCATCATTTTCAACCGTCTAATAGTAAATAGAAACAAGAAAGTTTAGAATGTTAGGAAAAATTAAAATTAAACGTAACGTAAAAATTTACCAATTCGTCTTTGCGCCTTTCGTAGGTTTTCGAACCGGTGTTGTGTACTGCAATCCCATTACCACCCCGCTCGCTTCTTCGGTTTTTAGAATTTTTGTCAGTCGTTGCTTTTACTTTATCGTCTTGCCACATCTTGATGTAAGCGGTCCATGTTGTATTTGACATGGATACCGGGGGATCTTTATTGAGCTTCCATCTATCCTTCCATTCACACAAGTTGTTGGAGAATGATTTCTGCACTTTTTTCTCGAAAGCAGCCCTTACGGTTTCCGTAATGCTCGGTTCCCAATTAAATTGTTGCTGCAAAAAAACATAACTATGAATAAATATATAATTATTATAAATTAAAATTACTAGCATAAATTAAATTACCGCCAACGCTCGGAACCATCGTGTTTTCACATCACTCAGGAGATGATTATATGATGGATATGCCCCCGGAAGATCAGATCTGAGCATCTTCAAAATTGCCTTGTTAATTTCACCTTTATCATACTTGAACCTACAATATTAAGAAGAAACAAAATATATGAAAAAAATATTGCATGATCTGTTAATAGAGTTGGAAATGTAAATTACAAAAAAAAAATAATAATAAAGAAGTGGTTTTTAATAAAAGAGACGTAAGTAAAGAATGAAACTTATATATGAAGCGAAGAATGCTACATTTACCAAGTATTTCTTCCCTTTCGTTCGGGATCGAGAGTGGTAAGGCTTGTGCGTCCAGGAGCCATGAGAAGATCCTCGACAGTCATCCGAGGGATTGATGCCGATCCCTCTGTATGAGGCGTGGAAGTGGTTGGCTGCTGTGCACCGCTGCTACTGGCGAGGTTTTTCTGAGCCAAATAAATCTCAAATCCCTCATAAAGATCTTGAACATAATTCGGTGTCTCGTCACTATCACCGACTGGATTATGTGCAACAAAACGCAAAAATTCTTCCCGAGACATGATCTACAACAACATACTTTGATGAGGTTAGAAAAAATCCTGCATCTAAGCCATTTCAACAAAAATAAATGGAAAAAAAGAGAAGACAATCAACAAGTGAAACGAATACACAGCTCTTTAACACCGGGTTTGATAAATTATGAGATTATAGGTTGATATTAGAAAGGTTCTTAACGATATGCAAGGGTGTATAATTGCAAGTTTAACATTTCTTAAAAGTCTGAACCAAATCAAAATTCTTATAAAATGTATTATTAGAGACAATTCACTATCCATCTACAAATCAAAAAGAGATAAAACCAAACATATTAATGCACGTTTTTGAACCCAAAAGCTAAACCCAACAAATTAAAAAACTAGAAAATACAGCTCAAGGATCGAACCAACGATCCTTCCCAAAATCGCAACTCAAGATTAAATCAAGCAAGTGATAAGTAAAGACACAAGCAATTTGGTACCCAAAGTTTACCTAATCCACCGAGGATGAAAGAAGAAGATCTAAGTGTCTTTGCTCCGCATCTGTTAGCCACCTCTTTTTGCGTTTTCCACTTACGCGTCCTATTTGTGCGAAGATATCGGGAACAAGGGTTAAGTAATTGGGTTTTTCTCCTCCATCGTCATTACGACCCGGTTTTCTACTCTTCGTCTGAACATGTGGTGCAAAGTAGTAAGAAGAGAAGTGTGATGTTTCTTCCTTAATGCTCTGAGAGACAATAGAACCCTCAACTCTGCTTAAAATTTTAACCTTCTTCTTCAGGTGGAACATGAATCGCTCGAATGGATACATCCACCTATACTGAACAGGTCCACCAAGAGCTGCTTCTCGGGGGAGATGAATTGGAAGATGTTCCATTACGTCGAAGAAAGACGGTGGGAAAATCTTTTCAAGACTGCAAATGATAACATGTATGTTGTCCTCCAAACATCGAATTCCATCAGATGTAAGTGATCTTGTGCATAAATCCCGAAAAAGCACCGACACCTGCGATTAAAAAAACCAAGCATCAATATTTGTATTTCATAATAATTTATATTAAAAGATCAAATGAATTTTACCTGCAATAGCTTCATGCACGTTTTTTGGAAGGAGATACACAAATACAAACGGAAGTAGGCGTTGCATGAAAACATGGCAATCATGACTTTTCATCCCAGCTAACAGGCCTTCTTGACTATCAACACAGTTCCGTAGATTAGAAGCATATCCATCAAGAAATTTAACACTATGCAATATCCATTGGAAGAACTCCTCCTTCCCCACATCATCCAATCTAAAAATGAGGATTGGACCTTTGCCGTTAGCCATGACATGTAGCTCATCACGTGCACATATAGCAGGCAAGTCTAATCTCGACTTCACATTATCTTTTGTCTTCCCTTGGACATTTAAAACGGTGTTCATGATGTTATCAAAGAAGTTCTTCTCGATGTGTATGACATCTAGGTTATGTCTCAAAAGATGGTTCTTCCAGTATGGTAAATCCCAAAAAATACTCTTCTTGTGCCAGTTGTGATACACGCCACATCCATCAATCAGAACATGACCATTTCCTCCGCATTCAGATGTTCTATCTACCCCAAAATCTCTTAGTTGCATCAATAAATATTTACCGTCTAACTCTGGTGGTGGGGCATCACGAACAACTATGTTCTTCTTAAACAATGTTCTGCTTCGACGGTAAGGATGTGAATGCGGTGGAAACCATCGATGACAATCAAACCAACACGTCTTTCGTCCGTGTTTCAATTGGAATGCATCTGTATTATCCTGACAATAAGGACATGATAACCTTCCATGCGTTGTCCATCCGGATAACATTCCATATGCAGGAAAATCACTGATCGTCCACATAAGCACCGCATGCATCCTAAAATTTTGTTGGCACAAAATATCAAATGCTTCAACGCCATGAGCCCATAAGTCTTGCAACTCAAAAATCAATGGCTGCAAGAACACATCAAGAGATTTAGGGTGTTCTGGACCGGGAACAAGTATGGTCAGGAATAGAAACTCTGTTTTCATGCACAAAGAAGGGGGCAAGTTGTAAGGTGTGATAATTACTGGCCACAATGAATATTGCCTACCATGCTTCCCAAATGGGTTAAAACCATCAGTACATAGTTCAAGGTATACGTTCCTACTCTCCTCAGCAAATTTGGGATATACAGAGTTAAAATATTTCCATGCCTCCGCATCTGAGGGATGTGCAATTTGTCCTTCACTTGAATGCTCTGAATGCCATCTCATAGAACCAGTCGTACGCTCAGATTGATATAGCCTTTTGAGTCTATCTGCTAACGGCAAATACCACATATGCTTATACGGAACCCGAACTCTTCCACTTGTTTCCTGAAACTGAGACTTGCCACAAAATCTACATGCCAAGTAGTTTGCGTCCGCTTTCCAGTATATCATACAATTGTCGATGCAAACGTCAATCATATGAAATGGTAAACCCAAACCAGCAACAAGTTTATCCACCTCATAGTATGAAGCTGGGCACATATTATCTTCCGGCAAATAATCTTTCACAAAATCTGCAATTGCGTCTACACATTCCTCCGCCAAATTAAAATCCGACTTTATTGCCATCATCCTACTTGCAGCAGACAAAGGAGAGTGACCCTCTCTACAACCTTCATATATCGGATGCTTAGCTGCGTCTAACATATCAAAAAATCTTCTCGCTTCTAAATTTGGTTCCTCAACCATATTTGTATCTTCTATAAACGAGGGGATATTTTCACGAAACGCATCGTTTACCATTTCTATTGTACCTCTAGATTCCGCTACCATTCTAGGTTCGACTAACCTATCGGCAACATATTCGCTAGTACTAGGCAAATTTCCTGTATCAACTTCTCCGTGAAAATACCATATCTTGTAATTGGACGTAAACCCATGTCGATACAAGTGATTCCACACTTTTTTTGGGAAAATTTGACTATTATCACAGCAAATACATGGACAATAGAGTCTACCTTTTTCCAAACAAATCTTCTGGTTTGTGGCGAATCGCATGAATTCTGTAAGTCATTCCGCGAATTCTGTCGTAAGTTTTCCGTTAGAATCCCACCGATTATTGTACATCCATGCTCAAAAATTATTAGCATTTGAAGACATTTTTTTAGTGGTTTATGGAATTTTTATTCTTCCACATCTAAGATAAGTGACTTATATATAGGCAATTGTTGTGAGGTTGAAAAATCATACTGACCACTTTCCAACCACTAGCCCGATCACTTTCCAACCACTTTCCAACCACCATTAAACGGCCATAAACGGCTACATTTCAAAAATTTGCGGTCCATTTTCTGACCAAGCACCGACGGTACTAATGTTATCGGAATATCGTCGAAAATTGAAAAATAATTCAGACCACTTTCCGACCATTTTCCCACCTCAAACCAAATGCATTAAAACGGTTGTAAACGGCTACATTTTGAATTTTTTCCGTCCGTTTTCTGTCCACTTTCTGATCATAACTCCGACGACTTTAATTTGGTCGGAAATTAGTAAGAAATTCCGACCACTTTCCAACGACATAATCTGGTTGGAAATGTCCGACCACATACCGACCACATTTTATATTGGTCGGAAGAATGTCGGAATGTTGTCAGCAAAAATTCCGACCATTTTTGTGATTGGAAAAATGGTCGGAAAGTGACTTGTTTTTTTGTAGTGGAGACTTTCTTAAGCCCAAATTATTAGTTAAAAGTTAAAATCAAGTAGTGGTGAGCTAATGGTAAAATACATGGGATAAAGTGTAAATTCGTTTCTTTTTTATTCGATTTTCACTAAGAACAATTTTACTATTATTTGGGCAGTCGGAATTGTACACATTTTAGACTAATTAAAAAACCTGATTAATGGGATATTTGAAAGATACATATGGAGAGATTAATCGGTCCAAAAAAACAAAGAGCCATTAGTTAATAATAATAAAAAAAACTCATATATGGAACTTGTGTTCTAAAAGTTAGGTCTCTGGACGATTGATTGGTTATCTAGACATCTGTTACCATGTACGTTACTGTGATTTGGCATTTTCCTAAACTGGAGTAAAAATAGGATGCAAAAAAAAGTAAACAAAAAAATAGTAGGCACGTTGATTATTATGTAGTTTTCGTGCGTCTATAGTTAACGCCTAAATTATCGTTTATGGCGTAAATAAATGTAAAAAACAAATTGTGAACCATCCAATTTTAGATCATCTAAAGTTATGGATTTTTTAGATGTTGATAACTTTAAATTTGAGGCAAGTACATAGAATTTTGAAGCAAGTAGTGCATAAATGAATGATATCGTTACTACCTGCTACCACCGTCGATCATTATATCTTAAGCATTATATAGATGAGAGTTTTTTTCTTTTCTTTGAAACTTCTAGATGAGAGTTTTGAGATGTACGATCTAGTTTTATATCTTTTCTACTCTTTAAAAAAAAAAATTAAAACTTTCAAGATTTGATAATGTTGGTTTTACGCTATACATACTACATTCTATAAGTAATTTCTTAAGAAAATTATAAAAACTCGTGATAAGAATGAATTTGGATCCAAAGTGGTTTTTAAACAATGAATTTGTGAATATAAATGAATTTATCTGACAGCTCAATTTCAAAACTATATACAAATAAATTCCTTGCCACTTGCTTTCGAATCAAAGCTTACATCACCTCTTGTTAACATCATTTGAAACCAAATATATTATCATTAGTTAATTAACTAACTAAAATTGTCTTTTTATATATAAACCGGAGGTTCTGTGCTGACGTCAGTACATCTTCCGAACCGGCAGTAAAAACAGATTTTAATCCTCTTCCAAAATGACTCGAACCGAGGGTTTATTCCTCTCTTTAAGAACATGCACCAGTCCAACCCCTTTTGGTAATTGACTAATCTGTTTTTCTTATGAAAAACTATCGTGTGTAATCTGAATAGTTATTTGAGATCAAATTATTAATCATTTTTCGGAACCATATTGTGGAGGTATATCTGATACATTTTTCGGAAAAAAATCAATTTTTGTTATATATGTAAATTTCGCTCCGAACTGTACTTTAAAAAACTGTAAAGTGTGAACAGTTAACCTTTATGTGGCCACCATCAATGGCCAAAGCCACAACCTTAGCCATGGATTATGTAGTGGGTCAAAGGCGACAACAAAGCTATCTATAGCCAATGGCTAAATGGCCACTAACTTAGCCACCTCTAGAAATGTAGCCAATTAGCCACGATAAGGCTACAGCTAATCCATGGCCAAATAGCTACCAAAAGGCCATTGATTTATCCATATGACAAAAAACCATTAAAATTATCATTGATTTACCATAGCCGTTTTGGCTATGGATTGGTCACTACGTCGTTGTGGCTAGAAGTCCACCACTCGGCCACATTTTTATTGTTCTGTGGCTACAGATGGTTCGTCCATTGTAGAACAAATCTATTGCGAATAAGGTTACAGTGGGAGTGCTAGATTTGTTGGAACTCGTTTTTGACGAAGTGGATTTGACCACTTTTTCGGTTGGTTTTCTGGCGAAAACGTTCGTCAGAATAACCGGATTTTGAGCCTGATGGAATCGTTACCGTGAGCTCTATAACGTAGTATATTCACTTGTCAAAATTGAAATTGATTTGAATGAGAAGTAGAGGTCTAAAGTGGGTAACTTGGAAAGTTTGTAAATCTTGCAAATTTGACTAAGTGTCAAAAAATGCAAATGTCCTACATTAGAAGTTTGGATCAAATTCCTCAAGTATACAGAGTGGAGAACTCATAACAATGCTCAAAACCTTATATACACTTTGGTGTATTGAAGAGAAGATATACACGGGCCAGACTTCGGCTTTGGACTTCAGAATTTGGCAAATTGACCAATGATCCATAAAATTAATCATTTGTGCTAAATTTATTTTGGAATATATTGTGAGTCAACAAAGAAAATATCTATCTAATAAATTATTTTTTGCAACATTAAATACAAAATCAAATTTGATTTAATTTGATTCAATCATGTTTTTATCATCAGATCAATTTTCATAACTCCACTTAATTACGACTGTTAGCTTTGGTTCTACAAGACGAGCCATCATCCTTCTCATCATAATTATCAACAACACACATCTACACATATCTTTTTGGTTGGTTAACTTCTATTCTCAAATGCTGTGGAATAGTCGATCGTGCAGTTATATCCTGAAATTATAATTGCATCAAAACTGTCATACTACATGCAACTAAATAATTAAAGAAAGAATATATCGACTCCGCATAAACCGTTTTTCGTTCATCATATTAATTTTTGGTAGCGATCATTGTAATTTAAAATATGTTTTTATTATTATCTAAAACAATTATTCAGTTTTGACTTATCGTAGAAATAGTGCTTATACAAGATTTGGTTACGATGGTAACAGATCATATGGACATGGTGGTCTGACAAGAGACAGGTCTAATTAGGACCGAGGTAGAGTGGTTTAAAATAGGTAGCTCAAGACGTATAATAAATATGAGTATTGGTTTTACTGGTTTCGGGCGGGATTAATGTAATACTTTGAGACACCTTGAACAAGCAACTCTCGCACCCTTTTGACCAGACAGTTCAGAGAGGCAACTATGAACCTCGATTAACCATTCCACCCCGGACTGAGCATAGACTAAGCTGTGCCATGGACCTGTTAAAAAGGATATGGGTTGAGATTCCATGTGTTAAATATTATCTTGTAGATGATTCGTAAGAAACAAATCCCTAGCAATCACAAACTTATTCACTAGTAAAGTATCGTTTAACATTGCACGCACTTTAGTCCGTGCATCTCCATATATGTAGATAAAGGAGCTAGACAAGATATCTATCATAGCTAGACTCCTTTCTGGGAAGGTATATGTTTATGAGGAACAACCTCCAAAATAACAATGAATGAAGAAAGAGGTCCAATTTCCACTTTAGGCTCCTCACCGCTTCATCTTCTTCCACTAGCAGCTCAACCAGTTTCCTCGTAGCATCATAAACTTCTTGAGGCTTATAGTAAATCAACCCAACTCGTCTTAAAGCTACCTTCGCAGCAGCTAATAAGAACATCGACTCATCTCTCAATGTCTCTACATACTCATGTGTATGTGCGGATCTATGCATGCAAACTCGTTAAAAAGTTTCAGCGTCTATCCTCGCCACAAGACTCTTCCATCATAATCTTATGGTTTGAAATTTCATTCTCATTATTAAACAACATGAATGTTAGTTTAGCAAAAAAAAACATGAATGTTAGGAGGAGACACATAGGCTATACGTGCATTTTATGGGCTCTTTAAAACACATGGGCTTTGGGCATTAGGAGAGTTCGATTGGAATTTTGAGCTCAAGAAATAACCAAAAGTTTAGTTAATTTTTAGGAGTCTCTCATTCTTAATGCTTAGTTAGAAACGCCATTGTAACCGATATATGTACTAGTTTCGGACTAATATATTTTTGTCTGGGAAAAAGAAGAGGAAATTTTATTCATATTTTATTAATAATAAAATCCTCTAGCTCTTGATTTTTCTTAAAAAAATTATATTTCTCTAATTCCTACTTCCTATTATTTCTTAGGCTGTGAGAATGGTAAACATTTTTAGAATTAAATAGATTTTATTACTTCTTCTATTTTGTAAAGAGTGTAATTCTACGATTTTTCACACATATTAAAAAAATATTGAAAATTCTACTATATCTTTATTAATACACTAAACAATTTTTCTCTCAAATTACTGCACTAAAATAATAGGATTAAAACTGAAATTTTGCTATAAATTATACATTAAAAATACAAAATAACACTCTTTGTGAAACATAAATAAAGTTTTAAAATGACACTTTTTATGAAACGGAAGGAATACTATATCTGTCATGCCGACTAATATGAAGTTAAAAAAATATTTCTTCTATTTTAAACAGGAAAACATATATACTTTTTTCTTTATTATCTTGTATATTTCCTCTTCTTGCTAATTACTCTAAAGTTCTACCAATCACAAGCTCACGGTTTATCTCACAATAGAACATTTTGTTTAATTTATACTTTTGTCTTGTTTACTTTTCCCTTCCAAATGCTTTTTTTGGAACGTGATTTGTATCAAAACATTTACTTTGTTATGTAACTTTTGAAAGTTTTATAAAATCATCACAAGAGAAATAATCATATAATTAAAAAAAATATATATAGATAATTATATAAGTTTTACTTCGAATAAAACAGACCATCCCGTACTAAACAATAACAAAAATTAATATTTATATATATATTTTTATTACTATTTGAACCGTTTTAGGTATGTTATTTCCCGTACCACAATATCATCATTCATTTGAAGCCTAAGTCATCACGGACAAAGCCACATACATGATACATCCCCTAGAGTCATTCGACAGTAGTCCAAATGGTGATGAACTTTGACATAGCTCCACGTCACCGCACGTGACTCTAACATAGACCTCTCAACTCGTGTACAGAAAAAAAAAAAAAGCCAACGGTAAGAGTCATTTTGCTCGGTCGTTTCTTTCTTCGACGAAACTCCGATATAACCCTTTTCAGAAAGACATAAAAATAATAATAATACGTTTGAGAGAGAGAGAGAGAGAGTGTGTGGATTTTTTGTTTGTCGAAATCTGGGAATCTTCTGATACTGATTTTGATCGAAATGCTTCTTCTTCTTCTATAGCGATAACAAATCTATCTGCGAGCTCGAATATGGAAATCTCGCAAATCTGAAGCTCTTTTTTTCCTGATCTGATTCTCTTTTTTTTTTTTAATTTTCTGATTGCTGACGTTGTTGATTCGGTTAATCTATTTAAGATTATTACCCGAGTGTGTCTGAGAGCGACAGTGTTAGGGGGAGACAACAAAAATGAACGGTGGTGATGACGTCGGAGCTTCGTTAGAGTTACCTTCGCCTTTGGATTGGAGATTCTCTCAGGTATTCGGTGAACGCAGCGCTGGTGAAGAAGTTCAAGAAGGTAGGCATCGATTCATCTCTGCTTCTGCTTAAGCTCGTCATTGGATCTAATCCGACTGATTTGAGATTAGGGTTTAATCTGGGCGTGTAGATCTATTAGGCGGTTCTAATTCGTGGGTCATTGTAAAGTTTTGGTTTTTTTATCGAAATTTGTAGGTTTTAATCCGTCTCTCGATTTACTGGATGTTTTAGTAGTTTTCTTTATGTCTGACTGTTTTAGGTACAATTACAAGTACTGAAGTGGTTGGTGTTGCTTTGTTTGTGTCAAGGTTGATTATGTTGGTAGTCTTTTTGCGTTTGCATGTTTATGCTCTGAATGCGTAGTTAGGTTTTACTCTGATCAGGTGGATGTGGACCTGTCGAGGAGGGGTTGTTTGATTATCAAGTTTCAGAATTTTTAGAGTATCCATATTAGCTAGAGATTTTTGAGCATTTACAATTCAGGTGCGGAGGTTTGTTTTCTTGTTTTTGTTTTTGGGAGCATACATTTAGCCTTTTTATTTTGTCTTTCTGAAAAAGGATTCAGGTTACTTGTGGGTAATAAAGGAGTTCAGGTTTACTTTTTCATGTGCTTTTTGGAGATCTCGAGTATATTGGAATTTCTGTATGCTGCTGAATCTGAAAGTATCCTGAGTTACAGTTTGGTTGATTACTAGATTGCTTAGAGCTTTCATTGTAATCACATTATGAGAATATGTTATCTAAATTGAATTGAAATTCTTAAAATTGTAGCTGGTGTTTCCTCTGCAGTTGATATAATTTCGGCGATTGAGTTTGATAAATCTGGTGACCATCTTGCTACTGGGGACCGTGGGGGACGTGTTGTTCTTTTCGAGAGAACAGATTCCAGAAATGTATGTGCTCATTGTCTTGCAAATTTTTATTTTGTCTAAATGCAAGATGAGATGGTTGTGTTTTATGATTCCTTGGTGCATGCTATTAATTACAGACCAGTGGAGCCAGAAGAGATCTCGAAGGAACAGACTATCCTCGGAGGCACCCGGAGTTCCGTTATAAAACTGAATTTCAAAGTCATGAACCTGAGGTACGTCTTTTACTTTTCTTTTTCCTTCCTACAACATAGGTTATACCTTGTTTTGGCTTTTCATGCTCGATCCTTGTCTACCAGTTTGATTACCTCAAGAGTTTGGAGATAGAGGAGAAAATCAACAAAATTAGATGGTCTCAAACGGCCAATGGTGCTCTTTTTCTCCTTTCAACAAATGATAAAACCATCAAGTTTTGGAAGGTGAGAAATTCTTTTATTTCATGTATTGGCCTCTAAATGACATGATGTTTTGGTAGGAGCTGTGCTCTGCACTCCATTGTGTTTGTTTCTGGGCATTTATGGCGTATGACAGTATAACTGTTTCTTTCACGAACAGTCTTTAGAATGTTGGAACTAAAACCATCTAGGAAACGACAATGTTGGTTGGACTTCTTATCATATCTAAATCGTTGTACATCCTGAATGTAGTGATCAGATGGATATATGTTAGTAAATCTGAGAGGTCTATGTATCTAGGTCTTTTTCTATGGTTTTCTCTTTAGATCTTGTTTATCAGTTTTCTTTTAAGCTGAATATTTAAACACAATTATTTTCTGTTCTTATGTGGGAGTTTAAACAGGTTCAAGAGAAAAAGATCAAGAAAATTTGTGACATAAATACAGATTCTTCCAGACCTCAAGGAAATGGAAGTGACGCAAGCTCAAGTAATTCAAACAGTACAAACCCATGCTTCACTAATGGAGGATTACCTGACAAAGTAAACAATTTTTTAAGTAATGACTACTCATTTCCGCCTGGAGGCATCCCATCGCTGCAATTACCTGCGGTAGTTGACTCTACACGACATTTTGTTCTCTCTTTATCGTTTGTGGTTTGGCTAGATCTTAGTTTTAATAAGAACTATAACATGAACGCATGATCCCTCAGCAAGAAACCCAAAACCTTTTAAAGCTTTGGGGTGGTGCTATTCTTTAACTTACTTGCAGGGTCAAAGTTTGAGTGCCCGAGTGAGCTGAAATAATATGAAGCGTTGGCATGTAGTGAGCTCTCAAATCGTATTACTCTCATAAATTTAGTTTTTTTTTGGCTCGAAGATTCAATTACCTTGAGTCTCTTAGTCCTAGTTTCCTGTGGTCCCCTTCCATGTTCCTCCCTACTTTTGATTAGGAAATTTCTATTCTTTTCTTATGCAGAATTATTTGTTTTGCTCGTGTGTAGACTTATGGTTCATTGACAATCTACAGATAACTACTAGCCAAGAGACTAGCCCTGTGGCTAGATGTCGAAGAGTGTACACTCATGCTCATGATTATCATATCAATTCAATCTCAAACAATAGGTAGGTTATCTGTCCATTTGGTCATATAGCTGCTTTCCTTCCTCTTACTTGCATTGATCATGTTCTTCTCTTGGTGGGTTTTTGCTACCAAATTTCAAGTGACGGTGAGACATTTATTTCTGCTGACGATTTGCGAATAAATCTTTGGAACCTGGAGATCAGCAATCAAAGTTTTAACATTGTTGATGTCAAGCCTGCGAATATGGAAGATCTAACCGGTAAGCTGCGTTTTTCTTTTGAAGTGCTACAAAAATAATCTGTTGAGACGGGATGATCAAACTTGGTTATCGCCTTTCCGTCCTCTCTCTTTTATGTTTCTTCAATGATGTGGTGGTAATATGCCTTAAATAAATTGTGTTCCAGTTAAATGTTTAGCTCATTTATATCTGATTTCTTTCTTCTTGTCATCTCTCTACTCACATGTTTGATTTCCTTTTAAGTAAAAGTTTAGGCCGAGGGGGAATTAATTGGAGCTGCAATATTTACCCTGTTTGTTGTTGCAGAGGTTATCACATCAGCCGAATTTCATCCTATCCATTGCAATACGTTAGCCTATAGCAGTTCGAAAGGCTCAATCCGCCTGATTGATCTGCGACAATCAGCTTTATGTGACTCACATTCCAAATTGTAAGTCTTGAGACTGGTAGACATACTAAGGTTCTCAGTAATGCAATTTATAGAACGGAGGATCCAGATATGTATAAATGTATAAGTTACTCCGTCAGAATTTGATTGTTAACATCCCTCGTGCCAACACAATAGGTCTGAAGTAACACTTTTAGTATAAAGTTAATGCTGTTTCATAACTAGCAAACAACATTTGAAAGACTACGATATGCATGCTAGGGCTCACTGTGGCATAATCTAGCGATGTTGAGGATACCATAGTTGCCTGGCAGACACAAAAGAAACCAAATTTCCTTGTAGTGTTTTATGACTTGTTGCAACAACACAGGTCTAACATTGCTTGTTTTGTGTAGGTTTGAGGACTCAGAGACACCTAGTTCTAGATCATTTTTCACAGAGATAATTGCTTCGATTTCAGACATCAAATTTGCGAAAGGAGGAAGATATATACTTAGCCGTGACTACATGACGCTTAAGGTCCATACTTTTTTGAATTTTCCTTGTGCAATATGTCTCATTGAATCGAGAGAGTTGCATTTTGCGGCTTCTGTTATATTGGCATTGGTTATGCCATGCCCTTGAAGTTATTAGTGATGGTTTCAAACTGACTGTAAAAGGGAAAACTGGACTCATGGTTATGTTTTACATGTCAGTTATGGGACATCAACATGGACTCAGGTCCAGTTTCAACTTTCCAGGTTCACGAACATTTAAGACCAAAGGTCAGTTAAGTTTTCTGTACTTTGGGAGAGTGCAACAGCAGACTCGGTGCTTAACTGTTGACTATCTTTTTGTGACCATTGCCAGCTCTGTGATTTATATGAAAACGATTCCATCTTCGATAAGTTTGAGTGTTGTCTAAGTGGAGACGGATTGCGAGTGGCTACAGGTTCTTACAGGTATGCCTGTAACGCATATCGTCTTCTTTGATTTTATCGTATTTATAATTCGACTTTGATTCTTCTGGAATAATCTTTCCCCCATTGTAACTTTGTTTCCAGCAATCTCTTCCGTGTGTTTGGTGTTTCCCCGGGAAGTACTGAAACTACAACCTTGGAAGCAAGCAAAAATCCAATGAGGTAACAAACTGATGGTAGCAACATCAATCTCTTCTTTCATTTTCCGTATTCTAAGCATCGATCACATCACATCTGTGTTTAAACTTATAGGAGACAAGTCACAACTCCCGCGAGGCCATCAAGACCATCGCTGAGCAGTATAACACGCGTGGTTAGAAGAGGTCAGTGAGCTTTTTCCATGTGTCTTTTGCATAAGCCCTTTAAGGGTAATTAAAGAATAGAAGTAAATGAATACTTTACAAAATTGGGAAACAGGAGCAGAGAGTCCCGGAGTCGATGGGAACGGTAATTCATTTGACCATACAACCAAATTGCTGCATCTCGCATGGCATCCAACAGAAAACTCGATAGCTTGCGCCGCTGCCAACAGTTTGTACATGTACTATGCTTAGAAAAAACAAATACTCAAATGGAGAAGAAGCTTGGCTACTTGTGAAACTGAAGGATCAGAGATGCTTATATAAACATCATCAGCATCTTCATATCACAACTAAAAACTGGCTCCTTTATATGTTTCTCTCTTTGTATCATCCTTTTGACTTTTTCTTTTCTTTTTTTGGTTGGGGGAAAATGGCTGGAAATAGCTTTTCACTGGTAATGGTTCTCTTTTTACTCATTACAAACAGCTAAAAATTTGCCATTTTCTCTGAAGTTTTTTAGAAGCTTTTACTTGTGTTCTGTCTGGGGTTAAGTTAAATGTTGGAGAAGAACCAGAAAAAAGGGAATCCGATTAAAAGAAAAATCGTGATTGTAGTTTTCTCTCACATGACTACTTGTGAGGGTTTGTTTATTTTGGAATATTCTTGGAACTAATTTAAGATTAAATTTAGTACTATATCTCCATGTGTTTTTATTCAGTTTGTTTCTTATTTTTGGGTAAAACTCTCTGTTATTTTTAGTTTCTGTATTTGTTTAAATAAATACATTCCAAGGCATATTAATCCTCTCTTTATTTTTAAAAGTTTTTCTTGTGTGATTGCGATCAACATCGGAGTGGAGTCTATTTAAACTGCCCGACTAATTCTAGGGTTTAGACATATCCATCGAAAAAGTTTTAGCTTCCGGATTTTTAACTAAGAGATCCAACTGTTTGATGTTCAACTTGATTCGCAAGTACGGAATGATACACTTTCAATCTCGGTTACTCAACGCGTAACTAATTTTGTTTCAAGGAAAAGTCGATTTCAGAAAATAAACGAATTTACGTTATACCCAAATTTGTGTCGCACCACATAAGGGTTCTGAATAGTAACACATGTAATGATGTGTTACGGTTGTGTTACAATTTATACCACTTCTTATGTAACCAATATGTGAAGTAGCATTACGAAAATAGTATTACTATTTTTTATTGTACTGCCATCTCTTATCACTATTTGTAAGGTTTATAAATATACTATTATTTTGTACTGCTATTTCGTATCATCAAAAAAATTGTACAGTTTTGTGTTACCAATCGGACCAATCAACACGCGGACGATCTTCTCCTGCTTATTATTCTTTCACCATAATTTTTTCTTATTTTGTTTTTTATATATCTCATGATACATTCCTTCAAAATTCACACTTTAAAAGCTACGAATTAATTAAAAACGAGGGGATTACCAACGTTGAAGAATGGAACAAAAAAAATGATATTCTTATTTTGATATTTCTGAACATAATAACTTGACAAATTTCGAAAAATTAGCAACTTGATTTTGCTACTAATTAACAAGTGGCTTCTCCTCCTCATCACTCTCCAATATGATCATTTGGTGTGTGAATATTCGAATGGGCCACAATAAATCTAAGCCGTCCATGCGTCAAACAGCAGCCACAAATCGTAGCCGTAGAAATGACGCGATGATGGGAATCAGAAAAGGAAGTGGAGTGTTAGTCCCACGTGTTGTCAATACACAACACACGAACCGCCCCAAATGGTCAGCTTCTTACGGCAGCTTAACGCGACGACAATATCCTTAATCTTTGTTTCTTCGACACACGTATGGCTCTGATTCATTTTCAAACAATGCAAGAATCAACGGCTACGATTTCGATTTTTTTGAGTGTCATGATCTCTCTTTCATCATCATCGAGTGCACATACTTCATACTTGCTTCACAAGAACGCTGACTTACTTATTGTCTCCTGATTCTTGAGCCAGAGTGGGTTTTATAAATTATGGCTGTGAAATAAATAATGATGGACTCAATTTGTTTTTGTTTTTGTTTTTTTACATATTTTCAATCTTAGTTAACTATGATATTATTAGATGCTAATCAGTAATCACGTCTGATTTACGGCTAATTAGATAACTTAAATATAAAAAATGATTAATTAACTAATTTTCTTTATTTAAGGTGTACGTGTAAGTGCATGGATAAGAAAACTCGTGGGCGGGAGAGAACAACTGTTTTCGTTGTCTTTTGTTTGACGTCTTCTTAATTTATGTTTAGTTAATTAGGGATTAAAATGCGAATTATTTGAAAAAAAATATTACGTTTTCGTTCTCTCTTATGAGAAAAATTATTTTAGAAATGAGAACAAAAATGCATTAAGACATTAAAAAAAAAAGAATTAGACCGAGTTTTTTATTTTTATAAAGTAGTTGAGAACTCTACGTTAACATTTAATATTGAAAATATATATATATATTCGAACGTGAATGATTCCGTAAATCGAATATTTTATTGGGGTGAAATTGATTTCGATTTGAGTTTCAGAGAAAGTGAATAAGAAATTTCATTCTTTTTTCTCTGCTAATTAAAAGTAAATAAGACACTTCGACCAACCAAAATTTTGATTTCTTATGGATTTGATGATAAGTCTTCTGCAGATAATGCAAGATCAGAAAAGAAAAAAGAAGTAGAAAGACTTTTAGCCATTAAAAGAAAAAAGGTAATTGTGTTTGTTTTTTGGGGTAAAGTAAGAACAAATATTAGAAAACAAAAAGATACGTAGAATCGAAATTGTCTAAACATATGAAGCCAAACAACCATTTTGGCACCAAGACAGGCGTATCCAAATATGTTGGAAAAAGTTATTACCCCCTCGATTTATTCACACTTTTTTTATAACATTATTTTCCTTTACAATTTCATAATCAAGACTTACAACTTTGATTTAGTTTTGTAGAGTTTAATTAGAAAAACAATATTGTGTGTTTTATTAAAAGCTATTCGATCTTGTTAATTCCACAATTCTTCTAATTAATTAGACACATAATAAAAGTTCAATATCATATAGCAACTCTTTATCATGCCTCCGACAAAATGACATCAAACAAAAACAACTCTATGAGTATTAGTTAAAAAGAAGTCAACAAGTCAATGAAAAAGTTCAACACCACGCTCTTGTCTTCTAATCAAAAAACAAAACAAAAAAACAAATTAAATAATTAAAGATTACGGAAGCATTAATCTTGTAATTAGGTTGCCCTATAAGACTGGTCACACCACAGCTCCACAAGCTTGTCTTGTCGTTTAGACTTTAACCCAACACTCTCCTTCTTCTTCCCTTTGCTCTGCTTCTCTCTCTCTCGCTCATATCTAGAGAGAGAAAAGTGTTAAATTTGTCTTATTTATCCGATAAGAACTACCTCTCTCTCTCTCTCTATAAAACCTCCAAATCTCTCACTATCTCTCTTCTCTATAAGTCGGAAATTGCAATCTGCCACCTCCAAGATTCGACCTTTTTCTTGTTTTTTTAACAGGTTTGCAGATATTGTCCCCAAAAAACTAATCTTTCTTCACCAAAAGGTTACTAATTTAAGGAAAAGACTTTTTTTTTTCTTTCTATTTGGGAATTTGATAAATTTTCCGGATAAGCAAGAAAATAAAGAAGAAATGCAGGATCCGGCAGCTTATTACCAGACGATGATGGCGAAACAACAACAGCCACAATTTCCGGAGCAAGAACAGCTAAAGTGTCCTCGATGCGACTCACCAAACACCAAATTCTGTTACTACAACAACTACAATCTGTCACAGCCCCGTCACTTTTGCAAAAGCTGTCGTCGTTACTGGACCAAAGGCGGTGCTCTCCGTAACGTCCCCGTCGGTGGTGGCTCTCGCAAAAACGCTAAACGATCCGTCTCATCTTCTTCTTCTTCGAACTCTCACAAGAAGACTAAAAACCCGGATCCGGATCCTGATTCTCAAAACGGGACAAACCCGGATACGGATCCGAGCCGGATGCTATACGGGTTTCCGATCGGAGACCAAGACGTGAAAGGCGTGGAGATGGGTGGGAGTTTTAGCTCGCTTTTGGCGTCGAATATGCAGCTGGGTCTTGGTGGGATCATACTAGACGGGTCGGGTTGGGATCCGGGTATGGGTTTGGGTATGGGTTTGAGGAGGAGCGAAACGGGTAATAACGGAGGTGGTAACCCATGGACCGATCTGGCTATGAACAGAGTGGAGAAAAACTGAAGGAAGAAGAAGACAGAGAGGGGTATTTTGGTAAATTGATATGAAGTTGCAAAACTGATTTTAGGTGACTTTTGAGTCATCAACGTAGACAATGAACAGTTTCGATGTTATGTCATTTTGGTCATATATTCCTCCTACTCTCTTTTTTTTAATATATTTTCTATATAATCGGTTTGCTAAAATTTTAATCATGTGTAATATAGATGGAGATTTTTAATTTATTTTCTGCTCTCTGATTTGAGATTCTCTAAGGCCACATTATTATTGTTCTATGCCGAAACCGTGAGGTATTTAGCCGTCGATTTTTATACATTCCCTATGACATTAGTTATTTATAAGTAAGTTTGAAAACTATATTTTAAATTGGAACACTTTTGAATACGCGCAGAAGAGGTTCGTCTAATCGAATATTAGAATAAATAATTTGTGCATGAACCGACATAGATCAGCAACATTCTTACGGCATGTGACATTCGTATTTTAATCATATTTTTAATTAGTTTAAGAACCCTAAGTTTCTAGAACCATGATATTGACTTCCTAGCTACTTACTAGTACTCCTCGGTTTTTCGTGGGCTCAAATGTTCAATATTGGCGTTTATTATGTCATATAATTAATTTAGATAGTGATGAAAAAGTTTTAATGTATTTAGACAGACAAAACAAAAGTATAAAGTCGTTAAGAAAAAAACAAAATTATATTATATTTTAAAGACATATATCTAAAAGCAGTGAACATAATAGTTTCTCCCCAATGTTTTTTTTTTTAATATACTTATGTGTGTGTATATATCCTACATTCGTAGTCTTTTAGACTTGGAATATCGTTTTGATATGATCTTTGAAGAATATCATAGTGGCTATGCATGGTTCTCTCACGGATTATAGATAGTTGACATCATTATTTTGTTTTTAAGGTAATTATCGGTCTAATTAGTGTTCGGGATTAAGTTTGTTCAATGATCTTAAAAAGGTCGATAGAAAGTTGGAAACTAAGAAAATCGGGTTAGTTTTGCGATTGTTCTATCAATGACCAAACTAATAATTTCAAACGGATTTTGTAACGAGAGAATCTAGAGAAATATCCAATAGTGATAAATGCAAATGAGCAATCAATAAAACAAGTGTTTCCTTTCTTTATAGAACACTTCATGTTCAAATTTGAGAGAATCTATACACTGTTGATATAATGCAAATGATCTGTCCATAAAATAATAAGACAAGTCTTTTAGCTATAGAACACTTGGATCCGGATTTGAGTTATTGAATCACAAAGTTGTTAATGTTTCGACAAGCTAATAGCGATGGTTGAAGTTGTACGTACGCACGACTATTATACACACCTGAAAAAATATCACGCCGACATGGCACCATTCTTTTATTACAAATGAATACTATTATTTTACCTCAACATACACCAAGCTTTTGGATTTTAGTGGTTCGATAATTTTGTTTTGGAAATTGGAAGATAGATAGATATAACGAGAGATCCAATGTGGTTACAAAAATTTGCTCTTCCGATTTGAGATATTTGTATTGGACCGGGGAGACAAAGAACAACAAGTTGCATTTTTTTCCTCCGTTAGTTACTTTTCGTTTCCTTTTACCTCTTTCGATAATTTTGAGTTTACATTTTTTTTGTTTTTCTTAAATTGTGAATGGAATGCACCATAGGCGTGATTTGCATGCAATGTCCAATCACACTCTAAGATCAAATGAACCAAGACATGTTTTACATGTTAGTCTTTTGTCCGAAAAGATTATGAGTCAAAATTCAGATGTGTTTAGGTAATAAAAATGGTATGTTTTGCAGATCATGTCCGATCAAAGTTTAAAATTAACTTTTAGACGTTGATTAATTAGGTTTTAAGGCTTCTAATCAAACGCTAAGATTAAAAGTAGTTATATTTTTTAATTGAAAAATATATAGAGATAGAATATCAAATGTCAAATGAGAAAATTCCAATTCTATATTTTGAAACAGATACCTGTAGTCTGTAGTTAATGTATTTGGATAGAAAAGACCAAAATATTAGTCTAGTGCATATCTTATTATATAAAGAAAAATGCACTCAAAATTATAATTCATTAGATCGTGACATGTGTCATTTTAATTGAGATGATGACACGTATTAATATACTAACGTATAAATTTAATTTTAATTTAAATAATATTTTCTTTTTATCTAAAAGTTAAAATAAAAATACATCATCGCAAAAAAAAAAATCCTGACGTAACAAAAAAAAGGCAATGTCCTTCTGTAAAAATAATTGTCAGTAAAAAAAGGGAAAATTTGTAAACAAAATGTCACTAAAAAAGTAAAAGGAAAATTTTTTAAAAATGTCATTAAAAAAAAAGTAAAAGAGAAAATTTGTAAAAAATATCATTAAAAAAGAGGAAAAATTTGTTTCATGTCAATACGTTTAAAAACAAAAAAAAGGAAAAATGCCATAACTAATCGAGAAAAAAAAGAAAAAAAATACATCGTCGGAAAAATTTATAAAAAAAAAATGTCATTAAATAAAGGTAAATGGGAAGATTTGTAAAAAATGTTATCAGAAAAAAAAGTAAAAAAGAAAATTTGTAAAAAAAAATATCATTAAGAAGGAAAATTTGTTTCATGTCGCAAAAAAAAAAGTCCTAACGTAACAAAAAAAAGTCAATGTCCTTCTGTAAAAATAATTGTCAGTAAAAAAAAGGAAAATTTGTAAACTAAATGTCACTAAAAAAGTAAAAGGAAAATTTGTAAAAAATGTTATTAAAAAAAAGTAAAAGAGAAAATTTGTAAAAAATATCATTAAAAAAGAGGAAAAATTTGTTTCATGTCAATACGTTTAAAAACAAAAAAAAAAAAGAAAAAATGCCATAACTAATCGAGAAAGAAAAGAAAAAAAATACATCGTCGAAAAAATTTGTAAAAAAAAAATGTCATTAAATAAAGGTAAATGGGAAGATTTGTAAAAAATGTTATCAGAAAAAAAGTAAAAGAGAAAATTTGTAAAAAAAAATATCATTAAGAAGGAAAATTTGTTTCATGTCAATACGTTTAAAAACAAAAAAAAAGAAAAATGTCATAACTAATCGAGAAAGAAAAGAAAAAAAATACATCATTCAAACAAATCATGAATTCGAGAGTTCCACAAATCGATCAAAGTTATTTTACTTTAAATTTTGCACAACGTGAGTGTGACACGTAGGCAAAATCGTAACTCAGCAGATCGTGATATGTGTTAATTTTAATTGAGATTGTGACACGTGTCAATATATTAATATAAAAATATAATACATCATCGCAAAAAAAAAATGTCATAACGTAAAAAAAAAATCAATGTCCTTCTGTAAAAAAAATTGTCATTAAAAAAAAAAGAAAATTTGTAAACAAAATGTCACTAAAAAGGTAAAAAGAAAATTTGTAAAAACTGTCATTAAAAAAAGGTAAAAGAGAAAATTTGTAAAAAATATCATTAAAAAAGAGGAAAAATTTGTTTCATGTCAATACATTTAAAAAGAAAAAGAAAAAATGCCATAACTAATCGAGAAAGAAAGGAAAAAAAAATACATCATCGGAAAAATTTGTAAAAATAAATGTCATTAAATAAAGGTAAATGGAAAAATTTGTAAAAAATGTTATTAAAATAAAGTAAAAGGAAAAATTTGTAAAAAAAAAATATCATTTAAAAAGGAAAATTTGTTTCATGTCAATACGTTTAAAAAGAAAAAAGAAAAAATGTCATAACTAATCGAGAAAGAAAAGAAAAAAATACATTATTCAAGCAAATCATGAATTCGAGAGTTCCACAAATCGACCAAAGCTATTTTACTTTAAATTTTGCCCAACGTGAGTGTGACACGTAGGCAAAATCGTAACTCACCAGATCGTGACATGTGTTAATTTTAATTGAAATTGTGACATGTGTCAATAAATTAGTATAAAAATATAATACATCATCGCCAAAAAAAAAATATCCTAACGTAACAAAAAAAAGTCAATGTCCTTCTGTAAAAAAAATTGTCATTAAAAAAAGGGAAAATTTGTAAACAAAATGTCACTAAAACGATAAAAGGAAAATTTGTAAAAATTGTCATTAAAAAAAGGTAAAAGAGAAATTTTTTAAAAAATATCATTAAAAAAGAGGAAAAATTTGTTTCATGTCAATACGTTTAAAAAAAAAAAAAAAATACCATAACTAATTGAGAAAGAAAGGAAAAAAAATACATCATTGGAAAAGGAAAATTTGTTTCACTGTCAATACGTTTAAAAAGAAAAAAAAAAAATTTCAAAACTAATCGAGAAATAAAAGAAAAAAATACATCATTCAAGCAAATCATGAATTCGAGAGTTCCACAAATCGATCAAATCTATTTTACTTTAAATTTTGCCCAACGTGAGTGTGATACGTAGGCAAAATCGTAATTCACCAGATCGTTACATGTGTTAATTTTAATTGAGATTGTGACATGTGTCAATATATTAATATAAAAATATAATACATCATCGCCAAATAAAAAATATCCTAACGTAACAAAAAAAAGTCAAAGTCCTTCTCTAAAAATATTGTCATTAAAAAAAGAGAAAATTTGTAAACAAAATGTCACTAAAAAGATAAAAGGAAAATTTGTAAAAATTGTCATTAAAAAAAGGTAAAAGAGAAATTTTAAAAAAAATATCATTAAAAAAGAAGAAAAATTTGTTTCATGTCAATACGTTTAAAAACAAAAAAAAAGGAAAAAAAACCATAACTAATTGAGAAAGAAAGGAAAAAAAATACATCATTGAAAAAATTTGTAAAAAAAATGTCATTAAATAAAGGTAAATGGAAAAATTTGTAAAAAAAAAATATCATTAGAAAAGAAAAATTTGTTTCATGTCAATACGTTTTAAAAAAAAAAAAAAAAAAAAAATGTCGTAACTAATCGAGAAAGAAAAGAAAAAAAAAACATCATTCAAGCAAATCATGAATTCGAGAGTTCCACAAATCAATCAAAGCTATTTAAATTTAAATTTTTCCCAACGTGAGTGTGACACGTAGGCAAAATCGTAACTCACTAGATCGTGACATGTGTTAATTTTAATTGAGATTGTGACACGTGTCAATATATTAATATAAAAATATAATACATCATCGCAAAAAAAAAATGTCCTAACGTAAAAAAAAAAGTCAATGTCCTTCTGTAAAAAAAAATTGTCGTTAAAAAAAGGAAAAATTTGTAAACAAAATGTCACTAAAAAAGTAAAAGGAAAATTTGTAAAAACTGTCATTAAAAAAAGGTAAAAGAGAAAATTTGTATATCATTAAAAAAGAGGAAAAATTTGTTTCATGTCTATACGTTTAAAAAGAAAAAATGCGATAACTAATCGAAAAAGAAAGGAAAAAAAAATAAATCATCGGAAAAATTTGTAAAAAAAAATGTCATTAAATAAAGGTAAATGGAAAAATTTGTAAAAAATGTTATTAAAAAAAAAGTAAAAGGAAAAATTTGTAAAAAAAAAATATCATTTAAAAAGGAAAATTTATTTCATGTCGATACGTTTAAAAACAAAAAAGGAAAAATGAAAGAAAAAAATACATCATTCAAGTAAATCATGAATTTGAAAGTTCCACAAATCGATCAAAGCTATTTTACTTTAAATTTTTCCCAACGTGAGTGCGACACGTAGGCAAAATCGTAACTCACCAGATCGTTACATGTGTTAATTTTAATTGAGATTGTGACACGTGTCAATATATTAATATAAAAATATAATACATTATCGCCAAAAAAAAAATCCTAAGATAACAAAAAAAAGTCAATGTCCTTCTGTAAAACAAATTGTCATTAAAAAAAGGGAAAATTTGTAAACAAAATGTCACTAAAAAGATAAAAGGAAAATTTGTAAAAAATGTCATTAAAAAAAGGTAAAAGAGAAATTTTTTAAAAAATATTATTAAAAAAGAAGAAAAATTTGTTTCATGTCAGTACGTTTAAAAACAAAAAAAAAGGAAAAATGCCATAACTAATCGAGAAAGAAAGGAAAAAAAATACATCATTGGAAAAATTTGTTAAAAAAAATGTCATTAAATAAAGGTAAATGGGAAAATTTGTAAAAAAAAAAAGTATCATTAAAAAAGAAAAATTTGTTTCATGTCAATACGTTTAAAAAAATAAAATGTCATAACTAATCGAGAAAGAAAAGAAAAAAAAACATCATTCAAGCAAATCATGAATTCGAGAGTTCCACAAATCGATCAAAGCTATTTAAATTTAAATTTTGCCCAACGTGAGTGTGACACGTAGGCAAAATCGTAACTCACCAGATCGTGATATGTGTTAATTTTAATTGAGATTGTGACACGTGTCAATATATTAATATAAAAATATAATTTTTTTCTTTCTCTACATTATTTTTTCTTAAATCAAAGTGTAGTGTAACTAAAAGGAAATAATAGTCTAAAAAAAATAAGACATGTTATTAAAAAAAATAAAAAGAAAAAGAAAATCAAAAAGACTAAAAAAAGAAAAATAAGACAAATTATTTATAATTGTAGTAACTAATGAAATAATAGTCAAAAAAAGAAAATAAGACATATTATTAAAAAATAAAAAGGGAATACTAAATAAAAAAACTAAAAAAGAAAAATAAGACAAATTATTTCCAATTTCTAAAAGTATTAGTGCGGCATATAAAAAATTGATATTCATGAGATTACGACATGTTTTGTTAATACTTTTAAATTTATTTACTAATATATTTTGTTAATTTTCGTACTATTTGTTTAACACTAATGACATATATAAACATAAATTTGATAGAATGCATTATGCATATATTATTTTGATATGAAAATTTTGGGTATTATTGATTGACAAGGAATGCATGGAGTAAAAATATGGTTTTAATATTATGGATGAAATACATAATTTGTATTGCGAGATGAAATACGTGGAGTTGAAATTCAGTTTGAAACAAAGTTACTAATCAACATCTAAAATAAGTGTGCGAGTAACAATCAAAATCTAAATATTTACATCAACAAGATTTAACATATATTTCTTACATTTTCATAAATTTTATCTTTATTAAATTTAATCGATTACCGACACGTTTTACTTTATTTTTTATCATTTATAAATAAGTTATAATTAAAACTCCGCGTATGCGGGTCCTAATCTAGTATGTAATAAAGGATGTAGATGGCTCTACCCATATACCATGAAATGAAAATCAAGTTTTGAATAGAGATTATTTTAATATAAGCAACTAATAATAATAATAATAATAATAATAAAAAAGTCAAAACGAAAAGGGCTGTCAAATTAAATGGTGGTCCATGTGGCTATAGATACTAGATAGCGCTAAGATACCGAATTTTAATAATAATGGTCCACTTCTTAGGGACTAATTAGGGCAATAGATTTGAAATGAAGAATCAATATTGGTTTAAAGTTGAATTGACAGTGTTTAACTAAATGTGTTAAACTATCATCTCTGAAATTCCTCTTGTGATGGCCTCACTGTTTCATAATTTTGATGATTGTTTTGGTAATGGACCACTCTTATTACTTATTACTTATTACTTAACCAATTCCACATGTCTTGTGGGGGCTATTTTGCTCAATTCATGTTTGCCTATTGTACAAATTGTTTTTTTGTTGAAAGATTTTTTTGTTTTGTTGTTGTTAACATATTAATGAGGAAAATTACGAAGATAATTACAATAATTTTTTTTCTAGTATTTCCATTTTGGGATAATTAGGATTTTTTTAATAAAAAAATTCAAATTAAAAAATACGCTACTCTTTCAAAAGATCAGTTATTTTGTTTAGATTTTAGTATTAAAATTTTAAATTACTGGAGTTGGTTTTAGAATTTAGTTTTTAGAGATTATAATTTATGATTAAATATAGAATACTTTGTTAATTTTAGAAAACATAAACTTTTTTTTATAGTTTTTATATAAAATTAGCTATTTTCATATTTGTCCATTAATAAATTACTAGATTTTAATCCGCGTCAAATGCAAGATTATAATATTTGAAAAAAACGTATCGGAAAATTAGAAATAACAAAGATTATATGGTACATCTTCCATATAGATAAACATATTTTATCTTCAAAAATTTAATTTATATGACATTTGGTTTGGATGTAAGCATTTTTGGTGTAAATCGAATACGTTTGAGATTATTTGTTCTCTCAGACTTATTAGAGTTCACCAAAACAAAAAATAACGCGTTAGTATGTAGAAATCTTTTAAAATAATAGAAATTATCAAAACTTTTAGATACATATATATATATATATATATAATTTATCGATAAAACTATAGTGTTTTTTTGTAAAAATTGTAAAAATATTATATTTGTAAAGTTGAACGTTTATAATAAAAACTAAACTTTAATTAAAGTATTATGGATACAATTAAGCGATATTAAATAAAATAATTGTATAATCAATCATATTTTCAAATATGGTATTCAAATGGACATTAATACAATTTTTATAAAGCAAATTTAAATTGACATCGATAAATGCTTCATCGTTGAAACATTATGTTATATAATATTTTAAAATAATAAAATATTACGTTTTAGATGAATTTAAATTTGTAATACATGTATTTGTGGATTTATATTAAAAAATTAATGAGAATATGTAGAGATTTCCGCCATGGCATATAGAATTAATTGGAATGTTTTGATTAGTTAATTTAATTGACGTATCCATTAAATTTCTCTTAGATCGACAAATATAATTTTTTGCATTTATATTTTCTCAATTAATATATATATATAAAAGATGTATGGGTGGTAAAATAATCAAAGATCTAAAGTGAAAATATATGTTAAAACATTATTTTCTTTATAATTGTGCTTTGGAGCTATTATTGTGTTTTCCTTTATAATTGACCCACAAAAATGGATGTCAATTTGGATATATATTGTACTGATGATAAATTACTACAAGTGCAACGAGTACTATTGATCTCGCTGTTCTACATGTGACATCCCTATCAATCCAATAAATTCTTATTATTATTATCTCTTTGAAAATAAATCTTTTAACATATCTATCGTTGGATTCACAATATCCAGATTGGGACCTCAAAAGAAAAAACCTTGAAATCACACACACACACACGTTTTTAACTTTTTCTGGTCTTATAACATTGTAATGACAACAGAAAAATAATGTGAAGGAATGAAAAATTCAGATAAAGAGGAGCATGAAAGTGGTCTATATAAAGAGCTCGACTGTTCCAAGAACTAAAAATAAAGAGAAGAAGAGATTACATGGAGACGAGACGAGCCTTGTACATTATGATGTATGCCATATGCCAATCACCTCCTCCAGAGAGTTTAGTTATATCCTCTTCGCGTTGGAGGCTCGTGTTATCATCGTCGTATTGAACCCACTTACCTGTAAAACATGTGTTATTGGGTGTTCTCAAGTCACACAAATGTGCGAGCTTAGAGTTATAATTAAGTCTTTTTTCTTTTCTTTTGTGTGTGTTTTATTGGAACTGACCATTCTCTTGCTTGACCCATGCAACATAATGCCCAGAGTCTGCGCTCCTGCCTTTGTGGGTCAACACTGAAACCAGGTCATAGATTCCGGTCATGTGAGACGAACCACCTACTGCAAAGGTCAAGATCAAGTAAGAAGATAGAAACAGATACTTCAATTGCTTGGGAATGACAACAATCAGCAGAGAATCCCCTAGCTACGGTAATATATATTCACGTCTCGTGCTTACTACCATTGATTAGGGCTTTATTTGCAAGTAGCCATCTCTCTCTCTATTATTTTCTTAAGTTGCTCCTTTATTTCAAATACTCACAAGTAAACTTTGCACATTAAATATAACCAAAGTTTCAAATTTCAATCCAACACACAGACCAATTACAGCGAATTCCAAGCTAGACAAGAAAGATGTTGAGAAGGGGTTCTTAGACGATATACCTCCCTGTTGGTCGCATGTGGATGATTCGCCACTTCCGCTTGATGATCCCTGGAGAGAAAAATAGAGCAAAGATCTTAGACAATCGTATTTAGCGCAGTGTTAATAGATAAAAAAATTTGTACCTCAGCATCAGTCATTTTCACATCATTACCCTTTGTACTGGTTTGTAGACCAAGCTTTTGACCTTCGATATCTCTAAGTTTCTGAAAGACATAGCTTGTCAGTTGATTTGGTTAACCACCTCAGATGAAAACACCACAAAGAAGATGGGTGTGTATACCTGGCGAGGAGCTTCAATTTCTTTCGAAGATCCTCAGAACAAAGGTCATATATATCCAACTCCAACGGATAATCCACTTTCTTCAAAGATCAACAACGTGTAGACTATCATAACAATTTTTTGCAACTGAGTTCTCTTTAAAATAAAGAAACAGAAAGCTACCATACCCGGAGAATTTTTGCTTTCTGATTACTCTCTCGTTTCCAGAAGAATCTCACAAACTGAACAGTCAAATACCTTCAAGATCAGCAAGAAGAGTTTAAGAAACTTCTTGTCAGAGGAAAAAGGATTAGAAGTAGCATTAAGTTAGAAACTTGATAAGTTTTTCCTTTGGAAAATGTTGGTTATAAAGCCTGTCACAAGAAGATTGCAGGGAACCAAGAAGTGTAGTACAGGGCACAAATAATAAGCAGAGACTAATCACCTTGGCAACGAATCTATCAGAGACTCCTTTATGTAAACCGCCGTACGACCCAGAGCAGGAGATGTTTTTTCAAGTTCTCCTTTCAGTCCCTACAGCAAGCCAGAAGAGTTGGAACTCTTTATCATATGTACAGTCTGAGATATCCGCCACATGGAACATCTAACAAAGTTGGCCTAAAGTTTCTAAGCATGCAGTATGTCAGAGACAAATATCGAACAATGGCAACATACAAGGTTGTATGATAAAATAAAAACCAAAACTCTGAATACAGTTATATCTCTGAGTTAGAACTTAGGACGATCTTCCACATAGTCATGACATGTCTCATAATAAACCAAAACAAAGTCTTCAATGGATTTGATAACATTACTCACATGTTTTAATCCTTCATGCAAGTGGTTCACCTCATGTGATATGTGACATTTCAGAGAATAGACAGATTCTGTCTCTGAACTTTCTTCGCTACTTTCTTGGCAATGCAACCTACAGCAACAAAAATAGGTTCTTTAATAAACACACACAATTTCTTCTACACAAGAAAAAAAGAGAAAAACACCTGTTAGGGATTCATATATCTAGGTTTCATATGAACATGTACATAAATTAAAATGTCAAAAATTGCCTTGTCGCGCAAGCCCTAATTAACATACATAATGTAGACACACACGGATGCACTACGACAATTGCAACAAAAAATTTGTACAGTTCCAAGCATCTCAATTTGACCCGTGAAAGGTAGACAACGACTGAATGAACATCTGTAAGTAAAGGTATTCAAATTTTGCTCTCTGTTTATAGATACTGCATGGTTGTTTACAGATCTAGGAGAACACAAAACAAAAAAGGAAAAATCAGCATACAAGAGAGCATGTAAATGTGAAATTGTGTTGTGACCTGCTCTGAAGGTTGAGACCAAAAAGAGCCTTCACAGCATCAGGATCTTCGCTAGGCGATGGTGCTTTTAGGGACTGGGAAAGAGTGTACAACATTTGTGTCCAACATTCTTCAGCATCCTGTTACACATTTAAAAGGTTCCTGGATTCACAAACTGAAAGGTTAAAACAACAATGTAACCGAGTTGGCAATAAGCAGCAAACCTGTTGCATGTGATTTCCGTTATGCAACTGAGCAAACTGAGGATATTTTTTTTGTAACACCTGCATCAAGACCAAAATTGGTATGAGATAAAACTTCAAACATCCAAAACTTATGATGAAAACTTCGGGAACAAATGATGAGCACTTCGGAAACTGATGATGGGAAAGTAAAAAAGCGTATGATATGAGGCTTCCATACAACCCAACTTGACATGCATATTGATAATAGCTGGGGTTGTAACCCAATGTTGTTACTCAAAGTTATTCGCAAGTAAGATGTCAAGCTAATTTTGCATGCAGAAAATTCTTCCTTTTAATCTTAAAGAACTAACAAGAATATGTAAAAGAAGCATATATATTATTAAGCATTACATGAACATAGACTAACCATCCAGAACGGCATAGGCGCAACAGCCTTGACACTTTTATCAAGCTCACTAAATAACTCACGTGTTGCAACTGTGAGCATGTGAGAAGTCTGATCCACATCCTTGGTTCGAGCAGATTGGTAACTAATGAGAAAAGATCAAGAATTAGATTTTTTTTACATGCGATATCGGCAATACATAACATAACTGTGAGATATATGAGTTTTTTGGTAAGAACAGAAAAGAAAAAGAGATAGCTCACTTGGATAACTCAGATTTCAACTCTGGGACAGATTTTAAACACTGCATCGTTGAGTTCATGTAGCAGGTGTTGCCAAGATTGACCAGGCCAGCACTGTAACCCTGAAACCAATTTGTAAATTGTTAGTCCATATGAAGGCAAAAACTTCTAAAAGAACTCATATATCTCACTTATGTTATGCGTTGCCAGTTTTCACAATATCTAGCTATAAAGTATGTTTTTCTTTCCCCACTTAAACTGTCATGAAGGTGCACTGATTCGTACAACTTATCACCAACTACCAAACCACAGGAAACATACAAATGATCATAAATTCAGAAGAAAAGGTAACCAGATTAGCGGCTTGCTCTTCTTCAGGAAGATCCTCCATAAAAACAGGACCCTTCTCTGGAGCATTCACTATTTCATCTGCAGTTCCCATCATCATCAATTTTTGACCCTAGAGCAAATAAACAATGAATAGTAAATAAAGATGCACTTGAAACAAGTATAGAACCATAATCAATTTAGGCAAACAGTGCCAATGAATGCAAGATCGTTATTACATTTTTCAGTCCCATTGTGGACCAATCTGCATCATCCTGCAACAATTGAAAGAAATATGTTGTAAATCATCATCAACAAACGAATTGAGGAACACATTAGTAAATTTAAGAGACATCCAGCAGGCAGTGAGTCCATTTACCTTCAAAAGACCACCTTTGACCATGATCTTTTGCCGTTCTGGTGGCACTCCACTCAAATCATACAACTGAGCCTTGAAAACATAAGGTGGCTGGCTAGTGTCAACCTCGATACTTTCAAACACCTTCTTTTGCCACTTCACGCTTACTGTAGACAATTCACAGAAAAGTTATATACACCAGTCAACTCGGGACTTAGATTGACATTAGCATTCAAGCTGATGATATACACTATATCAAAGAAGATAATTTTCAGAATATAAGACGCCGAGATACCGTCACAATACACCAAGAACAGTCATCATTTCCTATCGTAACAGGGCGAACATAAAAATCCAGGCAGTAGAGGGAGAAAATAAAACAAAATCCTAGTTTTCATTAGCTTGATCCGCCAAAATACATTGAAACATGCTCTAAAATACATAACGTTCACTATTACTCTAAAAAAAGCTTAGTAAAATGAGAAACCTACGTAACCCCATTTTCTCACGGAGAAGAAGACAAAGAAACCAAATTCAAATGCTGAAAACCAGCGATTCCTTGAATTAGCAGTCAATCAACAAAAACGAAATCAATGGAACATCGATTAAGCTTAAAGAAGGAAGAGAGCTCGAAGAAAAGTTTCACCTGTTAACATGTTTGATTCCCAAGAGAAACGAGATTGATTTCTTTTTCTTCAAGACCAGGCAAACTAAAATTTCTACTTTTAGCCTCCTCGCCTTATACGGGTCGGGTCCGGAACTTTAAAGCCGGGTGGGCTCGGACCGGATCGGGTCGGGTTTCACCGCTCAGACCTAAAACCCAATACGGCGCCGTTTTATAAACATAAAGAAAAAAATCAAACAAAAAAAAAAAAAGAGGAAGAAGAAGAGAAGAGAAGAACAGAAGAGGTCCCTCTCTCTCTCTAATCATCGTCTCTCTCTCTCTCTCTATCTCTCTTCTCTTCGCTCGCGCGTCTCAATCAGTTAAATCTATACATACACGTATACACATGGTTGTCAAGATATTGCAGTGACGACGGCGCAATTGAAGACCGGAACATGTACGGAGGATCGTCGAAACTTGGTCGCGGTGGCGGTAGAGGTGGAGGAGGAGGCGGTGGCGGTGGACCGGTCCGCAACCGCAATTCCTTTCCTCCTCCTACGAACCGGCATCCTTCTCCCGTCGGGAGGATGTCTTCGGGAGGTGGTGGCTCCTCCGCCGCCCCACGACAGCGGAATACTACCAGCGTTAAGGCGGCTGCGTCCACGGCGGCACGGACGGTTGAGGAAACGTTTAACCTTGTTCCGAGGGAGAGTCCTTCGGCTTTTGGAATGATCATACGGTTAGCTCCTGACTTGGTGGAGGAGATCAAGCGTGTGGAGGCACAGGGTGGAGCCGCCAAGATCAAATTCGATGCGTTTCCTAACAATAGCACTGGGAATGTGAGTTTCCACTAAATTTGATAATTCAGAGAAAGAGGGTTTCCCTAGTTTGAGTTGAATTGCTTCAGCTAGTTGCACTCTTGAATCTTGACTTTGCTTGCTTTGGTAGTTTATACTTCTTTTTTTTTGTTGGTGCCATCGAACATTTTGACAATTCACTTCAATCAAGGTACCCTAGATTAGTGAAATTGGGGAAAACAGCTCCTATAGAAAGTAGATGGTAATGTAATATTGGACAAGAAGCTGGTTTACTTCTGCATAAACCAATAGTTTCTGGCATCTGTATAGCTGTTACCATCCTGTTGAAAACCTCTTACGCCTTTCTTTACTATGGCCGTGGAGAAGAATTTCTGTTGCATAGATTTGTTGACGAAGATTCCATTGCTACTTGGATTACATCTGTATCACATCAATTCCTTGGTTGATTCTTGGTAGACATTGACTTGCTTATTGGTTAAGCATGTATGGTATGTTGGTTTACTCATTAAATTGCTGCTTTTATGGTCTCTGGCAACATATTTACTTTGTATAGCTGTGGTTTTGCTGCTAGTAGTGGGTGTCAATTGAATATATTAACCCCTTCTGCATACCTTTTTGTCGTTTATTTCTCACTGCATCTGGGTTTTGTTGTTTTATATCAAAGTTTTTTTTTTATCATCTGCATTTCATTAATATTGGCCAAAATGTTCATCATGGAGAATTTGTACAATGCATCTAGGAACATAGAAGTGAGATACAAAATTGCAATTGGATAGAAATTGTTCTTAATTATTATCTGTTATACATTAATGTCCAACTGTTTTTGATCTTGAATATTTGATATAAACAGATAATTAATGTTGGTGGAAAGGAGTTCAAGTTTACCTGGTCTAGGGAGCGTGGTGATTTATGTGATATATATGAAGAACACCAAAGTGGTGAAGATGGAAATGGTGTGCTGATTGAGGCTGGATGTGCTTGGCGAAAATTGAACGTCCAGCGAACTCTAGATGAGTCAACCACAAGCCATATGAAGATGCGCTCAGTTGAAGCTGAACAGAGAACCAAATCACGCAAGTACAAGTTCTGACCAAACATTTTGGTTGCATCTCAATATCTATAACTTTTTTTCAGCATAGTCTGTCCTTTAGCTGCAAAGGTGTCTACTCGCTTAGTTTTTCTGGTTTTGCAGTCTTCTATGGGTAGGTAGTCTTCTCATTAGTCTTGGCACTATAACATATACCTTTGGTGGAGCTGTGAACAAAGTATTGGTATATGCATTGTTCATCTTATTGCAGTTAGGCCGATGTGGATGTCAGCCTCTACTTTCATGGATTCCGAGTTTAGTTATGGCTTAAATGGGTTTCTCTTTTATCTTACTCATGTAATTTTCATCTTGGGTACTTTGAGCTGTTTTTGTGACACTCAGACTTGGAGAATGTTTCTCACTGTGCGTAGCAAATTACATACTTTTGTGTCCATCTTTATCTTAGTCTCTTCAAAGTGGTTATGCCTGAAATACCCTTACATTTTTGGTCATGTCAGGGCAATTGTTTTAGATCCTGGGAATCCATCAGTAACGAAGCAGTTAGCTCTTGCTGAAGGTATCTTTTTCGTTCTATTATCTGGTGTCCATACGAACAGCTTTCATCTATCTCTTTTAAATTTTGGGCAGCTAACATGAGCTTGTTGTTAAACCTTGTTTGTACCTCCCACATTTTCTCTTTTCCTTTCAAACTCAGTGGTTTAACCGTTTAAGAAATTCTTGTCTGAAACTGAAAACCATGCTCTAAATTTTACTGTGGTCTGGTTTTCTTCTCTCTTGGGTTCGAAACCTTTAAATATCTAGTATGTGATTATACTTGGGTATAATCAATAATATCGTAATATCTTCCCTGTGCTTTCAGGAAGTCCGTGGAGAATGTCAAATAAACAGAAGAAGGAACCTCCGCCGAAGAAGCGGAAAGTTGATCCACCGCCAGGTATATAGAAACTAACTTTTGCAACGAGCCTGCGGTAACACATTAGGGTTTCAAAGACTCTTGAGTGCTATTATATTCCCTTGCTGTTCTGTCAGTTCTAAAATTTTCACTTGTGGTTTATTGTAACAGTTCCAATCGGAGGACCAAAGCCTTCTTTCAGACCAGGGGGTTCAACCTCTGCTGTGAAAAATAGGCTATCGGCTTCACCGGGACTGTCTCCTCCTAATCGACACAATACCCCTTCTTCATATGGGATTGGGAATACTGCTAAAAATCATGCAGCGAACGAGAATGTCACACCAGTCCAGACAAAGGGCAGAGAGAATATGGTTGCTAGCGAAAAAGATCCATCAACCTGGGCAACTAATGCGTTAAGGGACACATCTGGGCACCAAGCAACCAATGTTAATAAAGAAATTGATTTGCAGACACTGCTGGTTGATCTCCTAAAAGAGGCTCCAATGAGCTTGAAGGTAATACATGGATGAAACGCAAGATATATGGCTATTTTCATATCCAATATGTGTTTCCACCATGATTGACGCCACTCTCTCCATTTCTCTCTAGGCATTAGAGAAAGCGGTTGGAGATAGAATTCCTAATGCCGTAAAGAAGATTGAATCAGTTTTGAAAAAAGTAAGTCATGAAAACTTTGGTGTGGTTTTATGAGATGCAGTATGTATTATTGTGTCCCTAATTGTTGTTGATAACCAGGTTGCAAATTTCCAAGCTCCGAGGTATTTCTTAAAACCAAGAGCAGAGTTGGAAAGCTATAAAAAGCATTCACCTGATATCGGAAGGTATGTGTACCTGAAATGATGATTTTGAATTGTCATTACGAATATGACACTCTAGGTAGGAGGATCAGCATATTCGCATAGATAATGCATGTGATTTATAAAATCAAGTAGGTGCATGAGTATTTTATTATAAGAAAAGAATATAAGCAACTTGCTTGTTTAGTGCAGAATGAACTCGATAAGCTATAAACTATAACATATGCATCTTCTATACTTTTACTTATGCATTCTTCCCTGTATTGCCGTATTTGGTCTTAGTACAACTTTTATTTTTCAGCTCACCTGAACACCAGCAATTGCTACCAATCACTGAGTGCAGTCGCGATCAGTTACCTGTTCCAGGGGGCAGCAATATGGAGAAATTTTCTGTGCGCGAGCGGGACGGAGAAGGTTCACAAGACTGTTTGCCTGTGCATCTGGCAGAGCAATTGAGTGCACAAGAAAATGTTGACATTGGGCATCATTTACCTGGCATTCTTCATGAGGAAAAGCGATCTGAGAATAGAGAAGGCCAGCCTCGTAGCTCTAGTGATAGTGACAGTGATAGTGATAACAGTGACAGTGGGAGTGACAGTGGGAGCCACAGTAAAGGAAGTGACAGCGGGAGCAGCAGTGATAGCGAGGCTTCTTCTAACAGTAAGGACGGTTCTGATGAGGACGTGGATATCATGAGCGATGGTGACAGAGAACCTCAACAGATAATACAGTCAGCTGAACGGGGTGCTATTGATCTCCCAGGTCATGGCTCTAATGCTGTTGACATCGAGGGTCATGAATCTGATGCTGTCGACATTGACGGTCATGATTCTGATGCAGTTGACATCGATGGTCATGGGTCTGATGCAGTTGATGTCGAGGGGAACAGTTCAGATGAGGGTCATGATTCTGAAGCTGGCAGAAAAAAATACTCTGATCATAACTGGAAAATGGAAGCAACAACTGGTACCAGTCCCACTGCAAATGAAGAAGTTGGCATTTCAGGGCAGGATAATTTTTCATCTGGTCACGACGAGCAACGAGAGCGCCAAAATTTTATTGGACAGTTGTTTGATGACACAGAGAATACAACCAAGGATAAGTTAAAAAATGACCAACTTGACATCTCTGAGAGGCTGGCCACAGACCAGAACCAGAAAGCCCCTGATTTGGAGCACTACAGTCAGAAATCAGCAAGGATGAAAAATATGAAATCCCAGAGCGTCAATCAATTACCTGCCATAGGTAAAGATTCACAGCGTTCAGAGCGCAAGTATGATGCAGAACTTCTCAACGCTTCTGCCAGTCAAACAAATCCACTTAGAGGGCTTCAGAAGTCAAATAGACATGGTCAAATGAAGCCTGTCGATAGTTCAGGTAAACCAAACAAACATTCCGATGCCTTAGGGAATGTTCGTAAATCTGATGAAGGGGACCATTTTCCACATGAAATGCTTTCTAGTCGGTCAGGAAAGGCCTTCAGGGACAATCAAAGAGATGATGTTCATTTGAAAAATAAGTTTCCAAGGAATAAAAAAGATGGTGAGTCAGCCATTCGACCTTCAATACCTTCTGACACATCCAATAGAGAACACGGTGAACTGGATGGAAGTGACGAGGATCCCAAGAATTTTCCAGGCTTGAGCATAGGCTCTTCTCCCTTGGATAGCCAGAGAACATATTTGGCGAAACTACCTAAGGGAAATGGATCTGTGCTCCAAAAACAAGTTTCGGACTTGGAGTTGGGTGAACTGCCTGAGCCATTGGGAGAAGATACAGCATTGAAGCAACTCGAAGAGAATGGTTCTTTTAGGCAGTCAAATTTAAAAGCAAGCACTTCAGAGAACTTTGGTATTGACTCGAACAAACGAAGGTCTAAAAAAACTGATTCAAAAAAGCCAGCTCCTTCGCATGCCAGCAATGGTATAAAAGAATTGCCCAAACATGCCGTTGAAGATTCAGACAGATCCCAAAAGTGGGCTTTGCAGTCACATGGGCAGAACCTGACAGGTACAGATACTGAAATCGGCTCACAGAATAAAAATTTAGAGGATGCAGCTTATAAATCAAGACAAAAAGATAGTAGAACAAGAGTAGGAAGCAGTGTGGAAGGTTATGGAGAGACGAACAAAAAAACGCCCGTTATAAAGCATGGCTCCAAACGAGCATCCACATCCCGCTCATCAAGGGAAAGTAAAAGACATGCGTCTGGCACAATTGCAAATTCTATCAATGGACACAAAGATGCAACTTCAATACCAGGTGACAGTGTTGTCCGGGAGAAACGAAGGACATCTTTCGATGAAGAAGACTCTTCTTATCTGAAATACGAGAAAGCTTCTCCTGAGCTTAAGGGACCTATTAGTGATCATTTGCAGTGAGTAAACTGAAACTATAATATTTGGAAATCTAATTGCTTAGCATTTATGTTTCTAATAGATGACAATGTTTTTCTATTTCAGGTATAAAGCCTATATGCAGGAATATTTGGATAAATATGAAAGCTACTGCTCCGTTAACAAGATATTAGATGGCTACAGGTAGCTAGACGAACTCTTTGTTCATAACTCTCAGATCATTTGTGTTGTCCTAGTTTATCAGCTTTATTGAATTTAATATTTCCATTATTCGCAGAAATGACTTTCAAAAGTTGGGGCAAGACCTTGAGTTTGCAAAAGGAAGGGACATGGAGAGATATAACAAAATTGTGGAGCAGATAAAGCAATCTTATCGCAAAGATGGGGAGGTAATCTTCTATCTCTAACCAGTTTATACATATTTATCTCTTGTATTTTGTATTACCAAAATATGAAACTTGTTTAATATATCCTTGAAGATAGAATATAGATATAGAATGAAATTTGGACACAAGACTACCATTGAATATATTTACCTCAACTTATTTACTGAAGTTTTCTTGGCATCAGATCAGTTTCCAGCTTCATATCTAAATTTAGATATAGAATGAAATTTGGAGACAGACCTATCATTGAAAGAGGATGATGAGTGATAAAATTGCTTGCTTGCGTAGGATTCCGAAAAATATGAAAGACATGAGGATCTGAATTTGATCCGCATTATGTAACGGGTTAAAGTGGGGGAAAAATAGGTCCACTTAGATTGAGCTTCATGATACAAGAGTAGCAGTAATTAGCGGAGGAATAGGAGAGTAAGAAGAAGTGACTATATATTGAGAGGGAATCTCTCAGCTTATGTGCATTTTATTTACCGATCCAAGCATGGGAGTTTTTTTGTGGCCAGATTTGCTGTGGACTCATATTAAAGCATTTTCGTCCGTTTTAACTGCATAATATACTTTATGATGACTTTCTTATTTATGTTATCTGTCACACAATCTGCAGAGGCACAAACGTCTGAAGAAAGTATTCATAATTCTCCATGAAGAATTGAAGGTGAGTTAACAAAAACTCGCTCTAAAAACCATAGTTTTAGTCTTTTTCATCTTCCTCTGCATTCTTACTTTAGCCTGTGTACCGTCATAACAAAGAATTATGATTTACCTTTTGCAGCAACTGAAACAAAGAATGAACGACTACGCATCATCTCATGGAAAAGATTGATGAAAACTCTCTAGAGAACTTGGACCTCATGCTCAGAGGTGAGAAGAGGAGAGGGGTTGATATTCCTCATCTTCTTGTTGAAATATTAGCTGTTTTTTTCTTTTCTTGTGAAATTAGAAATGATTCATAGGCCCAATTTTGTGTGAGTTGTAGATTTAATGGCTTTCAAATTTGTTTCTGTTGGTGTGTTCCTTGGACCACTCGATAACAAATATGTACATATGGTATAAAAGATCAATGTAGATTTTTTTGGCTCTGCTTTATTTCAAGTTTGATAAGTCGTCATTGGCATTGTGGTTATGCCCAACTGTGGTCTTCCATGTGAAGCCTAATATGATTCTTTTGTAGCATCAACAAGTTTTGTGTTTTGGACGTCAATGGTTTTTTTGTATGTATATGGAATTTCTTTATAATAATAAACTAAACTACAAAATAAATTTTAATAAATAAAGTGTGGTGACTCCAACGTGAGAAACTGTGGAGGCCAGCTTCGAACATTTGATTCACTGGCAAATCCAAATCTCGATAGATATAAGGTAGTACAACTGACACTCTAGGGCTCCAAACCGACATGTTAATAATAGCAAGGAGAAATTAGAACGTTGAACCAAAAAACGTATTTTTGGTGTTACATTTCACATTAGTTCCAACCACGAGTCGAAGACGGAAGAATTAGAAACCAGGCTTTGAAGAATGTTTTGGTCAATATTATTAATTCATTTTTGTTCAGTCGTTTTAGATGTAGCTCATTCGACTAAGATTCGAGACCCCTGTTTCAGCATTAACAAAAAAACATCAAACTCTTGGGAACCATTTGCTTATGTGATCAAAATATCCCACGAAATTCATAGATACCATATATCGAGTAAGAGCCATATTTTGTGTGAAATCTTGAAATTGTTGAAAATCGAAATCTAAGCAAAAAAGTGACCTATAAATAAAGTAAGAAGAGGGCAAATCCAAAACGCTGCCGTTTTGTTTCGTAGTTAGAGAGCATTGGCCTTCGTTTGGGTATCAAACTCTCGGACAAGCGAAAGAAGAAAAAACAACTCTCTCTCTCTCTTCCCTTGCGCTCCTCTCCTCTTCCTTCTCTTCTCTCTCTCTCTCTGCGTTTCTTCTCCAAAGCCGGAGGAAGCCAAAAAACCCTAACACTCAAAAACAGCGGTCTCGCTGCTACTGATTCGATAAACTGACTGGAAATACACTTCAAACGCAGAGACGAAACGTCGGAGAGTGAATCCCAGGACCAACTGGATCTCTTGTTTTTCCGGTTTCTCCTTTCTTCGTGGGCGGTAAACAAACCCTTTTGCAACCCGTTTCACATCTTTCTTCAAGCGTTTACTACTCCTGCGCTTCGATTTGCATGTTGGGTTTCCCTCTGATTCTGTCGGTTACAGTTTTCACGGAGAGTCATGCCTCGGTCTGCCGGTAGAGATTGACTTCATAGGCGATGAACCTCTCTTCGAATTTGTAGATCAATTTAGGAGTTTTCTGGGTTTTGTGCGTTTGTGCTTCGACGGGATTTGTGGGTGTGTCCTTGTGATGGGGAGTACCGATGAGCGGAAGGCGATTGATGCGTCGGTAGGAGGGTTGGTTTGGGTCCGACGTCGTAACGGGTCGTGGTGGCCGGGTCGGATTATGGCTCACAACGAGGTTCCTGATAGTTCTATAGTTTCTCCCAAATCTGGCACACCTATAAAGCTTCTAGGTCGTGATGATGCTAGCGTGTGAGTACTCTTTTTTACTCTCTTCTAGCTTTTGCTGATTGATTTATTCAATCTCCTTTTGGTTCTGAATGAGTATTCTTGTTTTGATAGTTGACTTTCATCATTGTAAATATGATTTTGCTTTAAGAATGATTGATATAAGAAGTTGGACAATGTGCTGTTACTTTTTTTGGCCTCTTCAAGAGACATATTAAGAATTCATGGAATTTTTGGCTTAGAATGAGTTTAGATTGCCAGAAGATGATATCTCATTTGCGAATATGGTTTCAACAAACTGCATTTGCTGTCTTGAATTTGTTGTGCGTCTCTGAATCGTCAAATTGATTGCCGTTCATAAGTTATCCAGGCCCTAACCCTCAATAGAACTAGTTGGCTTTGTTAGTCAGAGTAAATCGTTTCCTTTATCTCTCCAGGGATTGGTATAATCTTGAGAAGTCCAAGAGGGTGAAGGCGTTTCGTTGTGGGGAGTATGATGCTTGCATTGAGACGGCAAAGGCTACTGCATCGAGCACTAGTAAGAAGGCTGTCAAGTATGCTCGTCGAGAAGATGCCATTGTCCATGCTCTAGAGATTGAGAATGCACACCTTGCGAAAGATCACCCGGAGCTCCTTACAGGAAAGGATGATTCGTGTATCGAGAAGGCAAGTACATCTGGCGAGGTTCGTAGAAGGTGTCAATCCAGCAAGGGCAATGAGGACTCGACTGATGTGGCAAAGAATGGAGGTGCATTGCAATCTCGTATGTCTTTTAAAAAACCCAACAATGTCAAAGCTTCGAAGGTGCAGCCTTTGTCAGAAAAAAGAAGAAGAACTCCAAATGACTCGGAAGATGATGGGACTGAAGGAATCAAAAGAATGAGAGGGCTTGAGGATATTGGAATGGGTATAGGATCGAAAGAAAAAGCACAGGTCGGCGCACTGCTCGAGGCCAAGCAGGAAAATGGGTTTAAAAGTGATATAAACATCAATGGTTCTATTTCGAATGGGAGTCTTGCCAATGGTAGTAGCAGGGATTGCTCTCCGTCAATGAAAAGAAAAAGGTCGCCAGTCGTAAATGCTAATGAGTACTCTAAAAGGAAAAACCGACGACGGCCATTGACAAAAGTGTTAGAGAGTACAGCTATGGTGTCTGTTCCTGTTACCTGTGACGAACTTGTCAATTCTGATTGTTCGCCTCCTCCAGGGTTCACTAAAAGCAAAGTTTCTACTATAATCAACAATAATAACTCGGACAGCACTGGGGTTTCATGCGAGGATGTTGCTGTTTCATTAAATGTTTCTGAAGATGTTGAGGCGATCCATAACAAGGCAAAAGACAGTGAATTCTCCAGCATATCAGTTTTGGCGGAGGATGACTTGTCCAACGGGTTATTTGATGTTCCACTAATTGGAGAAGAAAAATACTCTGCAGGTATAATTGGCTACTTTTTCTTAAAAGCTCTGGTAGTCGAATTGTCTCTTTTGATCAATGGACATTTGCATTGTGTGTCTATGTTGTTCACACTTTTGTTGCTCTAGTTGGAAAAATCTGAATGTCGCCACTTTTAGGAAGAGGAAACAAAAATAGCACTGAAAAATCACCAAGTGAAGTTATCACATGATAGATTTAAGTGCTTATTCGTCTGTCAAATTTTCCTGGACAGAATACTAGTGACTCTTTGGCAAAAGATGCTTTTATTTTGTTCCTGTGTTCAACTCAGTGACTAGTGCATTTAGTATTTGAGATTCTTCCTAGTGTTCGACTTGTCTATGGCTAATTGTTTCTGCGTGTTTCTGGTCTTGGCTTAAGACGGTTATCTGCTATCATTTATTTCTCTGCTTGTTAGGATCAAACATTTGATCAATTAGATCAGATTTTTGGTTGCCTCTGTTCTGGTTTGTGATCAGTATGCCTTAAACTGACGTCCATTGTTATTTCAGGTATTTCGACTGTTGCTTTAACATCTTCACCCAGGAAGGCTCTTGTTTCTGGACCGACGAGGCAATGTGGCCAGAGTAGCCATGATGATTTGGTGAAAAAGGAGGGAAGTAATGGATCTGCTTGTACAAGTCAAGCAACTACACTGATCGATGGGATTGAGAAGAGCACTTCAAAGTGGCAGCTAAAAGGGAAAAGGAATTCAAGGCAGATGAGTAAAAAACAAGAAGAAAGAAGAAATGCTTACGCCCAAGAAGCCAACAACAATTCTCTGCCTCATTGTTCCGTGTCTGATCAAAACCCACACGGTCATTTCGGCATTGGCACTCAGGCTATGGGAAGAAATTCTCAACTGTATGACGTGAAGATCGAAGTGAAAGCCAACTATAAACCCCGGGATGTTCCACTGATTTCCCTTAGGAGTAAACTGAATGGTGAAGCTATTGTCGGGCATCCTTTAACGGTTGAAGTGCTTGAAGATGGATCATGTGACCGCATTGTGAGTAGTCATGTCAAGTCACTTGGTGTTCCAATGGTAGATGATTATGCGAAGCCAAAACCATCATCGAAAAACAAATCCAAGAAAAAGAAACCACACATTCCTCCACATAAATCATCAAAATCAAAGAAATCCTCATCTCAATCCAAAAAGACGAGGTGTCTCTCTGCTCTAAGTGGTCAGAAGCTGGCAGTAATTAGCAAGAAGAAGGTGATGACAGAGACGGCGAAAGAACAGGTTGTAGCTTGCATCCCTCTGAAAGTAGTCTTCAGTAGAATAAACGAAGCAGTGAAGGGGTCAGCGAGACAAGTGCACAGAGTTTTACCATCTGCAGGCAATACACGATGAGATGAGTTTGGTCTCTGGTTTGTCTTCGTCTATATTACTTGCCATTTGTTTTTTATTCGCCTCGGTTTGAAGCATTCACCGAGATGAAAATAGCCCGGTTTTAGGGAGTGCTGGATGGTCGTTCACAATACAGAGATATTTAGGCCTTGTGAAGGTGTATATGTAAATATTAGCAATAGCAATTAGTGGTGGGAGGTGTAAAATTAGAAGAAACAAAAATTACTCAGATTAGATGGGAAGACGACATCATTGGTTTCAGATAAACTCAAATTGTTTGTTGTAACTCTTAAAAGTTCTTGTCAAACTCAGATGGAGAAGAAACTTTTTTAGCTCTTTGGGTTTGTTTTTCTGCATTATAGTCACACATTAAGTTTCATAGCATCTCTGTTTGATGAAACAATCTGTGTTTTCTTCAATCCAATTTAGGTTTCTGATGGCTGATTCTGCAAATTACCTTCACAAAGTCGCAAGACTTAATGTGACCGACACTAGCTCTTCGAATCGTTTCTAACAGAGCAAAGATCAAACTGGTTTTTGCTGCTACAATTAAGACTAAGAAACAGAACAAACCAGACTCTGTTCTTAGTTGTATTTGGTCATTGGCTTTCAAAAGAAACAGATCGAAGAAAAAGTCATATTTATTACAAGTTTTTATTGGAACATAGAATCAAAACCATAGATTCCATTTGCAAGGAAGTAACGAGAGGAGAAGAATATGCATTGACAAAGTCAAACGTCAACGAAACCAACATGATACTTCGCTTACACGTCTTTTACCTTAAAACCTATCAAACAATGTCTAAATAACTTGTAAGACTTCTCTTTCTTTTGTCTGCGTCTGTCTCTCTATTAAAAGTCTCTTCACAGCTCAAATTCACAACAAAACTTGGAGATCTCTGACATGTCTGTAAAGAAACATGCTTTAGAGAGCAAGAACAATGGAAGCCACAAGTCGAGTAGCTATCGATGTTTGTCATTCTCGTTCATAGAGTCATCATCAACGGATGGGAAGAAGAAACCATTGTCGTTGAGTCGTATTGATTCCAAAAAGCTCAAGTCAGAGATTGTGAAGTGGGCAAAGCGTGTTGCGGGTTATGCTCGTCAACTTAGCTCGAGAAAACGAGATTAAAGACATAGCAAGAAGAAAGCTTATTGGAATATTGAAATTCACTCATTTTTACATTGATTCAGCCTTTATTCGTTTAATCTTTTTACGTTTTTTTTTCCCTTGCACATTGATCATTTTCTTGTTGAAAAGTCATTTTTCTTGTTGTTGCAAATTTATCTTATTCAATCGATTCAAATAAATCTTCAAGTTGGGTTCATGAAAGGTGGTGTGATTATGTTCCTTCTCTATTGTTCCTAATGGAATTTATCTTATTTCAAAACATTTTGCGAATTTATAAAAAAACATTTTTGTTGTTGTTTTGTTAACTTTCTTCATCTGTTTCATAATAAATGTCGTTTAAAAACAATAATCTGTTCATAAAAACATGTTGTTTTCTACTTTTATTGACAAAATTAGAGTTTTTTTCCTCTATGATAATCTAACAAGTAACAACTAATGTTGTATAAATATTTATAGGGATATTAAAAATAGCATATTTTCTGTTTCTTCCCCCAAAATTACCACCAAATTCAAGAAAAAAGCACATTTTCTGTTAGGTATTTCTTCAATTTATAAATATTGTCTATTTAAAAGGAAGAATATTTATATCCTATTTACATGATCTTAAGACCACTTGCCAAGTTGCCATAGTGGGATTTTTTAAACTTCTTTAGAAAAGGTCTACATGCTTGTCTGTGAATGCTATTATAGAACTTAATGAAAAGATTACAAGAACATAACTCTTAACGAAAAATCAAAACTCCCTCAAACTAAAAATTCTCTGTTTTCATTTGTTCCTCATTTGCTTAGAGACCAAATGAAGCAGCCATGGTCACAAGAGAGCTCAAGAAAGCTCAAGCAAGCAGACACATTCGATGTGAGGAGTGTGAGGGAACATATCCACTGGCTGAACACTCATCAGTTTGTAGCAACCCTTTATATTCTTCTCCTCCTACATTTTGATATCACCAAATTTTATTGATTAACTTCACAAATGATATAAACAAAGAGCAAAAGATTCGAGTGGAGGATTAGATGCTAACCACGCCATGACAGAGGTAATCGAGATCCCTAGCGCAGGTTGCAGGATTACATGAAACATAAATGATCCGTGGAGATTTAAGATTTAGCAGAAACTTGATCAACTTCATGTGCATACCAGGTCGATTGGGATCTGTAAAAACACTTCTCTAATGAGTAAGGGAAAAAAATCTGGTAGACTGCAAAGATGGAATGCAACTAAGTGAAGAAGATTATAACCAGAAATAACGATATCAGGCTTAGGGAAATTGCTCCCAAAATCCTCTCCTATTTTGTTTAGATCCCCTTGGATGAAAGTTGCATTCTCTATGCCGTTTATTTGGGCATTCTTGTGTGCATCTGTTATTGCTTGTGGGACTACTTCATAACCATAGACGTGCTTCGCTCTAGGAGGAGGAGAATCAGAATGAACAATTCAGCAACAATCATAATTGCTAAATTTATTATTCTTTGACAATACTTTAAACTTATGTTTATACCTTCTCGCAAGTGTAAGACCTATGGTACCAGTTCCACAGAAAAGATCGAGCACGACTTCTGAGCCATCTCCTTTAAGTCCAGCACATTCCTCAATAAGCTTATATAAAACTTCAGCCTGCACAGAGCACACCACTTTAGTTTCCCACAAGTATTTGTTTAATGTTTGAGATGTAAGAGGAATCAAGTTGGTTTATTGTTCCATATACCTGAAGAGTGTTAGTCTGAAAGAAAGAGTTGGCTGAAATTTGAAATGTAAGGCCTCTTAAGACCTCTGCGATTGTAACTTTCCCATAAAGAGTATATTCCTTTTCCCCAACAGATGTATTTCCAACAGAGGAATTCACATTATTCATGATGCTTACCTGCATTTTCATGAGCCAAAAATAAAGTATGGAAGTCTTAAAATACAAAGCAAGAAAAATTGTGGTCAATCAATTAACCGATCAAGGGTTGCAGGAATGAAGCAAATAAGATTTTTATTACGAACCACATGAGGAATTGATGAAATTCTATCAACAAGGGGCTTCAACAGCTCTGGCTTATAAGACGATGTCACAAAGTTGACCATGAGTTCTTGTGAACCAGTCTCCACATTCCTATGGTCAAGTTTGATAACAAGAAAGAATTAGCCAAACTAGGGAAATGAAAGAACTATTGCCAAAGACCATGCACAGATACAACAATGTTTTCACTTCCATCAACTCTATTTCATCATGACACACACAATTCCCTGTTACTAATCTTGTATTACGAGAACAAGTTGCTTATTCTATCGACATTTTGATTTAAGTACCTTTAATACCTTCCAGTTCTCAGCATCAAATGTTTAAGAAACCCGGCATGTGAACGAGCATTATATGGTGAAAGACTTAATTGGGGATCTCTCCAGCAATCTTGAACAGCAGCAAGAACCTATTTGGATTATAAAAAAAAAAAAGTTATAATGATACTGAAAGAAGAGCTCTAAGCAGATACTGATTTTGTAAAACTGCTTTCACCATACCATGTTTGCTGGCTCGCTTTGTAATAAGCACTTATCGACATTTAAAACCTTGTCAAAAAATCCAGGTGCGTGTAGCCCCAATGCAAAGTTCTTAGGACCATCTTCTTTCTCGTGCAACATTTCAATCGGAAGCCATCTTTGTGGACCAAATGAAAATTCCATCTATTCAAAATGGAAGTAATATAAGCAGCCAATCTCAAACCAAAGCAACCATAAGCACGCTTGACAACAAACAACCAAACCTTGTTCCGATAATGGAATTGGATATCGCAGGCAACAATAGGCTTCAAGACAGTCTCAAGAGCTGGATTGTTATCAGAAAACCTTCCAACATGTGTGATAAGCTCGTGAACCTGTTCTTCTTTAGCTCTAAGCTGAGCTTCATAAGAGAGATTCTGAGTTTTGCAACCACCACAATAAGATGCATACTCACACGGAGCTTCTACTAAATCCCGGTGTGGAGATATCGTCTTGATTTTTGTCACCTAAGCAACAACAAGAAGCAAATATGAAAATGGAAAAATCGTAACTTCATAATGAATTCGGCAAAACCCATAAGATTGTCACATCAAGAGAAATCATAAATTGAAGAAAAAAGGAATTTTTTTTTGTTTGAAACCTCGGCATAGCTGCCTTTGCGGCGAGTGACGCGGCCGAGAAACCTCTCGCCGGGAAGAGCTCGGTCACACATGACGACGAAGCCAGTCCCATCAACTTTACAGATTCCTTTGCCCTTAAACCCTAAACTCTCGCACACAAGCTCCACCGTCTGCCCTCGTTTCGGGTAATACGGCGCCGTTTTCTTCTCAGGACCGTCACTGGTCTTCTCTTCGTTCACCTTCTGGGTGTTACCGGCGGCGAAGTCAGAAGAAGAGAGAGGAGCGAGAGAAGACGAGGAGCATCGAAACCTATGAAGCCACGAGCGTGTGGGCACCACGTACCTGAGACCATGAGCAGGCGTGGTGGCTAACATTGAAAATGTGGTTTTTCACCGTAATCGAATCGGAGCTTGAGAGAAAGCTTAGTGCTCCAATTTTCAGAGTTTGTGATAAAGGGTCACAATGGACCAAATGCTCATATGCCCTCTTCCTTTCAAATTTAATCTCTCGTACCCTGCTCTATTCTACATACCCTCCTCCATGTTTAACCTTAATGAACAATTTAATAAATTAAAATTAATTGAAAAATAAAAACAATTTTAACCAATCAGAAACAACCTTGCCTTCTTCTTCGTTATTTAGCACTGGTCCAACACGCCGACACGGACGACAACGATAAAAGAGAGAAACAAAGACGACGAACCCCGGATCCATGTCACACACAACGCAGGTCAAGCTTCTTCATTGATGTGCGATTTCGTCTGCATTTATTGGATTTAACCTGATTTCAATAGCTGCAGTGATGGATTTTACTTTGTTCTAAACTCAAATTCGAAATTTGTAGGGAGAATTGATAATTTATTCTTCTTTTATACTCATTGGGTTGTTAAACTTGTGTTCTGTAGTCGATTAAGGCATTACATTGAGAAATTGATGGATTGTAGTGGTTAAATCGAACTGAATCATGATTTTTATCACGACCAAGTGCTTAGATCTGGTACAACTAGGTACAATTGGTATAATTGGGACAACTGGACAACTAGTATAACTGGAACAACTGGTATAACTGCGACAACTGGACAGCTAATGTAATTATATCGTAATTTTTTTTTTCCAGGTGACAATGAATAACAGTCGTTCAGACATTTTGACTATGTAAGATATTATTCAAAGAACGGAGATAAATTCCAATAGATTTCAAGTGGAGGTGAACTTTACACGTTAGTGATGAAGACATCTATCGAGGAGATCACTTGTTATAGGCTGGTTGATAAAAATGCAAGAAGATAATATGGATTCAGCTACGACAAAGCTGAAAATTAGTTGGATACCATGGTTAATGAATTTGAAGAGAGTATCATATATCTTAGATGATGAAGATGTTTTGGGTTATTTACTAGAAATGAATAATGATCAATATAGCATTGTAGAAGTGAATGTATAATCACGCCACTATGTTGGTGTATC